>VDFB02281492.1:281104687-281153111 GCA_007258455.2 Sequoia sempervirens | reverse complement strand
CCTTTCATGGGAATATCTAAATGGTCTCATGTAATGTACTATAAATATTAGATACTTAAATTGTTTAGAATTCAGTTCACAAATGTTAAATATCCTTAATAGATATTGCAATGCCTCATTTGAATAAATGTCTTCTATAGCCATGCTAAAACTCCTTTATAGATATCATTTAGAAAATAAATATTGGTGATAGATTAAAATGGTCATATTTGGAATAAGCATATTCTTAGATGCTTCTTATTATTGTGATAAGGAAAATATAATAAATGTTAAAATAAATTGATATGAGTATGGTTGATTTTTCTTTTTGTTAACAATAGGGGTATCCTTGTGACCCAACCCAATAGCCCATATCTTGGGTACCTGAGGTGAGCAGGGGTGAGACTAGTCCCCTACGGGGGGACCCAATAGCTAGCAAGGTAGTCCTAATTGGGTAAACTCAGGAGCGGAGTTGAACCTGAAACCAATGGGGAGAAAACACGACCTGAGCCAACTTTGCTACCCATGCTGGTGATACGAATATGGTTATTGTTATGTGACTTTTTTCCTAAGAAAAGAAAAAGTTATGAAGTAACCCTTTTGAATTAAAAGGGAGATAAAAAGTAAATGATATTATGATCATTTGGTTAAAAGAGATATTAATAAAAAATATGTATAAACACTCTTTAAAAAGGGGAACAATAATTATTTATTTAAATAATTATAATAGAAAGCCTTTGTGAAAGGGTGTGATGGTTTGGAAACCACCCCTTAAGACTTATATAAAAAATTTGTGTGAGACATGGAAAACATGCAAGAATGAAGAACATTCAAGGACATAAGGGAAAAAGGAAAAGATAAATTCAAAGGGCACAAAGTAGTGAAGGCTTGGGTTTTGGCTAGCATTGAAATATTTGGAGAAGGAGCATATAGGGGTGTGTCCAACTCAGGGTACAGTGTACACTCAAGAGTGTTATGGCTAGGGTTGTGTTTATGCCATGAAGGCAGTGTCAAGTTCTATGTAAGAACCAATTTCCTCCATGGGTGTTTATGATGAGAAAAGCTTGGACTTATAACCATTCCTCTAAGTGTCAGATATCAACCTCTTCGTGATTTTAAGATTGGTCTTGAAAAACATTGGTTCAACAATATTGAGACTATGGTCTATATGATTTCAATGTTGATATGATTAATCTATGTGAAGGTGTTATTCCATTTATTATATTAATTATTAAATTATCTCATGTTTATAGTTTACATTGAATATCCACATTTATTTTTAACACTACATAATTCAAACTATCTTAATTCTAATATTTATTATATTAATTCTAATACTATTACTTAAATAACTATTGAAGAAAAGTGACATTACATTTGGTATTAGAGCCAAGATCCAGTAGGACTTGTGATTATTAAGATAATTGGTAACACTTTTCTCAAGAAAAATTCTCAATCATTTGTCTTCCTTATAAATTATAATTGTGAGACCAATTACCAATATAATTTATGAAAAATACATATAAAATTAAAATCTATAATCAATTTTTCAAAAAAAAAAGAACAAATTAATACACATTTTTTGAAATCTAAACAATTAAAAAAATATAAAAAAATTATTACCTCTAAAAATATTTAAGATTTTATATCTTTTATCATTTTAAATACTTGAATATTTTATAAATAATATTTTTCTACATATTTTTTTCCCTCCAATATACTTTACTATAATCTTTAATTATTTCTTATCACCCATATATTGTCCCTAAATAATTCTTCTCGTATTCCTTCTTATTAATTAGATATTTTAAAACATATATATCCATTCATCTCCTTTTTTTAGTTAGATATTTTTAAAATATATATATTTATCTACCTAGAAAAGTCATGTTCTTCTCCTCAAAGGATACATGACTTAATTGTGCTGATAGAAAATTGGCATAAAATTATCTTGATAAGACCATTATTAACAAAGAAAAAATTGAGTAGCACAGAGACAAGATAAAAAAAAATTAATAGAAAACATAAGTAAAACCCTCTTATGGTTCTTTCTCAAAACTAGTGTTACATGTTACATTTTTTAGCAAACCTTATCTTTAAAAGATACATCATTTGAATTAGTTGAAATGAATTTATAAATTCATAAGTGAATATAAAAAGATCTTAATGTGTATTATATTACAAGAGTGTGAACCTGTAATACACATACAATGTCAAACCAAAAAAAAAACTAGCATACAAAGTGCTACAATAATATTGGAAATAAATATAGAAATCATATCTTCCCATCTAAACCCTTTAACATCATAGATGTCTACCCAATCTTTAGAGAAATGGGCTTAACAAATAGTTTCATTTAGTTTAGGTAACCACTGTTGGAAATCTTCTTCTTGCATTCCAAACCAAACCATGAAAAAATTGTAGTTCCCCATCATATTTGTCTATTATTATGGAGTGATGAACTTCTCTAATATCATGATTTGGTTATGAAGAGTCAAGGCCATGCCTCTCCCAAAGTGAAAGATATGGCTACCTACACCAACTGACTACCCATACATTAACACCCATACCCTCACACCAATATAGAAAAGATTCAAATTTCAGGTTCTTTTTTAATTAATGTATTCTGGATGATTGTTCTAGGAAAATTCACCATCAGCAATTTAGCAATTCACCACAAGAAAATTCACCACTAGCAATTCATTGCAGCAAAAAAATCATCGCATTAACATTTTTAATATATATTTCCAAGACTTTGAATTATTTTTTACAAGAGAATAATTTTCATGACATTAATAATAGAAATGTAGACCTTCATTATTCTTTTGCAAAAAATAAATCAAAGTATTGGAAATATATATTAAAAATGTTAATGTGATGAATTTTTCGTGGCAATGAATTGCTAGTGGTGAATTTTCCTACAGTGAATTTTTCATGATGTTGAATTTTCTTGTGGTGAATTGCTAGTGAATTTTTCAAAGGTGAATTTACCTGAGGCCCCGGATGACAAACACCTAAGTTGTCGTAGCATTGATAACCAATAATGAAATTATTAAAGTTATTAACATCGCTATGATGAATTGTACAACTTTAGACTATTGAATAATGAACCAATAGAAAGAAAAAATCAATGAAAAATTTATGGTATATATCAGTGAAGAACTAAGCAAAAAAGGTAAGTGAATTTATATTTGATTTTTCCAATTAAAATTGAACTATATTTTATATAATAATGTAGAATTTATTATAATAAAAAGCTCATAATTTTTTGGTGGGTATGCAGAATGTTAAATCTATTTCTACCAACCAAAATGAATAATTACAAGCATTTAGAAAATTAAATAGATTCTTGCAACAATTAACGCGTTTGAGTTTTGTGGATAATAAATCATATTGGTATGGATAGGGGTCCAACTTGAGAAAGATAACTATCTTAATGAGAAGATTAGAATTGAAATAGAAGCATGGAAATTCTATTAGAATGTGTTTGAAAGTGACAATCAAATAGAGTTAGTTAATTTGATCCTACTTTACTGGCCTGATTGTTAGCCACACATCATTCTTGGTTGTACATACAACTCGAAGGTTTATGCTCGACCATTTATTGACATTGTGGATGACCACACCATTGAATATGTCACAAAAACATTACCTACAAATAGGTTGATTAAGGATTATAGTGAAGTATTAATTCGACATTATGGAATAGAGAAATCACAAAGATTTCAAAGGACAAGGGCAAGAACGTTAAAGAAGACTTCAAAGACTTCTGAAATTTGAGAGTAGATAAATTGTACATCTTCAAATATTCTAAAATTTTGTAAGAATGATTATTTGAATAGCTAATTATGATTTTGAAATTTTGTAATAATGATTCTTTTAAAAGTTCATTTTGATTATATAATTATTTTGTTGTTAATTTGTATGATATACAGTTTCATTGAGTAACAATAAAAATATTGTATCAAATCACTGAAAGACCAAAATAATAGAACAACTTATATCTATTAACACAATAAAATAGAATAACAATAAATCTTTTATTTAATTAAAAATAACAAATTAAACATTAAACAATTTTATGACCTATAAACTCCGATCTATAAATATCTCTCAACGTTATCTATATATATTACTGCATAAGATAACTAAACTAGTGTGCTATCCAATTGTATGCTGTAAATTCGTTTCAGTTGAAATAAAAATGTCAGTTGTTATAGACAAGAGGGCGCCGGTCAAATATCGTGGCTTGATATTGTGTACATAAGGCGATCGTTGACTCATTACTTTCTGGACTCATCCCAGTCGGATCTTTATTTGAATTCCTTATAATGCATACTTGAGCAGTGGCTTCTTCAATCCTTTGTCCATCCTTCGTTACAGTCTAAATGCTTAATCTCACTTTTCTTTTCGGCGTTACCGTCTGCGCCATTTTATTTCAGAGTGCGCTATGTGTCGATCCATAGTACGAAAATTGCAGAAGTAATCAAACGTGTGGCAGCATAAACTTTACGTTTCCTTTCGGCGTAGGCAGTCGCAGATGCGGTCTGCCAATGTTTCAGATCGACCATGTCCAGAACGTACATCCAGTAATTATAATAGGGAGCACCAATTACACAATATTACAGGTTTTCTATGAAAATAAGATGTTTAGTATAACAGATGACAAGAATTTTCAAGATTGCACATTTTCTAATCTGATAGATTCAACCGGGGATGCGGGCAATAGCCTTTTTAATATGACCAATATAAACAACGCAAGTCTAGAAGTATGTATGTGTGACGAGAATTGTTTACCTTATGGATCATTCCCGCCAGGGTATCTGAATATGTCATGTTCCCCAAGAATGTTGACAGTTCCAACAGCAACAATGAAATGGGTTTTTCCAGAAGAACAAGAGCAGACTTGAAGAGATTGTGAAAAACGTAAGGGTTTTTGTGGCTATGGTAGTCCCATTTCAGAGAACTTTGTTTGCTTTTGCCAGGATGGACCTCATTCAAAGCACTGCGCCCAAGGTATTATGTTTCCTTCAAATATCTATTTTTTTCTTTCTCAGCCTATAGTTTATATCTGTAACGATGCACATGTTTGAATGTGTGGAATTATAGGTCGAGCTGGTAAAATAGGAGTCGTCATAGTTGTTGCCATCGGAACCGTCGACTTGTTGATAGCTGCAACAGTGCTCATAGTTTATTATCGGAACTCAAGGCCTACTTCCGATGTGGAGCAATTCATTCATGACTACGCTGATGAAATGCCCCGCAGATATTCATATTCTCAATTGAAGAAGATCACCAGCAAGTTTACAGATAAATTGGGAGAAGGCAGTTTCGGTGTCGCGTATAAAGGAAGGCTCTCTAGTGGTAATATGGTTGCTGTAAAAATTCTTGATCGGTTGAGACAAAGTGAGAACCAGTTCATGAACGAAGTTGCCACCATCGGAAGGATCCACCATGTTAATTTGGTTCGGCTGATGGGTTATTGCTTCGAAGAACCTCGAAGCGCACTTGTCTATGAGTACATGTTAAATGAATCTCTGGATATGCTGCACCAGAGCTTTGGTATAGAAATTTAGGTCCTGTAACGGACAGGTCAGATGTTTACAGTTTTGGAATGGTGTTGCTGGAAATTGTTGGTGGAAGGAGGAATGTTGAAGAGCAGGTAAGCCGTTCCAGTCAATTTTATTTTCCAGAGTGGGTGTTCAAATTGATACAAAACGGGGAGTTAGAGAAGAGGTTATCAGGAATAACAAGAGAGAGATCGTGCAAAGGCGAAGAGAAGGAAAAGCGGCTAATAAAAGTAGGACTGTGGTGCATCCAACACAATTCTATAGATCGGTTAGGGATGAGTAGCGTGGTTCAAATGTTGGAAGGAAATGGTGATGACGTGGCTGCTCCTCCCTTCCCTTTCGCCTCCTTACCTTTACCGGAAGTGCCGTTCCTTTCATCTTCTCTAGAAGAATCGTCTATCATAGACTTTAGTAGCGCAAGTCATTAAAATAAATAATTAACTGGTGAAATGTAGAACACGTGTTTTGAAACTTCAGCCAGATTAGATTGTTCTTTTTATTATTCCAGCGAAAATTATGGAGAAAGCCATAGAATCTACAAATGTCAGCAGTATCATTGAAGTTTTTGTCCTTGATTGTGATAATTTTCTGGTTGCTTGAAAGTAAGGTTTTAGTCGTATTAAACTGGCTCAGTTTTCAAAGGTGTGCTAGCTATACAAATACTTGCAACTAAACTTTCTCCGACCACGCGAGAAAATGTCGTCTATTATTAAGCAGTCGTATTCAAATGAATTAGAAAATTAGAGGTGTCAAAGTTTTTAAAAATAATTTTTACCTTGAATTATTTTACTATTATTTTACTATGATGAGATAGATAATGCATCGAAGTTGCATTAATAATCAACTTGACAAAAATAATAATGTAATTTATCAAATGTATTTTTGGAAAAATAAAATAAAAATTTAATGGTGAATGAATAATTTATTATGGGAGTTATATAAATTACTTTTTGGAGGCTTTGGACAATCTTGGAGTTTAGATTATTGTGTTTCTCTTTTATTTTTTACAATTATGATTAGACTATTTTTTTAAATGACTTTCATTATTCTTGTATTGTTATTTGAACATTGAGGATAGAATGATCATATGTAATGGCATGTTAGAACACATAATTTGAATTTTGATCTCCAAAAGAAGAATGGAATGGAAAAAAAGACAAAATAATGGAACTTCTAAATATATTTGAAATAATGTGGTGGAAGGTGCAAGTTCTACATCATGAGCAATGGACAAGAATAATGCTTTCTATTCAGGACTAAGAAAATTAGAAGAGGGTAGGTAGGGAGGTCCTAAGGAAGGATAAAATCATTCAAGGATGCAAGAAAAAATAAAAATAGTGTTGGATGAACTCAACATTGGCATGTAAAGGGGTGGGTAAAGGAACCTGAATCCCAATATGGATTTTTGCATGGAGAAGCTTCCATGTAGCAAATTGGGAGTATAAGTGTGTGTTTTCTTGACAAATTTGAAGATTTATCTTGTTCCATTTAACCTAATTGAACTTACACTTCCAAACTAATTTTAGATGATATACAATGGGCAAGGAAAGTAGGATATTTTGTAAACCAACTTAAGGGGGAAGGTTTGTATGTTATGTCCATTAGGTTATCTCTAATATTTAAGGAAATTGGAATGGTGGAAAGTGGAAAGCATAGAGGTTGGGAAGGATAAGCTTCTAAAGTTCAATCACAAGTAACTTGTCTCTATAGCTAAGGTTATATCAAATTTGAGTTGGCACCATGATTTCCAATTTGAGCTTGTTAAATCCCACATGCCCCAAAACATTAGATGCCTTTCTTAAAACTTAAGTTAATGCATTATGGTTTTCCAATCAGTTGGATCAACAAGTTTCACTAGATAGAGGAAGTGGCAAAGATAAGTCCATGGCTATGGGACCAATCAAACCATGAGAATTTAGATGAGACCAATTTCCAAGAGTTACAAATGATGTTAAGGGGGTTAACCATGATTCTTAGAAAGGATAGATATCTAGATCTTACCATTCCAAGAAATTCTCCCATGGATTAATTCTTTGATAGTAGTAAATTATACATACAAAAATGATATGTATATCCAAGGAGCATCCTCCAAATCCCTCATAATATATTTGGTTGTAAACAAGACACATTAGGTATACAAGAACTAATGATATTAGGTATACAAGAACTAATGATACCTAAGCTCCCTTTCTCCTTCAAAAGGATGTACTATGACCAAGGTGTGATAGTCATGCCTTTCTAATTGCTTCATTTGACACACATTTAATTTTTAAATGGAAATGCCAAATGGGATGTTGAGGTGTCTAGAAATGGTGTCATTTTTCACCTCTTTCCATTCTTTAGGAATTCATGATGGATGGGATGTGGGATGTGCCATCAAGAATTATCTTTTTGAATTATTGATTGAAATCCTAAGACCATATAGTAGCAGAGTACAGTCTGTACCCCATCCACTGTTGCCTGCCATGTGGCACAGTAGGGTCCCCATATTTCGTCCGCGTCCAACATATTCATTGACGGTCAAAGCTTTAACCGACATCGACTATTTCACCTCGGCGGCTGATAGTCTTTCAAAATCCAATGACAGTTTAAATCTTCGGCAACTAAATAAATCCACCGGCAGACAGTTTATGAAAACCGACGAATCTTTATCATCGGCATCGACAGGTAAATCTTCAATCCGACAGACAGTAGGAATTGAGCTGTCAATCGGAGACTCCGGCAAAGAACCCCCAGAAAGAATATTCCACAGCATCTTCCAAATTTCGTCGAATCCTTGACAGGCGTCAAATTCAGGCACAAGGCGTTTCGTGGCCTGATGGCCATTTGAACGTCAACTTTAAAATCATGAATTGCTAACGTCATCCACGCATCAGCACTGTGTCATCATTTTCTAAAGAATTTTTCTACCAACTCCCATTGGCAGATTTGTTTTTTCAGGCCAACTTTGAAGCTTCATATCCTTGTCATTTTAACTCATTTTTTCAAGATTTTTTTTTTGATTTGGGCTAATTTTTCGTGCTTTACACAGTGGTGCAATAATTTTCTAGTTTTGGTGCCTAGTTTCTCTAGAATTTTCAGATTCTCATAGGTGTTGCTGCTTCGTCCTCATTTTGGAAACTTTGGGAGCTCATATCTTGCTCCTACGGTAACATTTTTGTGTGCAATTTTTTTTGAAAGTGTATTATTTTTCCTGTAATTTTTAGTGGTATGATTAGATTGATCTCATTTTGTACCAAAAATTGTACTTGATATTGTGGCCTATTTTGGCATCTGTAAGCACTAAGATCAAGTCTAGCTTGCTGTTTTTGGCATCTAGAAACTGTAAACGCACTAAATATAAAGTTCCAAATCAGATATGCTTGCGAGGTTTCTTGATTGAGTTATTTGGGGGGGTCTCTTGGTGCATTGCTTTGATCTGTTTGTTTTTGCTCTCTCATTCTCATGGATCATTCTAAGGTTCCTTTGCTCACATCATATAATTATTAAACATGGCATCAAAATCCATGGAATAATCTAATGATATAAGGTAACTCTCTATATGTTGAAAATAAGGTACCTAGACCTACTGATGATGAAAAAAAGTTAAAATGGATGATCAAACACGCCAAAGCTCTTGGGTGTCTTCGTAGACTAGTTTCTCAAGATTTGTTGTTCCAAATTGAATCATGTAAGAATTCTCATGAAGCTTTGGAAAAATTGAAAACATTGTATGGTACTACAGATGAAGTAAGAGGCTATAAAATTGATAATGATTTGACGAATCTTGGTCCTAAGAACTTTGACAACATCCAAGACTACATCACTAAGGTTAATGATCTAAGAGAGAAATGTAAAGCATGTGGAATTGATAAGAAGGACATCCAATTGGTGTACAATACAATGAACAAAAGCAAAAAAAGAGAGAAGAATATGACAAGAATAGACTGTATTCAATGTCAATGATATGATATGATTGTTATTGTTTCTACAATGAACAAGAGCACAAAAAAGAGAGAAGAATATGACAAGAATAGACTGTATTTAATGTCAATGATATGATATGATTGCTATTGTTTCCGATACCATGTTAGAATTGGCTATGGATGTCAAGATCTATGGACCAAATGGAAAGCACAAAAAGAGAGATGAATATGACAACAATAGACTATATTCAATGTCAATGATATGAGATGATTGTTTACAATGAGAGATTCCTTGGTTATATAGCCAAGGTGAGATGCAAGATGTCATAGGATTATGACAAGTGTCTTAATCATATGACATGAGACAACTAATCACACTTACCTAGGTTCACATGCAGTAGTTGTCAAAAGATAAGATAACAACTAATGACAATTAACATCTTCTAGAAAGATTTTTTCCTATGACCTAAGTAAACTTAACTAAGATGTAAATAAGTCCCCTAGTAATGAATTAACTAGGTACAAGACTTTATTTACACCAACACCCCCCATTAAGTGCAACTTAGGGAGTAGCAGATTATTATGCAAATGACACAAAGATGCAAGGATGGGTCCCGACTACTAGGCCATGTTAGGTACCCATGTACATATGCAATGCTGTGCCTGATCTCTCACAAATGAAAAGGAAAACCCTAGTAGGAAAGAAACTCCTCCCAAAGAGGGTAAATACAAAAAAAGAAATGCTCTCAATGATGCATGAGAAGGCCAAAACCCCATGTGGGGAAAAAGACCCCCCCATAAGAGAGAAGTAGAAGAGAGACAAGGAAACCCCCCATCAGTGTTGAGTCTCACGCAGCCCAGTGGTAGAAACTCGGGCATTTGAATGCGAGATGATCGATCTCGCGAACAGCATTCCTCCTTGGAAGAAACAAAACCATGAATGTATGCGAATATCGCGAAGATGGATGGTGTATGATGATGTCTACGAAGCATGCCTCAGGTATCTCTATATCGTCACGGTACTTACTCAAACATGCGTTCTAGGCCACAACTTTGTTGAAGGAAAATCAACATCTAATAGGGGCGGTATAGAGCACGATCCAAGACCAAGATGTCCCTCACGAAGACAAAGCCTCCTCCGATATTTGTCCAAAAGTATCCAAACTCACGCCAATCTGTCAAGAATAATCATGTAGAGAATGAACAAGAGGGTCAAAGTGTTCTCTCACAACAACTGAAGAAGGTTCTTCTCCATCAAAGAGAAGATGAATGCTATCAATAGTGTCCTCCAAATCTGTAAGATGAGACTCCACAAACAAGTCTGAAATACCTATCAAGAAGTCATCACAAGTAGCCATCTCTGGAAGACAATCAAGATCCTGTTGCACTGAATCACTAGGAGCCAAAACTGTAGCAACACAAGCATCATCAAGTACAATAGTAGATGGAGGAGATGAAATGCATGGCTCAAGGACTGGATTTGATGTGAGAATTCCCAAGTTCAAAAAGCCAAATGTATCCTCTGAATCATGGTGTATGTGATCAACGATCGAAGACAATGTCACCATCGAGCAAACTATGCAAGGTATGCAACCGAGATGAATGATTAACCACCCTAGTAGCAATGATCTCTCTACTCTCCAAGTCTCGAATGATGACTAAATCAAGAGTGGACTCCACAGTTCTCCCATCTCCACCATGTGTAATTTGATATATGGAAATAAGATTGTTAGTCAAATGGGAACACACAAGACATCCTGAAAAAGTGTTGTCCCCAATTCTTATAGATCCCTTCCCAAGTACACTCATGTATGTATTGTTTCCCATCAAGCTAGGAGACATAGAACAAGGCTAAAATGAAGAGAATATAGATTGCAAAGATTCCATATGATGTGATGCTCCTGAATCTAGAAGCCATCTCCTTGATACTGGACCTGAAAGAGAACAAAGAGCTTGTCCTTTATATCCTGATGTAGATGTTTGACCTTTGTCCTTTTTAGACTGTTTTGAAGTAGAAGGAGAAGAAGATTAAAACATTCTAGAAGGAAAATCAATGTGATTCCTTTTGAGAAGAGTTTTCAACTCATCAATATCCTTCTTATAACAATAATGTTCTTCATGTCCATCCTTCTTGCAATATGCACAAAAAAGCCTCTCCTTCTTAGATGATTCTCCTTTTGAAGAAGATTTTTTCTTTGATTGATCTGAATGTGGATTTACTTGATCTGAATGTTGATTATTCTTTGCTTTCTTATGTTTCTTATCTAATTCTGATTCATTCACCTGACTAACCAACAATGCCTAAGATTTAGAAGTCTTGATGAGACCCATTGAAATAAGCTTTTGTTGCTCATGTATCAACATCTCAGAAAATGACGCAAATGAATGTGCAGTATATGCAGACCCCAAAGTCAATCTATGAGTATGAAAGCTAGAAACAAAAGAAGCATAATTAGGACCAATTTTTTTCATTGTATTGTACACCAACTGGATGTCCTTCTTATCAATTCCACATGCTTTACATTGCTCTCTTAGATCATTAACCTTAGTGATGTAGTCTTGGATGTTGTCAAAGTTCTTAGGATCAAGATTCATCAAATCATTATCAATTTGATAGTCTCTTACTTCATCTATAGTGCCATATAATGTTTTCAATTTTTCCCAAGCTTCATGAGAATTTTTACATGATTCAATTTGGAACAAAAAATCTTGAGAAACAAGTCTACTAAGACACCCAAGAGCTTTGGCATGTTTGATCATCCATTTTAACTTTTTCTCCTCATCAATAGGTTCGGGTAACTTATTTTCAACATATAGAGAGTGACCTTCTGTCATTAGAATACTCCATGCATTTTGATGCCATGTTGAATAATTATATGATCTGAGCAAAGGAACCTTAGAATGATCCATGAGAATGAGAGAGGAAAAAACAAAAAAATCAAAGACAATGCACCAAGAAACCCCCCTAAAATAACTCAATCAAGAAACCCCCCAAGCAATATCTGATTTGGCACTTTATATTTAGTGCGTTTACAATTGCTAGATGCCAAAAACAACAAGCTAGACTTGATCTTAGTGCTTACAAATGCCAAAATAGGCCATAGTATCAAGTATAATTTTTGGTACAAAATGAGATCAAATTGGTCATACCATTGAGAAGTACACGAAAAATCATGCACTTTCAAAAAAAAACTGCACACAAAAATGTTACCGTAGGAGCAAGATATGAGCTCTTGAAGTTCCCAAAATGAGGATGAAGCAACAACACCTGTGAGAATCTACAATTTATGGAAAAACTAGGCACCAAAACTAGAAACTGATTACACCACTATGTAGAGCACGAAATTCTAGCCCAAATAAAAAAAATTGCTCAAAAAAAGGAGTCAGAATGAGCAAGATATTAAGCTTCAAAGTTTTCCTATGAAAATGAAAATGCAAACAGTAAAGGGGAGAAATTTTTTTGAAAATGTTGACGTGTTGTTGATGTGTGGCTGACGTCAGCAACTCGCGTGGTTAAACTTGATGGTCGTGCAGAAGTCAAAAAAGAATATTCTATACACTACTAACAGAATATTCTCCCGGGAATATTCTAAGATAATCGTCACCAGTTGGAAATTTTGCTTTTCGCCAGATTTTTTAATGAACGACCGCCGCTTTTTGAAATCTGCCAGAATTTGGAGGGTCCGCATGGGTGGATGAAAGAAAGTGGTCGGGTTTTTTTGAATGGTGGGTGATGCGGGGGCCACGACCAACAGGCCACGTGGCAGACGGTGAGCGTATCTACGGGTACAAAGGTTTGCGCATGGCAAGTAAAGTACTTGTGAGGGTACTGCACTCTGCAGTACTTACAAAATGTCCACAGAAAATCTAATGCTTTTTTTTCTTTGATTTACAATAAAATCTTTTCAGAAAAATCAATACCTAGATTTTTTTTAATTTTTCTAAAAAAAAATTCAAAGATATTTCAATGGGATTAAATATATTTTTTAACAAAAAAATGTATCGTCGACAATAATGATGCCTTGGGGGCCGTACGACTCTTTAGGCAATTTTTTTTTGGATGCAAAGATGGGCTGACTACTAGGCCATGTTAGGTACCCATGTACTGATGCAATGACAAGATGAAAATCTCACAAGCGGAGAAAAGGAGAAAACCCGGGACAAAACTCCTCCCAAAAGTATGAAATACAAAAAGAAATGCTCTCAATGAAGAATGAGAAGGTAAAACCCCATGTGAGGAAAAGACCCCCCATAAGAGAGAAGTAGAGAGACAAGGTAGCCCCCCCTCAATGTTGAGTCACCCATGATGGTAGAAGCCTCGACATTGAATCTTGAATGATCCAATCTCTGTCGAACAACGTTCCTCCCTTAGGAAGAAACAAAACCATGGATTTATGATATCAAGAATATGGATGATGTATATGATGTCTTTGAAGCATGCTCAAGTGTCTCCATGTCGATGCCGAAATCTGACACACTCCAATTAGGCGTTCTAGGCCATGCTGCTGAAGAGGAAAATCCAACATCAAGTAGAGATGAATGTAGAACATGATCCAAAGAAAAATATATCCCCTCTAAAGACAAAGAAGCCTCCTCCAAATTCTGTCCAAAAGTATCCACACTCATGCTAAACTGTGAAGAATGATCATGTAGAGAATGAACAAGAGGTTCAAAGTGTTCCCTCACAACAACTGAAGAAGGTGAATCTTCATCAAAGAGAAGATGAATGCTATCAATATTGTCCTCCAAATCTGCAAGATGAGACTCCACAACCAAGTTTGAAATACCTGTCAAGAAGTCATCACAAGTAGCCATATCTGGAAGACTATGAGGATCCTGCTGCACTGAATCACAAGGAGCCAACACTGTAGCAACACAAGCATCATCAGGTACAACAGTCGATGGAGGAGATGAAATGCATGGCTCAAGGATTGGATCTGATGTGAGAACTCCCAAGCTCAAAAATCCAAATGTCTCCTCTGAATTATGATTTTGATCAATAGTCATAGGAACAATGTCATCATCAGAAGCAAACTGTGCTAAGGTATACAACCGAGATGAATGATCAACCACCCCAGTAGCAATGATCTCTCTAGTCTTCAAGTCTCGAATGATAACTGAATTAGGAGTGAACTCCACAGTTCTCCCATCTCCACCATGTGTAATCTGATAAATGGAAAGAAGATTGTTTGTCAAATGAGGAACACACAAGATATCCTGAAAAGTGTTGTCCCCAATGCTAATAGATCCCTTCCTTGTTACACTCATGTATGTATTATTTCCCATCAAGATAGGATACATAGTACATGGCAAAAATGAAGAGAAGACAGTCTGTGAAGATGCCATATGATGTGATGCTCCTGAATCTAGAAGCCATCTCCCTGATCCTGGACCTGAATGAGCACAAAGAGCTTGTCCTTTATATCCTAATGTAGATGTTTGACCTTTTTCCTTTTTAGAACGTTTTGAAGTAGAAGGAGAAGAAGATTCAGACATTCTAGAAGGCAAATCAATGTGATTCCTTTTGAGAAGAGTTTTCAACTCATCAATATCCTTCTTATAACAATAATGTTCTTCATGTCCATCCTTCTTGCAATATGCACAAAAGGCCTCTCCTTCTTAGATGATTCTCCTTTTGAAGATGATTTTTTCTTTGATTGATCTAAATGTGGATTTACTTGATTTGAATGTTGATTACTCTTTTCTTTCTTATGTTTCTTATCTAATTTTGATTCTTTCACCTGACTAACAAACAATGCCTAAGATTTAGAAGTCTTGATGAGACCCAGGGTATGTGCAAGATCATCATGGAAAAAATAAGCCCTTAAGTGGCAAAAAATTCAAAAAAATCAGAGTTAGGAAACTTGCCATAAAAATTTGAATAAGTTATCTATATTATTTCAAAAATATGTAAATAGAATCTATAGAAAATTGAATTTAGTTTCTAAACTACTAGGTTTGTTTAAAAAATAAAATTATTTGGTGAAAATTTGAAATTTCAATGCGGTAGTACTTAAATTTGGAAAAGATAAGAAGTAGTGTCTGTCGACCACCCTAACCATAATAAAATGATAATATTTTTTATAATATTTTAGATATAAGTAGAGGACTCATGTCCCAATGTGATGCATATTTTGTAATTTTTCAAATAATTAATTATGAATTTTTTATTACAACTTTAAAAAATATAAAAACTGTGATGTCGACCACTAACTTGGTCAAAAATTCATGAAATTCAAATTTTATTTTTTAATCCTATAGTATATGAATCATAGAATGTGACACATGTTTTGGATTCAAAAAATTTGATACGTTTGAAAGCTATAGATGTTTTTCAATCAGCCTATCAATCGGACTTTAGTCATAATTCAAATAGAAAATGAATAATAATTACTTATTGAATTCAAAGTAAAACATAATTTATATTGGTGGAAAGCTGAGAATCTCCTTTAAAAACCCTTTTGTTTCATCAATTTTGGGTTAAAAAAAAGTCAGCCACATACCCATCATATTGCCACTTTTTGGCCCATCATGATCCTACACATACCCCCCATTGAGATAAGCTTTTGTTGCTCATGTATCAACATCTCAAAAATGATGCAAATGAAAGTGTAGTATATGTAGACCCCATAGTCAATCTATGAGTATGAAAGCTAGAAACAAAAGAAGCATAATCAGGACCAAGTTTGTTCATTGTATTGTACACCAACTGGATTTCCTTCTTATCAATTCCACATGCTTTACATTGCTCTCTTAGATCATTAACCTTAGTGATGTAGTCCTAGATGTTTTAAAAGTTCTTAGGATCAAGATTCATCAAATCATTATCAATTTGATAGCCTCTTACTTCATCTCTAGTACCATTTAATGTTTTCAATTTTTCCCAAGCTTCATGAGAATTTTTACATGATTCAATTTGGAACAACAAATCTTGAGAAACAAGTCTATGAAGACACCCAAGAGCTTTGGTATGTTTGATCATCCATTTTAACTTTTTATCTGCATCTGTAGGTTCAGGCACCTTATTTTCAACATATAGAGAGTGACCTTCTATCATTAGAATATTCCATACAGTTTGATGCCATGTTGAATAATTATATGATGTGAGCAAAGCAACCTTAGAATGATCCATGAGAATTAGAGAGAAAAAGAAAACAAATCAAAGCAATGCACTAAGAGAGACCCACCCCAAATCACTCAATCAAGAAACCCCCCAAGCAATATCTGATTTGGCACTTTATATTTAGTGCATTTACAATTGCTAGATGCCAAGAACAACAAGCTAGACTTAATCTTAGTGCTTACAGATGCCAAAATAGGCCACAATATCAAGTACAATTTTTGGTACAAAATGAGATCAATCTAATCATACCAATAAAAAGTACAGGAAAAATCATGCACTTTAAAAAAAATTGCACTAAAAAATGTTACCGTAGGAGCAAGATATGAGCTCCCGAAGTTCTCAAAATGAGGATGAAGTAGCAACACCTGTGAGAATCTGCAATTTCTGGAAAAACCAGGCACCAAAACTAGAGACCGATTGCACCAATGTGTAGAGCACGAAAAATTAGCACAAATAAAAAAAAATGCTCGAAAAAAGGAGTCAAAATGGCTGAGATATGGAGCTTCAAAATTTTCCTTCAAAAATCAAAATGCAAACCATGAGGGGGAAAAAATTTCAAAACTGTGTTGACGTATTGCTGACGTCAGCAAAACACTGGTTTAAATTTGACGTCCTGTGGCTCGTCACCATGGAATATACTCATGCCAAAATATTCTTTCAATCGGAATATACCTTGGCTTCACCGGAATATTCGCCAATAGATAGTGAAGGAATATTTTGATTCCCAGAATCTTCAATTTTAATCACTGCCAGTTGGAATTTTGCATGGACCGCTGGTGGAAGGAAATAGTTCACCGGGAATCTGAAATGCCAGATTTTTTATTTTACTGGCCGAAGATTTATAACGCCTGCCAAATTTGAAGGTAGGCCTGTGCTGGCCATGACCAAGAGGCCACGTGGCTTCTCAAGTGGAAGTACATTCTGCCTACTATGCAGTGATGTATGATAGGATATGGTCTGCAGACTGTACCCTGTAGCTCTAAAAAAAAAACTTTTGCAATTTGTGATTTTTAATAAAATTTTTGATAAAAAATCCAAACGAATTTTTATTTGAAAAGCGAAAATATTTAGAAAATATTTTTTAAATTTTTTTGCAGAAAATATAAAATGATTTTTTAAAAACCGTACCGTCAAAATAATGACGACCTAGGGGTCGTACGACTCTTCGGGCAATTTTCTTTTGCCTCACCAGAAGACTTGCTCCAAAATGGACGAATTGACAGTCGATCTTAGGGTTTTTGGCCCTTCTAGACGTGATGTCAGGGTCGAATTTGACCTAAAATGCTCCAAAATTGCAGCTACCTTCTAGATCTGACAACCACACTTCAACTTCAAACCCTCCTACATTTTGCCTCGTATATCCAATTTGGATAAAATAAAAGGCAAAATCAGCTTTCTCAAACCTTCCAGATGCAATGGTGAGCTTATATTTGCACCAACAAGCTTTGATATGAACCTGCAACAAAGAGCCAAAAATGGAACCTCCCCAAATCTAGAATCTCTCTTCAGAAAAAGACTCTCCAATGGCACCCAACCTGCTCTAATACCATGTTAGAATTGGCTATGGATGCCAAGATCTATGGACCAAATGGAAAGCATAAGAAAAGAGAGATGAATATGACAAGAATAAACTGTATTCAATGTCAATGATATGATATGATTGTTATTGTTTCTACAATGAGAGACCCCTTGGTTATATAGCCAAGGTGAGAACATAGAATGGCATAAGATTATGACAAGTGTTGTAATCTTATGACATGAGACAACTATGAAAAGTTATCACTCCACCTAAGGTGGAGAGATAATCACATGATGTGTCCACAAAAGGTGGAAGTCATAAAGTAATGACATGTCATGTCCACCAAAAGTGGAAATTCTCCAACCTCCTATGTGGTCCCTAAGTAAACTTAACTAAGGTGTAATTATGATCTAGGACAAGGTACAACACTTTTAATTACACCAAAAAAATACATACAAAAATGATATGTATATCCAAGGAGCATCCTTCAAATCCCTCATAATATATTTGGTTGTAAACAAGACACATTAGGTATACAAGAACTAATGGTACCTAAGCTCCCTTTCTCCTTCAAAAGGATGTACTATGACCAAGGTGTGATAGTCATGCCTTTCTAATTGCTTCATTTGACACATAGTTAATTTTTAAATGGAAATGCCAAATGGGATGTTGAGGTGTCTAGAAATGGTGTCATTTTTCACCTCTTTCCATTCTTTAGGAATTCATGATGGATGGGATGTGGGATGTGTCATCAGGAATTAGTTTTTTGCACTATTGATTGAAATCCTAAGACCATATAGTAGTAACTCAGAATATCTAAGTATTATTCACCTCTTCAACAAAATTTTGAATGCAAATCATGTGTTATCATCAACAAAGGGGTTAAAGCATAATAGTGGTTTACAATTATTTTTAGGAAGGAATTCTCATTTATTTTTGTTTTCACCATATCAATGGGTTCGACCAAACTTGTAGGTTCAGTCAAACACTATTATATTTTTGACCAAACCTATAAGTTTGGTCAAACACCATTATATGTTCGACCGAACCTATAAGTTGAATCAAACCCATTGTTCGACCGAACCACTCAAGGACCCAATATTTCATAGGGTTTGGTTGAACCCAAGTTTGACCGAACCCCTTGAATTAGGGAAAAAAAAGAAGTCACTGTCACATGACTGTTTGTAAAGTGGCGATCGTGAATAGAGGAGGACGGTGAACATGAACAATGAAGGTAGCAAACCCAGGGGAAAAACGTGCACCACATTTCTAAGTTCATCAACCTCTTGACCGAGCCATAGTTAGGAGTAGGTTGGTGATTGAAATTGCGTTTCAAATTGAATTTATTTTGAAAAAAATTTAAACCCTAAATGGAATGAAATGGTTAAAATTTATAGTTGATTTGAAATTAAGTTTGTTGAAATTGAAATTGAATTTGCTTGAAAGTTTCTAAATCCTTTCAAGAACAACAAACTTAATTCCTATTATGCTTTGATGAATGTTCATATCGTGTTTTAAAGCTCCAATTCTGGCATGGGAAAGGAGTGTCGAATTTGACTTTGCAGTCCATTTGTTTGAAAGATTTTGCATACCCATTTTAAAAATTTGTCAAACATTTAACATGTCTTGTCTATGCTTCTACATTTTGCATAAATTTCTACCAAGGCACTGCCAATTGCATTTGCTTGAATGTTTCTAAAGCCTTACTTTGATAATAGATCTTTTTGAGGCATTATATCAAACAGTTCATGTGCCTTCCACATTTTGCATACATGTCTACTAGGGCACTTGCAATTGCAACTACAACATCTGGTAAAATTCCCCCTTGATGATTTGACTGATGTCCATACCCTATCCAAAGCTCCCATTTTGGCACAAGCAGGGGGAAGGTTGTGGAATTTGGCTTTACAACTGTTAATTGCATTTGCTTGAAAGTTTCTAAAGTCTTTTCAACAAACCCATTTGCAAGGATAACATGATATTATTTAAGTACAAGCTTAAGTTTAAATCTTGCATTTGAAAGCTAAATTGAAATTAAAATTATATGTTTGAGGTAATGCATATAAGACACCCATACAAAATAGTTCAAAAGAAAGAGAAAAAATGTAAAGAATTCACTTGTAACCTATACTTGAGAGCATTAAAATTTTCAAATTAAACATAAAGAATATATGTATGTGTGTGTGTGTGTGATAGGGCGAATTTTAGTGCTAGAAAACGAGCAACAAACAAAGGAAAACAAATAACACTAAAAACACTCCACACCTCAAGATTAGCCTAGTTGGATTCAATAGAAAATAAAGACAACAAAATGGAACCTTTTACCTTGTCTCGAATTGATCCTTTGGTTGGCCCTTCGATCTTTGGTGTTGTATGCTCCTTGGATGGAAAGGGATGCAAGCTATAAGATAGATGGAAAATGGATGAAAGTGGATACAAGCATGAAAAATGACTAAGTATGGATTGAGAAAAAAAATTTCAAGAGTTTGGCTAGCATGAATGATCTCTCCCCAAAATGAGAGAAAATAGGGGGTATTTATAGAGATTTTTGGACTCTCTAGGGAAATGGATGACCAAGATTGAGCCACTAAGATCAAGATGTAGGGCTAAGGTGAGTTGAGAACTCAAAAGCCCTCACATCTTGACATGTGGTATGTGAAGTGGCTCAAAAAGGTGATGTGTACATGAGGTGGATGGATAGTACATGACATGGAGGGAGTACATAGTACCTTGGGATTGGGACAAGATCTCCTCATAAAGGAGGTCCTTGTCCCCATGTGGGTGAGAGGACATGTGAGGAATTAAAAATTCCTCAAATATCCACATGGGAATGAGAGAAGGAATTAAAAAATTCTTTTAAATGCATTGGGGGATTAAATGTGAATTAAAAATTCACACGGAGAAAGCGGTGTCTTTTCCAAAAGGAGAAAGCATTTAAAAGAGTTGAATCAATTAAGTGATTAAGGTTGTGCAAGTACTTGATTAGACTAATTAATGACATATTAGAAGAGGGTTAGATTTCACATGTGACTTGATGTGACAAGTCAAAGATCACATGGGAAAGATAGAAAGGAATTTAATATTCCTTGGAAGGATAAAAGGAATTAAAAATTCCTTGAGAGGTTGATTAGGCTAGTTAGTAAAGGATTAAAAGAGGGTTAGGTGGATAAGAGAGATTAGAGACCAACTTGCAAAAGTTGGAGGATGTGACACATCTTAATCAAGGATTAGGCATGTGCACATCCCTAATGATAAGATTAGGAGAAATAATTAGGATTAGATAAAAATGGAGGATGTGACATGAAGGGAATTAAATAAATGGCATATTTATTTAATTCATTTGATGAAATGGGGAAGGTATTTAATTATTTAACAAGATACCTTAGGGATTAGAAGAACTTTAGAGGTATTAATTAAATAATAGTGATATTACTTAATTAATGCAGATAAGGGAACATTTAGACGAAAGGGGGGAAATTTGGATAAATTAAGTGTCCAAATTTAGGTGTCTACATTTTTCCCCTCTTTGAGATGGTGTTACGAAGTAGCATCATTTCAAAGAATATTAAAACATAGGACCTATAAGATGATGGTTAGATTGGGAAAGATGCCCCAGTCATTAAGGGATTGACTTGGAAGGAAGATGATGGGGGTGAAGATGAAAGTTAGGGATTGAGGATGCCCCCTCAAGAGGACATGTGGGTTTAAGAGAACACGGGTGTGCTCTTGAAATAGATGAGATGATACAAGGGGAGATGAGGAAGATGATGCAAAGAGATGGGGAAGATGAAATGCAATCCTAATGCAACTTTTCCATCTTTGGAGCACTGGTTTTTGCTATAGCATAAGAGACAAGATGCTAGGGTATTAAGAACCAAGGAAGATTAGTGTCTAATGCATGAAACAAACACATCAAACAAGAAGGCTATCCCAACACCCCAAAGTCGCGATGACCTTAGTTGGGCCAGGTATTGGGATAACCACAAGCACACAAGAATGCCCCAGCATAACACAAGACCTTAGGGGTCTTGGTGGGTACTACGTGGGACAACCAAGAAGACAAAAATAGACATAAAAAGATCAAGATATGCCCCTATGTTGACTAGTCAAAGCACACCATGATATGATGGATCAAGGCAACCATGACAAGTCATGATAGGGAGCTCAAATGATAAACAAAATTCAAGACCAAAAGATCGCAATCAATTTCAAATATCCTTTTCCATAGAATCAAGGGGATGGATGGGATTGATGAGGTATATTAGGAAGGATGCATCATATTGAGACCGATGATGGATACAAAATTAAAAGATTGATATGAAGCAGGATATTCAGAACTGATTGGATCTGATGATACAAGTTTATCTTGTTTGTTAAGAACCAACTAGATAAGGGCATAGCTTGATAATATGACACAAGAGACATGACACAAGAATGACACACCCTAAAGACCTAGGGGCTCGGGGGTAGATCAAAGATTAGCCTTGCCTACGTGAGAGCGTAGAGCCCTCGTAGTTCAATAAAAGGATGATGATGGACCATGATGGAGACCTGTTATTCCTTGCATAACCACCTCGTTTTAAACTTGTTTAAAATGGGTCCCCCCTTGTTCTGTTTTGTTTCCTTTGGTTCTTTGGTTGGGTCTTAGGAGTTCTTTTGTTTTCCTCCTAACTCTGTCTTTTGTTCTGTTGGAGCCGGGTCCGAGGCTAAATATGGACATGGAACTCTTTTAGGGTTTCTAGTTCGGATCATGTCCCGAATCTGACTCCACCCCCTTGTTTTTTTTTTTGTTTCTTCCTCGTTGGTTGTTTTCGACTAACATTTAGGTCCCTCTTTTCTGTTTTGTTTTCCTTTCATTTTGTGTTTTGTACCTTAGGAGTTTCCTTTATTCCTTTAACCTTATGTTTTCTGCCTTTGGCATTTTTCATTTTGTTCTTGCGGACCTGGAACCAGGACAAAAACTGAACTTGAAATTCCTTCCAAGTTATGTTTTTTGTTCCTTTCCCGGTCCCGGTTACTCCTCTTTTTTTTTTACCTTGCATGTCTTTGGTTTTGTTCTGGCGGACGTAGGACGCAGAACGAAACTAAACTCTGGAACTTTTCTAAAGTTCTAGGTTCTAGTTCCATTCGGGTCACGGTTCCGTCGGGCTTGTTTGTTTGTTTTTCCTTTGTTCTTTGTTCTTTGGTCATGGGGTGTTTTCTCCCCTTCTTTTTCTTCCTTTTTCATCCCTTTTCATCATTTCTGGTATGGTGTTGGAAGTAGGGTCGGGACAAAATCCGAACTTGAAACTTGGGAAATTTTCAGTGTCTGATTTGGTTCTGCCCCCACCCCCATTGTGTATTGCCCGACATGGGTTTTTGCTCTGATCCCACTTGTGTTTGTTCTTGGGTTTCTTTTCCATTTTGTGGACACGGAACCAGAGTGTGGGATGAACTTGGGAATGGTGGTTATTTCTATGTTCATTTCCCGTTCTGACCCCGGTCTCGGTTCCAGTTTCATCTTGGCTCTGCCCCCACTGATTTTTACAGGTAAGTTGTTTCTGGTTCGGATTTGGCTCTGCCTCTGCCAGAGTTGGGTTTCTTTTTGCTAAGTGTAATTGAATGAAGGATATATGAAAGATGGGATGAATGATGATATTTTTCTATCCTTTTAGAGGACTAGTGAAGACATCATTTTGTAGGGTTAAAGCATGCCGAGAAAACCTGATGCCACTTCACAAGAAGATCAACTTGCAGAAAGATCTGTAACGAGAGGAAAGTGTAAAGGATGAAAAGTCGTGACGATAGCTGGGATGTCGACTGGAAAAAGTAGATCGATATTAATGGTGATACTTCAGGGCATTCAAAGCAGTTATGCAAGAGCGATTTTTGAGGTCAAGGTGAAACACGTGATGTCTTAATGGTGGGCGCGAGGGCTACAAGTTAATGCGATGGTTGTAAAAGATCTGGAAACCATGCCTATAGGCGATTTTTCACTTACATAAGTAGGGTATGTGCATTTAATGCATCCTTGACTTTGTTCAAACTCTTTGAGGGCCAATTTTGCTACAAACTGACATGTATTGTAAACCCTAAAATAGGGGCCGACACCTCATTTTGGCATGTTCGTGTATATATGGCATTTTTGGCATCTTTGTAAGGGATGCAAAAAGAAGGTAGAAGAAATATAAGGACATACAGATATATATTCAGACATACGTAGAGAGAGATTTTTTTTTTAAGAATTAGTAAGTTAGGGTTAGTATAGAGAAACTCGAGAGTAGGAGGTAGTGATGTATCTTTCAATTTTTCTTAGTGTAGATGGAGATAATCTAAAGACATGGGTTTTCTGTACATTGGTGATTTTTCCAGATTTGTAAATGTTGTTTATCTATTTCACCAATAGTAGAAGCAACCAGATTTAAATCTACTTCATATTGTGCTCCAGAATGATATTTATCTTGGGTTAATTATTTGATTTGGAAAGATTTCAAGGGATGGAATTTTTATCTTATGTTTTGTTTAAATGGTGATTTGCGATCTATTGTTAAAGTTTGTACTGTGATGAATGAAACTGTGTATTAATTACAAGTTAAATTTATTCTTCAGTTTTAGTTAAGGAATTCCTTGGAAGGAAACAAGTCTGATTATTTGGATGAATTAACATTCTCTTTAGTTCCAAGAAACTTTGGTCTATATTTTTTCTTTTTCTTTAAAACCCCTAGTTAAAGTAGGTTCAATGTTTGACCTTATAACAATCTAGAAGCTCAACACCAGCAAACCCCTTGAACATTATAGTTACATCAACCATTGAGTGAAATCAGTACAGTCGTGAACCGATTAACAGGACCTTAGGAGTTAGGTATCCAGGTGTTATCTTTCTCTTTTAGGAGAAACAGAATAACAATATTTTGTTTACATGTTGTTGTGCTATTTTGACCATCAACAAAACTGGCACTAGAAGGAGGGTTAGGAAGGGAAAATTGGATAATATTGGGTTTTTCTCACTAGAAAGGTCCCATAGAGTTCTTCGATCAGCTAAAAACCCACCACCTCCTATAGAACTCAAGACCCCGCCAAGACATAAGATTCGCAAGACTGGGCAACCGTCATACCACCCTTATTAGCTCCACTCACTCCACCAGGATTTTCACCAATACCCTTTTGGATACCTATCAATCCACCACTGAATCCATCTCAAGTGCCATTACAGCTGGTTCAACCCATACAACAACTGGGTCAACTCCCACCACCGCCACCAATGGATTTTTTTATGAATAATCCCTCTCCATTGGGGACTATTCCTGGAGGCTTTCATGATATACCTAAGAATCTTGAGAGATTCTGTCCCAAATACCTTCATGGCGAATCAAGGAGTGCTGAAGAGCACATACAAGATTTTAAGGATGCCTGTACCTGAGCCTAGATAGCTCACCATGATGTAGTTTGTAGGTTGTTCCCTTATTCCTTAGGGGATATGGCGTACAACTAGTACCTAAATCTTCCACAAGGTTCTATTAGGAGCTAGATAGACCTAGAGAATGCTTTCATCAATCAATTTAGAGTTTATGTGGATCCAACCATTTTGTTCCATCAATTTTCTACCATTAGGAAGGAGCCATGTGAATCCCTTCCCTTGTTTAATACCAAGTTTCAATTAATGTATAGGAGATTGCAAGACCCCTATCTAGTTGCTGAGAATAGTGCCATTCAAACATATTTTAGAGTTATAGATCCTTTGCTTGGCCTGTTCCTACAAAGGACTTATCAGCCGGCAGACATTGACTCCATGTCCAAAGTTTATCATCTAGCCATCAAGCTGCAACAACAAAGTAGCTCTCAACAAGGAAACTGGGGAGGAGGTTTCCCTTCAATGGGGTATCAAATGCCTAATCCAACCCCTTTATTCAATAATGTCCCAGGGATGTCTCCTTCCCATTACAGACCTATATTTGAGTTGACGACTCAATCTCCTATCCCATTCTTTACCAGTGGAGCTCCTGACTGCTCTCAACAATCACAGGCTCATTATAGTTCGCATGGTCATTATAATCAATCTGGAACACCAAATCCTGTTGGTCAGTCACTTGTTGCTAAGAATGTTGATAGTGAAAAGATAGTTCAACTCACAAACGAGGTGGAAACCTTAAAGAAAACTCTGTCGCAATTCACAAATGATATGGCTCAGCTTAAACTGAACCCCTCTCAAAACCAAGGTAATTACCCTAATTAGAGCAATAACAATCAGGGTAATTATCAGAATAACAACAATCACAGCTAGAGGGGTTATCAAGGCCAAAACTCCCCTAACCAAGGCTATCAAAATAAAAATAGAGGATATAACCAAAGGTCAAATAACAACCGATAATGGAATACAAGGCCAAATAACAGAGGAGTTCCTCACAATTATCAAGCTAATGAGGACAGGCCACATGTTGCGAATGTGGCTGACCTCAATTTTATGACTAACTGGTGTAGGTTGCATGATACTGCAACTCATTCCAAGGTAAACTGCCCTGAAATGGAGAAGGTTGTCAAGATGGCGTAGGCAGATACCCAAATTTTCCAATGGAATTCAGATAAAGGAGGTGGCTCAGTGGATACAACAATGACTTATGACCTCTTTGAGGAAGAACCTTCATTCCCAATTCAAAATGAGAATGAACTAGAGGAAGATGCGTATGATGCCCAAGCCTTTTAGACAAAGGGAGGACACTTCTTAAGAAATCAGAATAAGGGTCCCTTCACTACATCAACACCACCTAATCACATGATGCCTCCAAATCAGGGTGCTAATAACAATCCTCCTCCACAAAAGGGTCCGCCTGACTCCCATAACAAAGGTAATTTGTCTGGTGTTTTTAGAGGTAATGCAAGCTATAACATAGAATTTGATATTGTTTATGAGATGCAGAAACAAAAAACCTCTTTATCATACTTTGACATCCTAAAGTGGTGCCCTACCCAATGAGAGATAGTGCTGAAAGCTTTGGAAGAAGTTGATAAATCAAAAGGGAAAACTAAGGCGGTACCTGCTATAGACATGAATGCAACTTTGTTTAGAAGCAAGGTAGGTACCCCACCATTTCTTTTAAGTTTGAGAATTTTTGGGAAGAATATACACAACTGTCTACTAGATTCAGGGGCTTCTGGCAATGTGATGCCATTTTCTGTATGTAAGAAATTGGGATTGAACCCTGTCCAAACAAACAAGAAGGTCATCTAACTTGATAAAACAAAGGTTAATGTAGTTGGAGAATTAAGAAATATACATGTGCAAGTAGGGTTTGACCCTAGGATTTTAACCAATATGGATATTCAGGTAGTAGACATTCTCGAGACTTATGGTATGCTGTTGAGCAGAGATTTAATGAAGAGTATAGAGGGATATCTCTCCCTCGACTTTTCACACATGTGGCTACCATGGAGGGGAATTCCTACCCAGATTAGGATTGAAAGCGAACCCCGCCTTAAACATATCATCACCGAATATGACTGTCCCAATGAGGTAGCTTATTTTGAAACTGAGATAGGGGTTTCTAAAAGAGAAGAAATTCTGACCTTTTCAGTTCTTGATTCTAAATATTTGTCAATACAAAAATCCCCTGATCCCATGATTAATGAAAACCAACAGGTATTGATCAGAAAGCTGCAACATGATCAACTGGTCTTAGGGGAGGACATCGATATGTGGAGTCTTCTACTCCCTAATTGGTGTAGGGTGCATTACCAAAATCATTCAGAACTGACCTGCCAACCCTACATCAGTGTTTTAGACCATGCTTCCCAGACTGAGGAAACTGGCCTAAGTCACCTTAAGGCCGCTTTAGATCACTTCTCATTCGAAGCCAAAAATACAATAATGTTAACTAGGGATAATATACCTTTAGAGGAAGTCCCTCCTCAGATTGAACCTATCCTGATTATAATACCAAACCAACATAGTTGTGTTGAAAAACCCAAAGCTTTGTTTGATACCCCTACACTCACAAGTATACCAAAACCCAAGGGATCAATCAAAGATACAAGTGACTGTCAAAAAGATATCCTAGGATTACACAACACATCTAAGCAGGAATTGGATGTTGCACCTGATAAGCCTATTGAACACCCATTCCCAATATTTGATGCAAAAGATCAAGTGACCCCACCTATGGTTCATCTTATCCAAACACCCACAACAACCTCAAAGGAATCAACCCCAGTTCATGACCAGCTATGGACCCTCATGTTTGATGGATCCAAATCCAACATAGGCTATGGTGCTAGAATTGAATTAACCAGCCTGAAAGGGAAAATATTTTTTGCTTCTTACAAGTTGTAGTTTGGATGCACTAACAATATAGCAGAATACGAAGCATTAGCTCAAGGACTGATGTTTGCACATTAGAAGAAAGTTACTACCTTGGTGGTTAAGGGAGATTCAAAAGTAATTATTAAGCAAGTACGCAACCAATACACATGTCACAATAAAAGGATGGCAACTTATAGAAATCAGGTATGGAACCTGATCGAAGACTTTGATGCCTTTGGAATTAGTCTAATTCCTAGAGAGGAGAATCAAATAGCTAATTCATTAGCTGTTGCTGCAAGTACCCTGGAACCCATGCTAGGCTCCAAGCTCAATAGATTCTCAATGGAATTTATATCCACCCCGGTTGTTCTTGATAATGCCAAGAACTTTCAAGTTTTTGATGATGATCGACATATCCTTGCTTTTTTAGAAAGCTCGGACATTTTCAAACCATAGATCATCGATGAGTCCAACAGGGATCAAGGAGACTGGAACCCTGAAGATTGTGATCCAGAGGGGATCCTCAATTTAAAAATTAAAAGCATTCCCAAGGGAATGGTGGCCTTAGAAAGAATTTTTGATTTAGACTCAAGGGTTTGGGAAAAGATGTCAACTGAGGATAAAGGAGGTGAATATGAAATGATTAACCTAGCTAATTCTAGCCTTGAAATAAATGTTTACATAGGAAAATCCTATCGTGAAGCAATTAGAAAAAGATATATTGAGGGAACTGAAGAAGGATATTGCTGCAATCGCTTGGGGGTACGAAGATCTAAAAACATTTTATGCTTCTGTGATAACTCATACAATCCCTCTTAAGCCTGAAGCTAGAACATTTCGGCAGAAACATCGTCCTGTCAACGCCCTGATTGAACCACTGATCTTTAAGGAAGTTCAGAAATTGCTTTCTGCGAGAATAATCTTCCCTGTATGACATTCAACATGGGTGGCTAATTTGGTTCCAGTTCGTAAGAAGAATGGAGAAATCAAGCTATGTGTAGATTTCAAGAATCTGAATAGAGCTTCGGAAAAGGACAACTACCCACTCCCTTCTCTAGATGAATTCTTGCAAACTGTCAATGGGTCTCAGATGATGTCCTTCCTGGATGGTTATTTGGGATACAATCAGTAGATTTTTAATTATGAAGACAGAATGAAGACAACCTTCACTACTAAGTGGGGAACATTTTCTTACAGAAGGATGCCATTTGGTCTGATAAACACTAGAGCAACCTATCAACGTGCCATGGACATATCATTCAAAGATTTGATTGGTAAATGCATCATCGTTTACATGGATGACCTGATGATATTCTCTAAAGATAGACTAAACCATGCTGCAGACTTGGCTAAAATCCTTGAAAGATGTATCTGATATGGTGTTTCTCTGAATCCTAAAAAGTGTGTGTTTAGGGTTTCTAAAGGGAAGCTTTTGGGGCACATAATCTCGAAAAGAGGGATATCAATAGATCCAGACTGAGTTGAGTCTATTTTGAAGTTAACCATGCCAGGAAGTAAGAAGGAGATGAGATCTTTCTTTGAAAAGATCAACTTTGTGAGAAAGTTTATCACAGGTTTTGCAGAGATTGTTAAACCTTTGAATAAAATGATGAAGAAGGATGCTAGAAGGAGTAATGAGGCCAAGGCTGCTTTTTCTCAGATTAAGCAATCAGTATCTGAAGCACCAGTCCTCACTAGTCTGAAATACTTGAAGCCATTTAATATCTATTCTTTTGCCTCTGAACACTCATGCTGCTGTCCTCACACAACAAAGAGATGAAGGGGATGAAAGGCCAATTGCTTTCATGAGTTCTTCGTTTAAGAATGCTGAAGTCAAGTATCCACCCCTTGAGAAACAAGATTTTGCATTGGTTAGAGCTGTCAAGAAGTTCATACACTATATCCTTCGAAGTTAGATCATTGTTGTAGTCTCTAATGTTGCTGTAAAGTCTTTACTTACGTAGAGCGAGTTGGGAGAACGAAGGGGGAAATGGATGGCTATTCTACAAGAGTTCAACCTAGAGATTCACCCTATGAAACTTGTCTGAGGTCAAGGCCTGTCTAAATCAATGGCGGATCCTGGTGAGAACATTATTTGTCAATAATACACAACACAATCCTTTTCCAATGACCCTTGGTATGCCGATATCATTTATTTCATGCTCAATAATTAGTGCCCAGAGGGAATGAATACAACTTAGAGGAGAGCACTGAGAATGAAAAGATCCCATTATATGCTCAAAGGAGGATTGTTATACAAGAAGAATTATGAGGGGGTGTACTTGCGATGTCTAGATCAACAAGAAGCTAGGGACACAATTGTTGAATTTCATGGGAAACATGGCACCGGTCATGGTTCTGCAGATTCGTTAGCACACTAGATTCTCATATCTGGTTATTATTGGCTCTGTGTGTTTAGGGATACACATCAACATGTAAGAACATGTCACATATGTCAAATTTCTACATCAAGGGAGCGCTATTCAGCCATGCCTCTACAACCAGTATATGAGGTAAGGCCATTTTCCCAATGGGAACTTGATTTTATTGGGGTCATTAACCCAAATTATTCTACAAGACAAATTCATTTTGACTGCCACGGATTACTGCACAAGATGGACAAAAGTTATACCTTGCAAGAATAGCACAACAGAGGTAGTAATCAAGTTCCTCACTGAATGCATCACAACCAGGTTTGGGGTACCCTTTGCACTGGTATGTGACAATGGCTCTACCTTTTCTTCTGCTGATCTCATTTCGTGGGCTTATGATCATAATTTTTTTAAAATTATTCTTCAAACTATTACCCACAAGGAAATGGAGTTGCAGAATCAACTAATAAGAATCTCCTAGGAGTAATTAAAAAACTGTTAGAGAACAATCCTAGGGATTAGCATACCCAGTTAAGATTTTCTTTGTGGGCAGATAGGACTAGGAACAAGGCTACTTTAAAGACTTCACCATTTAAGCTAGTGTATGGCCAAGAGCATGTGTTCCCTATTCACTTGCAAATACCTATCCTAAAATTTATGCAAGAATTTTACTCTACTGATGATAGGATTGAAGTACGATTAGCTGGCTTGTTGAAATTAGAAGAGTAAAGAGATGCTTCCTTGCAATAATTCTATAGACACTAGGCTGTTGTCAAATGTTGGTTTGACAAAAGAGCCAAAATCAAGGCTTTTAGGATATCAGACCTTGTGCTACTATGGGATAAGGCTAACGAAAAGAAAGGCAATCACCAGAAGTTTGATAAGCTCTGGTTGGGTCCCTATCAAATTGCTAAAATCCTATGAGAAAATGCTTTCTGGCTAAGCAGTTTAACGGGAGAACTTGTTCCATTTCCTATCAATGGAAAGTTTCTTAAACATTATTTTGGATCTTGAAATTTTGGTATTTTTGTTGGATTGTACATTCATGTTAATAAGTTTGTTGTTTTGTATGTAAATAATTTTGTCATTTTCTTTGCTTCCCTTTTTCTTTTGCTCTTTTGCTTGTTGTTTCCTTTTTTGGGTGGGGACCTTCCTTTTATGCAGTTGTAAAGGGGGTTGTTATTTGAAGTATACTTTGGTTACTAGGAGAGAAGTTAGTTTAGATATTTTTTAGGTTTTCTGATTGGATGATTTTGTCCTAAATTTGTTGTTTATGCCTATTATCAATAAGAGTTGTGGAAAGTCTTGAAAACAAGGTGCAAAGTAAAAAATCATCATTAACTACCACTGAATCTATCACAAATCAATAGAAACATCTCCTTTTGTAATGGTATATTTGTCCTAGGGCGGTGGTGTTGTAAGATTTGAGTGAAAAATTTGATTCCCTAGATGTTGTTATGAGGTCCATGGTAGTTTTCAACCCAACACAGATGTCATACATCTGACATATTGAGAAAGAATTGAATGAAATATCTGAAACTCCAAGAGAAAAGAAAAGAAAAGAGAACTATCTAAGAAAAGAAAACTCAATATGAATGGGTGATTCCAGTATCTCTACCGGGCCTATGGACACCTGACTAGCAGTAGAGCAATGTTGTGATAAAACTAGAGGTATCTCCTTCGGGGCTATGAATTCTGGACTGGTAGTGGAGCAATGCCCAGGATTTCATTACACAACGGCTAAAGGGAATCAACTCATGTAGTTCAAATCTTGCACATTATTGTTCAGAAGATGAGGAAAACTTTGTAAAAGGGCGATGCACCATCAAGCACACACATAGATTCAGGGGTAGCCAGTGTTGACTTACATTTGAGATTCTATCTCAACCTTGGTTGTTAAAATTGACCTAATTGGAGTTGTGATGTCCATAAACTAGAGATTTTGGGTAGCTGACTCCTTCAGTTTCTTGAAAATGGTTAAACCATTTTCCCAGCCAAGTCACCAATTGTTATGCCTTGCATAACCACCTTGTTTTAAACTTGTTTAAAATGGGTCCCCCCTTGTTCTCTTCTATTTCCCTTGGTTCTTTGGTTGGGTCTTAGGAGTTCTTTTGTTTTCCTCCTAAGTCTATCTTTTGTTATGTCGGAGCTGGGTCCAGGATTAAATATGGACATGGAACTCTTCTAGGGTTTCTAGTTCGAATCATGTCCAGACTCCGACTCTGCCCCCCTTTTTTTTGTTTCTTCCTCATGGGTTGTTTTTGACTAATGTTTGGGTCCCTCTTTTCTATTTTTTTTCATTTCATTTTGTGTTATGTGCGTTAGGAGTTTCCTTTCTTCCTTTGAATTTTTTTTTCTGCCTTTGGCGTTTTTTGTTTTATTCTGGCAGACCCAGAACTGGGATGGAAACTAAACTTGGAATTCCTTCCAAGTTATGTTTTATGTTCCTTTCCCAATCCTGGTTCTGCCTCTTTTGTTTTTACCTTGCACATCTTAGGTTTTGTTCTGGTAGACGTGGGACGCAGAACGAAACTAAACTCTGGAACTTTTTTGAAGTTCTAGGTTCCGATTACATTTCGGTCCCAGTTTTGCTGGGCTTGTTTGTTTGTTTTGCCTTTGTTCTTTGTTCTTTGGTCATGGGGTGTTTTCCCCCCTTCTTTTTCTTCCTTTTTTGTCACTTTCCGTTGTTTCTTGTATGGTATCAGAAGCAGGGTAGGGATGGAATCCGCACTTGAAACTTGGGAAAGTTTCAGTGTCGGATTTGGTTCCACCCCCACCCTCATTGTGTATTGCTTGAGATCGGTTTTTGCTCTGATCCCGCTTGCGTTCGTTCTCGGGTTTCTTTGCCCTTTTGCAGATGCAGAACCAGAGTGTGGGCTAAACTTGGGAATGGTGGTTATTTCCATGTTCATTTCCTATTCTGACCCCTGTCCCGGTTCTAGTTTCATCTTGGCTCTGCTCTCGCTAGTTTTTAAAGGTAAGTTGTTTCTGGTTCAGATTTGGCTCCGCCTCTGCCAGAGTTGGGTTTCTTTTTGCTAAGTGTAATTGAATGAAGGATATATGAAAGATGGGATGAATGATGATATTTTTCTATTCTTTTAGAGGACTGATGAAGACATCATTTTGCAGGGTTAAAGCATGTCGAGAACACCTGATGCCGCTTCACAAGAAGATCAACTTGCAGAAAGATCTATAACGAGAGGAAAGTGTAAAGGATGAAAAGTCACGAGGATAGTTGGGATGTCGGCTGGCAAAAGCAGATCGATATGAATGGCGATACTTTAGGGCATTCAAAGCAGCTCTGGGGGAGCAATTTTTGAGGTCGAGGTGAAGCGTGTGATGTCTTAATGGCGGGCATGAGGGCTGCGAGTTAATGCGATGGTTGTAAAAGATTTGGAAACCATGCTTGAAGGAAATTTTTCACCAACATAAGCAGGGTATGTGCATTTAATGTGTCCTTGACTTTGTTCAAACTCTTCAAGGGCTGACTCTACTACAAACTGACACGTATTGTAAACCCTAAAATAGGGGACGACACCTCATTTTGGCATGTCTATGTATATATGGCATTTTTGGCCTCTTTGTAAGGGATGAAAAAAGAAGATAGAAGAAATATAAGGACAAATAGATATATATTCAGACATATGTAGAGAGAGATTTTTTTTTTAAAGAATTAGTTAGGGTTAGTATAGAGAAACTCGAGAGTAGGAGGTAGTAATGTATCTTTCAAGTTTTCTTACTGTAGAGGGAGATAATCTGAAGACATGGGTTTTCTATACACTAGTGATTTTAGCAGATTTGTAAATGTTATTTATCTGTTTCACCAACAGTAGAAGCAACCATATTTAAATCTACTTCATATTGTGCTCCAGAATGATATTTATCTTGGGTTAATTATTTTCTTTGGAAATCTTTCAAGGGATGGAATTTTTGTCTTATGTTTTGTTTAAATGGTGATTTGCAATCTATTGTTAAAGTTTGTACTGTGAATGAATGAAATTGTGTATTAATTACAAGTTAACTTTATTCTATAGTTTTAGTTTAGGAATTCTTTGGAAGGCAACAAGTCTGATTACTTGGATGAATTAACATTCTCTTCAGTTCCAAGAAACTTTGGTCTATCTTTTTTCTTTTTCTTTAAAACCCCTGGTTAAAGTAGGTTCAATGTTTGACCTTATAACAATCCAGAAGCTCAACATCAGTAGGCCCCTTGAACATTATAGTTACATCAACCATTGAGTGAAATCAGTATAGTCGTGAACCAATTAACAGGACCTTGGGAGTTAGGTATCCAGGTGTTATCTTTCTCTTTAAGGAGAAACAAAATAGCAATATTCTATTTACATGTGCTATTTTGACCATCAACAAGACCTTGATGGATGGTAAAGATGGGATGGAGAAAAGGATAAAAGATAGATGATAGATGATAAAGGAGTGGATGGATAGAACCCCAGGGGTGGATCAAATGATCGACCTTGCCTAGGTGAAAGCGCAGGGGCAACGTAGTTTGACGAAAGATTAAAGAGAAACAATGGATAAAAGATGATGAGAAGATAACCATGACAAAATAATGATGGGACCGATACAATGAGACAAGATAGACCTATTGGATTGGATAGGACGATGGTGATCATGAAACTCAGGGATGTGATAGTTATCCAAATCATCAAAAGATGAATTGGGAAGATGATATGGTAGATAAATGAATGATGAGAAAGGATAGGAGATTCAAAATATGTGTAAAAGAAGCCAAAGTGATGATGATGAGATAGATGGAATTGGGTTGCATGGGGAGTAGCCTATAGCTAGAGACCAATGACAAGGGATTATAAGATGGGATGAGGAGAAGGAGATGAGGATTGGGAGATGAAAAGGATTGCTCTAATGTCCAGAATGAATGATGTCTCCAAGGACTATATCACAAAGAAAGATAGATGCCCCCACTCTAGATATGTCATGTGCGAGGAGGCACGAAGGATGCAATAGAGAAGGATAGGAAAATAAAGGAGCTAGATGGATGAAGAGAGGATGCATGGATGAGGAAGGGAGATTGAAGGTAGCATGACAGGTGGATAAGGAAGGTAGACGAGTGTGAATGAGGATTAGGATAGTGTGCAAATGAGGGAAATGTATGCTAAGAGGTGTCCAAAGCATGTTTATATGTTTGCCCCTACTGTTATCAAGATCACAAGGAGGATGGAAGGTTTGAGATAAATGAGATATGCCAAGCAAGATGTGTAAGATAGGTAGGATGGAGGGGATGAACGAAAAGGATGTATAGGAGGAAGATGGGTTCATAGTTGGAAGCATAGCAGATGGAGGGAATGCATATTAGGAAGCTGCCCCCATGTGCAGATGGGAATTTACACATGACGCCTGTTTGTCAGGTTTTCATCATGGTACCTATCCAAGGCACTTGTTTTCCAAGTTTTCTCAATTGGATAGATTATTTCTCTTTACTATTTTATTTTTTTGATTTTTCTAAGTTTTTTGGATTTTCTTTTTTGACTTTTTTGCATTTTTTTGCATTTTTTGCATTTTTTGGATTTTTTTTTGACTTCTTTGGATTTTTTGATTTTTGGATAGCATGCGGAAGGAGATGGATAAGGATAGGGAGGCGGATAATTGGATTTAGAAGACATGCGATAAGGATATGGATGAAGGACTCAAGCATCAAGTTCCATATGAGGTCTTAAGAGCCCATGTTTGAACTGACTGTTGGATGTTGGTACAACCTTATTAGGAGAAATGGATTATGAAAGAGGATGAATTAGAGGTATTTGAGAGGGGAGATGCATGGGATAATGGGTGGGAGGTTGGAAAGTGTATGGATGGAATGATGGGGTGGATATGTGATGGGGAGATGTGTTTAGGACCAACATTGGCACATGTGGTCGTGGATGTGAAAAGATAAGAGGATTAATGGATGGAGAATGTGGGGATAATGGAGGAGATGGAATGGTGAATTTTGAGACATAGGGACCCAAAACAGATTTAGGAGAGTGTTGATGAAAATTATTAGCTTTTGGATTAGCAACTTTGGATGTTCTTACAGTTTTTTCAGTTGATGGCATTGCATCTTTTTTCTTTGGGATCCCCATGGTTTTCATCTTTGCTTTGGTGGGACTTTGTGGTCTATGGAGTTGATTTGGATTTTGGATTTTATTTTTCTTTTCTTGAACATGTCGTTTAGAGGGGACATGGGGAGCTCTAGATTCATGTGGATGTTTGGATTTATGTATTTTTACTTTGGCACCAAAGTGCTTTTAGTAGCAATGGGATGGGTGTGAGGAGATGGATGATGTGGAGTGATGGAGGTGGGATTATGGGGATTATGTGGAGATGGAGAATGTGTAGGTATGTGCCTTTGTTGATCCTGATTAGGGACATGCGCGAGGGATGTTTATGATAGATGACATGGATAGGTGTTGGATGGATGGAAGGATGAGATGGAGGAGGTGATTTTGGGATATACGGACCCAAAGCAGATGAAGTGGGTGGAGGGACATAAGAACCCAAGATGGATGGAGCGGATGGAGGATGGGAGATGGTGGATGGAGGGATGTAAGGACCCAAAATGGATGGAGCAGATGAAGGAGGAATATGGACGGTTGTTTTGAGGCGATACGATAGAGGAGGAGGGATGGCAACAGATGATCTGGCAGAGCGATGGGAAGAGCCAAATTTTCTTTTGGAAAAGGATCGTTGAGGAAATCTAGAGGTTGTAACAACATCTTTAGATTGTGAGTCTTGGGAAATAGGTCCAAGACCTTGCATACAGATTTGTTCTTTAACCTGGATGGGCTCTAAAATACCTTGCTCATGAAGGCCTAAACCTTTTCCTTGATAGTTCATGTTCTTGAGCATGCGATCCATAAAAGGATTTGTGTTATTCTAAAAACATGATGCGAGTCCATTATTAGGTGGAGGATGATGGGTGGTAAATACACTATGCTTTTCTTTTGCAAGGAGGCCACCATGGAAGAATGTTAGAGTGCCAAGGGGATATGCAGGCGATGTAGGGATAGAAGTTTTAGGCGATGATGGGGGATCATAAGAGGGAGATGATGGGGTAGCAACATTTGGATGGGTGGTATTAGGAGAGGGATTAGGGGATATGATAGGATTTGGATTTTTGGTAGTGGGCTCATGCGATGGAGATGGAGATGGAGCGATGGGATCTTGAATGACAAGGGGATCATGGAATGGAATGGATGGGGGACTGTGATCTTGAGGTGGACTAGATGGGATAGTAGGATCTTGATATGGAGAAGGGGATATGTTAGCATGCTTTGGATCAAACTTTTGACATGACTCATCATGTGTGGGAGGCATGATAATGGAGTGTTGGAGGGACTCTTCAAGTGGGGAAGATGGAGGGATGGAGGATTCAAAAAATTCATGGGAATGGACTTTAGTGACACTAGAAGTGGAAGAAGTGGATTGGATTTGGGTGTCATTGATGGGTTCGATCACTCTCAGAGTAGGACAAGGGTGTTCAATGGATTTGTTAGATGTGATGATAGGAGATGGGGGATTAGTGGATTTCGAGGATGTGATGGTTTTGATGGTTTGAGTGGTGCTTTGGGTGGCATTATTAATGATAGGTGTTGGGTGGAGAAGAGTCTTATCACTAATGACTGTAGATGATGGATCAGGATGGCATGATTCCACAACTGCAAGGTGTGGAGTGGGAGATGTCTTCTTTGTTATAAGTCCTTGGAGAATTTCTAGAGTGAGAAACTTGCATACTCTAGGTTTGGATGGTGAGGTAGGAGTGGATGAAGGATTAGGGATTGGTAGGGGATTAGGGCTATGGATCGGTGGACTAGGATTAGATGGGGGAATGGGATTGGATGTAGGACTGGGAGTAGATGGGGGATTAATATTAGATGAAGGGTTAAGATAGGGGTATTGGAATGGTGAATTAGGACACGAGGATGTAGGTGGTGGATTGTAGCAAGGGTATGGGGATGGTGGATTAGGATAGGAAGATTGAGGTGGTGGATTGAGATAGGGAAAAGTGGATGTCAGATTAGGGTTAGGATAGGCTGGTGTGGATGTTGGATTAGAATAGGAAGGTTTGAATGTAGGATTAGGGGGAGTAGATTGGTATGGAAGATTGGGGTAGTGGGTATATGCAGATGAAGGATTGAGATAGGAGGATGTGGACGGGGGATTAGGACAAGGGTATTGTGATGGAAGACTAGGATAAGAGGATGCAGGTGTTGGGTAAGAGGATGATGGAGATGAAGGATATGATGGATATGATGGATATCCCTTATCAAAGGTAGCATAAGGAGCATGATTAGGCATAGATGAAGACATAACTGGATAACTCGAAGGGGTGATTGTATTTTGGAAAGCGGGTGGAGAAAACTTGCTAGCAATGATAGTGTCAAGGGGATCCATGTCACATTCTTCTTGATCAACAAGACTTTCGTTATCGTTGTCGACATAATTAGGGTTTCCCTTGACCAATATTGATGGAGAATAAGGATTCATGATGATGAAAGGATAAAGAGGATGGATCAAAGATTTTGGATGGGAATGGACTAAAGCTCAAATTAGGATTTAGGGTAAGCTCAGATCATGATTGGATTAAAGCTCAGATTAGGATGATTGGATGATGTGATGGGATTGATTCAGATGATCGACATCGAATCCACTTCTAGATGGAAGTAGATTGATTGGGTCAAAGGTGATTGGATAAGGATACAATTGGATTGGATTGGATAAGATTGATCGATGATTGATAAGATAAAATGATGGATTGGATAAGATGATGTTTTGGAATCTATGCCTCAATCCTTACTGACATGAAACTCCTTGAAAGCAAAGTCGGTGTGACATCATGGATGTCTAGCCGACTATCTATTCTGAAGCTCTTGAAATGTTCATATCGCTATGACCTTGTGTGTTCGTTGTGACCTTTTAGCGAATGGAAACATTTGGGTGACAGTTTGATCTTATTGGCCTAACTCACAGGTGTTAGGGAGAGGTCCCAGTGAATGGTGAAAGTCTCACTAATAGCATTTGGCTATCGGGCTAACACAAGGATCTCAGGGAGATCTCTCAGCGACTGGAGGTTGTCCTACCAACAACATGTGGTCATCAAAGTAACTCTCGGTGCCCGGTGAAATGTCTTGGCGAAGTCAAATGTCTTGCTGACTCAGCAAGACATGGGTGCTCGACATGTGGTCTTGACGAAAGACATAAGTCTTGCTGACTGGTGAATGCAGCGCTCGAGGTGACTTAAGATCAATAGAAGGTCTTGGCGAAGATGATAAGTCTCGCTGACTCTTCGATGCTTCGGTGTGACATGTTCAGGCAGTGTAAGGTCTTAGCAAAAGACTTAAGTCTTACCAACTCAGTAAGACTTGGATGAGCTCGTTATGAAGTCTCAGCGAAAGACAAATGTCTTGCCGACTATCAGGTGCTTTGGTGAAACATGCAGAGACCTAGCGAAACATCTTGGCTAATGGAAATCTCTTGCCGATAGGGATGCTTTGGATGTCGATGGTTTCGGTATGACATGTGACACTCGTTATGTTGTCTTACCGACTGTTGGAGACTTAAGCCGATATCGATAGAGAAACTTTGTGGCATTGGGGAGACACTGTTAGTGTCTCACCGATATGCCAACAAAGTTTGAACGCCGTTGAATGTGTGACCATCCTATGTGGCATCCTGTTGGACCAATCAGAGGAAGCAGTTTTCAAACTGATGACGGTTGGTTTTTTTGCATCAGTTGCAATGCTGGAGAAAAACTGCATGCAAGGAAAAATCATCTGCTCGAAAGGAAACTGTCTATGATTGGCAATGGCGGATAAGGATGCACTGAAGACAAAATCAAAATGTGAATAAAATAAAAGCAAATCGATTCTGATTTGATAGTGAGGATGAGTATGAGTTTTTCAAGTTGTTGAGAGAATTGTCTATAACTGATGAATGATGAATGAAGCTACTGTAAAATACCCGAGAGTTGTATTTCTGATTGTATGTAATTTTTTTGTTACTGTAATACAAAGAGATTCAGCTTGGTGTGGTGGGTTTTTTCCCAAAAGGGTTTTCCCACGTAAATTTGTTGTTCAGTTGTCTTTGTCTATTTGCTCTATTTCTGAAAATCTTTCATGTGTGTCTTAATTAGATTGTAATTTGAAAATTAAAAGCCCTGCATTGCATTCTTTCCTATGGATTTGACATTAGGAAAGTTTCCACACCTCTGCTTTCTTTACAAGTGGTATCAGAGCCTAGCTAGTTGTGTTGTCCTTGTGAGTGGGTTGGGTTTTTTGTGTCAATTCTTTTTCAGTGGGAGTCTAGTAGAGGTATGATAATTTAATTATAGATTAAGATGGAAAGCACATCTGGAAAGATGGAGATAGAGAAGTTCAATGGTAGCAACTTTGAGTTGTGGAAACTCAAAATGGAAGATCTCTTAGCAGACCGAGATCTTTGGACTACTGTGTCTAGAACAATGCCTCAAGGCATGAAGCAAGAGGATTGGGACCTAACAGATAGAAAATCAAAAGGGTTGATAAGGCTCTTTTTAGCTGACTTTGTTCTTCTGAACGTGCATGAAGAAAAGACTGTAGCCTCTTTGTGGACAAGACTAGGTGCTATTTATCAGGGCAAGTCCTTGGTGAACAAGCTGTTCTTGAGGAAGAAGCTGTACAACTTGAAGATGCAGGATGGAGTTGGTGTTGCTGATCATTTGAATTCTTTCAACATGTTGATTGCTCAGTTAGCATCTATTGGTGTGAAGATAGAAGAAGAAGATCGCTGCATGCTACTGTTATGTTCGTTGCCTAATTCGTGGGATCATCTAGTGATGGCTATTGGGAGTACAACATCCAAATTCAAGATGCAAGATGTTGTTGGTTCTCTGTTATCAGAAGAAATGAGAAGGAAATATTTTGAGATGGCAAAGGAGGCTCTGGCTGTCAGAGGTAGATCAAAGGAGAAAGGCAAGAAGAAGGAAAAGAAATCTAGATCGAAATCAGAAGGGAGATCAAAGTCTCTTGGCAAGAAGTCCAAGGTGAAGTGCTGGAATTGTGGGCAACCTAGTCATGTCCGAAAGGATTGCAAGGAGGAGAAAAAGAAGAAGAAGAACTCTTTTGGAAATGATTCTTCTCAAAGTGACGCAGATGCCTTCATTACAGCTTTGGCTACATGGGCATCAAATGATGTCTGACTGATTGATTCTGGAGCATCTTTCCACATGACATCTCATAGAGATTGGTTCATAAAGTATGAAGAATACAATGGTGGAAATGTGTACTTATCAAGTGATTCATCTTTGGAAATTATTGGTCGTGGAAGTGTCAGAATTCAATTCCCTGATGGAAGAGTGAAGGGAATCAATGATGTGATGCACATACTAGGTCTGGCTCAAAATCTACTTTCTGTAAGTAAGTTGAATGATATTGGAGTATAGGTCACGTTCTCGGGAAATGGATGCAAGATGACTAGAGGCTCTATGGTGCTGGTTAGGGGTCCTCGAATTGGTACCTTATACAAGCTGGATGCACTGGCTGTCCAATGCAATAGTGTCTTTGTAAAGTCACTTAAGGCTACTGATGGAGATAAGAAGGAAAACGTTCATGATGGAGTAAATTCCATGGACGTTAAACTTTCAACAAAGAAGACTATGCTCTGTCATCATAGGCTAGGCCACATTGGTGAGAAAGGTTTAAAAACCTTGAACAATAAAAACCTGGTAGAAGGGCTTGAAGATTGTAACCTTGAGTTTGAATTTTGTGAACATTGCATATATGGAAAGCAACATCGTGTTTCATTTTATTCCAGTCCTCACAAATCTTCTAGTTTTCTTGATTATATTCATTCTGATGTTTTTGGTCCAATAAATGTTCCTTCTTTGTCTAAATCAAGATACTATGTGTCATTTATTGATGACTATTCAAGAAGAACATTTGTATATTTTCTGAAAAGAAAATCAGAAGTGTTCAGTCGGTTTAAGGAATTTAAAAACCTTGTAGAAAATTAAAATGGTAGAAAAATAAAATGTTTAAGGACTGACAATGGCGGTGAGTTTTGTTTAGATGAATTCAAAAGGTACTGTAAGGATCATGGGATTAAAAGACATAAGACTACACCTTACACTCCACAACAAAATGGATTTGTTGAAAGGTTCAACAGGATAGTAATGCTTTGGAATCCAGAGACTGAGAAGGTTTTGTACAAACAGAAGTGTTATCTTTCGTGAGCCGGAACCTTCTACATTGGATATGTAGTTAGAAAAGAAATCGTAAAATGAACAGATAAAGCACTGGCTTCACCAAATAAAGAGGAATTGAAAATTAAATGTACCGATAATCGAGGAGAGCCTGCTAGTTCTGGAAGTTCTGATGAAGATGAAGAACCACCTCAGCCTCAGCTTATGAGGAGGTCAACTCATGAAAGAAAGCAACCTGATAGGTATGGGTTTTCTTTAATTGAGTCTACTTGTGCCTATGCTTTAATTTCTAGCACTGATGAACTTAGGACTGTGAAAGAGGCATTTAAAATGTTTGATTCAAACTCTTGGTTGGAAGCCATGAATGAAGAAATGGCATCATTAGACAAGAATGATACCTGGAGTTTGGTGCCATTGCCTAAAGGCAAAAGCAAAGGCACATGGGCTTCTGCGATGTGGTCTTGGGTGGAGTTACAAGTCTTGCCGACTGGTGAATGCAATGCTCGAGGTGACTTAAGACCTCGGTATAAGGTCTTGGCGAAGACGATAAGCCTCACCGACTCTTCGATGCTTTGGTGTGACATGTTCAGGAGATGTAAGGTCTTAGCGAAAGACTTAAGTCTTGCCGACTCGGTAAGACTTGGATGAGCTCGTTATGAAGTCTCCGCAAAAGACGAATGTCTTGCCAACTGTCAGGTGCTTCGGTGAAACTTGCGGAGACCCGACGAAACATCTTGGCGAATGGAAATATCTTGCCGATAGGGATGATTTGGATGTCGATGGTTTCAGTATGACATGTGACACTCGTTATGTTGTCTTACCGACTATTGGAGACTTAAGCCAATATCGATAGAGAAACTTTGTGGCATCGGGGAGACATTGTTAGTGTCTCACCGATATGCCAACAAAGTTTGAATGTCGTTGAACATGTGACCATCCTATGTGGCATCCTGCTGGACCAATCAGAGGAAGCGGTTTCAAATGGATAACAGTTGGTTTTTTGCATCAGTTGCAATGCTGGAGAAAAACTACATGCAAGGAAAAATCATCTGCTCGAAAGGAAACTGTCTATGATTGGCAATGGCAGATAAGGATGCACTGAAGAAAAAATTAGAATGTGAATAAAATAAAAGCAGATCGATTCTGATTTGATAGTGAGGATGAGTATGAGTTTTTTGAGTTGTTGAGAGCATTGTCTGTAACTGATGAATAGTGAATGAAGCTACAGTAAAATACCTGAGAGTTGTATTTCTGATTGTATGTAATTTTGTTGTTACTATAATACAAAGAGATTCACCTTGGTGTGGTGGGTTTGTTCCCGAAAGGGTTTTCCCACGTAAATCTGTTGTTTAGTTGTCTTTGTGTATTTGCTCTATTTCTAAAAATATTTCATGTGTGTCTTAATTAGATTGCAATTTGAAAATTAAAAGCTCTGCATTGCATTCTTCCTTATGGATTTGACATTAGGAAAGTGTTTCCACACCTCTGCTTTCTTTACATGATGGACGGGATTCAAAAACCCATTCAAAGATTACCCTAGGTGACTTAGGATACTGATTGATCAGATTAAAGGATAAATGGATGATTACGACACCGAATCCACTTTGAGATTGAAAATTGATTGATTGGGTTGATGATGATGATTAACTTAGAATGGATGACAATCCTAAGCATATTTTGATGATGACGACCAGATCAGACACTTAGGTCAATTTGGATAATAACCCGAGACAAAGTTTAGGGGATTTGGATGGGGAAACGATGATTTGATTGGAGAAATGGATGGATGAAAATGGATACAAAAATACTCAAAATGAGTAAATGATTGATCAAAATAGATGAACGACTACTCATAACGAGTAAATGATTACTCACAACAGATGAATGATTCTCGAAATGAGAAGATGAAGGTTTTGAATAGATGAAAGATTACTCAAAATGAGTAAATGATTGATTGGGATTGTTGAGGAGGAAAGGTTTGGCTCTAGAGGAGGGCAGGTATGGCTCTGTAGGAGGGCATATGTGGTTGTCTAGAGGGGATGCCCTGGTCTCTCAAGGGAAGGTTTATGAAAGAAGATTGAGAGAGAATGGTAGGGTATGCCCCCCTCGAGAAGGCAAATGGGGAAAGAAAAGGGGCCCCAGGTAACTTCTCGAAAGTATGAAGTGGTAATTTCATTGGAAAGAGCACAAAAATTTGAGAAGATTAGCACTTGAACAGAAGAAAACATGCAAATAGTGTGCAAATGGTAGGGCATATATAGCTGTCTATCAGGGAAAATATGACTATCTATCAAGTCAGGTCTGCCCTTGGATGGGTCAGGTCCACCCAACGAGAAAAAATTCATCAAATTTGGTCAAAACAAGCCTGAAAGGGGTGGGTCAAAGGTCAGGTCACCCATGGATGGGTCAGGTTCACCCAAGGAGCAAAAGTTGGTCAAATTTGGTCAAAACAGGCCTGAAAGAGGTGGGTCAAAGGTCAGGTCCACCCAAGGAGCAAAAGTTGGTCAAATTTGGTCAAAATAGGCTTGAAAGGGGTGGGTCAAAGGTCAGGTCCACCCCTGGATGGGTCAGGTCCACCCAAAGAGCAAAAAATGGTCAAATTTTATCAAAACAGGCCTGAAAGGGGTGGGTCAAAGGTTAGGTCCGCCCAAGGAGCAAAAATTGGTCAAATTTGGTCAAGATAGGGCTGAAAGGGGTGGGTTAACAGGTCAGGTCTACCCCTGGATGGGTCAAGTTTTCCCAAGGAGCAAAAGTTGGTCAAATTTGGTCAAAAATAAGCTCCAAAGGACTGGTTTATAGGTCAAGTCTGCCCCTGGATAGGTCAGGTCTGCCCAAGGAGCAAAAGTTGGCCAAAATTTGTTAAAATAGGCTCCAAAGGACTGGTTTAATAGGTCAAGTCTGCCCAAGGAGAAAAAGTTGGTGAAATTTTGTTAAAACAGGCTCCAAAGGGCTAGTTTATAGGTTAGGACCACCCTTGGATGGGTTAGGTCCGCCCAAGGAGCAAAACTTTTTATAGAGGAGGGAAAATCTGACTATTTGTTAGGGAAAATTTGGCTGTCTGTGAGGGAAAATCCAGCTATCTGCAGGTTTAACTTGACTTTTGACAAAGAAGACTAAGGCAAAGGATTGAAAACACAACAATCATGAAAGAAAAGGATTTGGCTGAATTAGACAATCACTGGTTTTGCACAAAAAAGACAAATCAAACAACACAAACCTAAGTCTAGTAGAGAGGGTAAGGCTAACAAAGTCTTTTAATCTAGGATGAACATAGTCACTAGGGAGTCCTCAATATACACCTGGTATGTGAGGCCCAAACTGTGAACACCAACCCATTACAAGCGTGAGTCGAGAACCTTAAAGACTTGGACCAACTCTTCACATCATCTCAATGCTTCATCAATTACAACATGGTTGGATTAAGGTACAACTTTCACTCTCCTTCCTTTATATAACCCACTGGTACGCTTGGTTGGAATTGTCCCTTGGGGTGATGGAATCGCCAAGCAGGTCATGCTAAGAAAAATAAAAAGGGGTTGACTCCAAAGACGTGGTAAGCTACGATTTCTCGTCACCCAAGATAGCCGAATGGCACAAGGGGATTGGATACATCAAATAGCTCACCCAAAAACACAACAAAAAAGGTTGATTGACATCTCCTAATTAAACTATCTACCTAAACTAGGAGTTAAAAACCCTTAAAACATCCAAAAAGATTGCTAAAAATTGAAATTTTAACTTCTAGAAAAAAGCTGTCTAGGGCAAATCGGGCTATCTGTAAGGGAAAATCCGGCTGTCTGTGAGGGAAAATCTGGCTATTTGTTAGGTCAAGTCTGCCCCTCCATGAAATTTTTTCCAAAAACAACTTCTGAGGTTTTCCCCTCTGTGAATTTTTTTCCGAAAACAACTTCTGTGGTCTGCGGAGGGCAGGTCGACCCCTGGGAAAGGTTAGGTCTTTCTGTGGAGGGTGGGTCCGCCTATCTATCAGGTTAAGTCTGCCCTTGTAGGTTGAGTCCACCCCAAGAAGGTCAAATCCGCCTCTCTGTAGGTCGGTTCCACCCCTCTGTAATTTGTACCTACAAAAAGTCAAAAAATAACAAATGTGAAAGCAAGAGACCCATTTGTGGGTCCCACCGGACGTGCCAGAAATGTGATAGGGAAAATTTTAGTGCTAGAAAATGAGCAGCAAATAAAGGAAATAAAATAACACTAAAAACACTCCACACCTCAAGATTAGCCTAGTTGGATTCAATACAAAATAAAGACGACAAAATAGAACCTCTTACCTTGTCTCAAATTGATCCTTTGGTTGGCCCTTCGATCTTTGGTGTTGTATGCTCCTTGGATGGCAAGATATGCAAAGTATAAGATAGATGGAAAATGGATGATAGTGGATACAAGCATGAAAAATGACTAAGTATGGATTGAGATTTTTTTTTCAAGAGTTTGGCTAGCATGAATGATCTCTCCCCAAAATGAGAGAAAAGAGGGGGTATTTATAGAGATTTTTGGACTCTCTAGGGAAATGGACAGCCAAGATTGAGTCACCAAGATCAAGATGTCAGGCTAAGGTGAGTTGAGAACTCACAAGTGCTAACATCTTGACATGTGGCATGTGAAGTGGCTCAAAAAGGTGATGTGTACATGAGGTGGATGGATAGTACATGACATGGAGGGAGTACATAGTACCTTGGGATTGGGACAAGATCTCCTCATAAAGGAGGTCCTTGTCCCCATGTGGGTGAAAGGACATGTGAGGAATTAAAAATTCCTCAAATATCCACATGGGGATGAGAGAAGGAATTAAAAATTCCTTTAAATGCATTGGGAGATTAAATGTGAATTAAAAATTCACATGGGGAAAGGGGTACCTTTTCCAAAAGGATAAAACATTTAATAGGGTTGACTTAATTAAGTGATTAAGGTTGTGCAAGTACTTGATTAGACTAATTAATGACATATTAGAAGAGTGTTAGATTTCACATGTGACTTGATGTGACAAATCAAATATCACATGGTAAAGAGAAAAATGAATTTAATATTCCTTGGAAGGATAAAAAGAATTAAAAATTCCTTGAGAAGTTGATTAGGCTAGTTAGTAAAGGATTAAAAGAGGGTTAGGTGGATAAGAGAGATTAGATACCAACTTGCAAAAGTTAGAGGATGTGACACATCCTAATCAGGGATTAGGCATGTGCACATCCCTAATGATGAGATTAGGAGAAATAATTAGGATTAGATAAAAATGATAGAGGATGTGACATGAAGGGAATTAAATAAATGACATTTATTTAATTCATTTGATGAAAGGGGGAAGGTATTTAATTATTTAATTAGATACCTTAGGGATTAGAAGAACTTTAGAGGTATTCATTAAATAATAGTGATATTACTTAATTAATGCAGATAAGAGAATGTTTAGACGAAAGGGGGGAAATTTGGATAAATTAAGTGTCCAAATTTAGATGTCTACAATATATATATATA
>VDFB02281492.1:281035073-281104587 GCA_007258455.2 Sequoia sempervirens | reverse complement strand
AAAAGTAATACAAACGTTTCTTATTCATTTTTTACCATAATCCTTACTACAATTTTATTAGCCATGTGACTAAATTTTTTTTAAGGATTCGTATTCAAGTCAATCTTTTCCCATCCATTCATTCATTAGAAAAAGTACATGTAAGAAAAAAGAGTATGTATTCCATTCCAACACATGGAACTTACAAGAAACTCTATTAGAACTAAAGCATAGAATAGTGAACTACAGATATGAAACTAGAGAGAACCTACCTTGAACAAAACACCCTCTTTTTCTGAAAATTCAATGATCTCATTCTTCTAAAAAAATTATGAATTTAGATTACTTTGTTCTTGATCTCTTATAGCCTTAGAATAATTTTTGTCATGTGTGCTTCTCTCAATCTTAAAGCCATTTTTCTATGCAATTTGTCCTTACCATATGACTTGGCTTCATCGTTTCTTGCGTTTATCAAATTCTTTTTATGCCTTGATGAATTCTTCTTCTATTTACATATTGTTGAATTTTTTTTTTTATTGGTTCCTTCAAGATTTATCTTCTTGCAGACTTGATAGACTTGAAATATAAAGTTATTATTCCCGATTTATTCAATAATAGAGCGATTGTTGATTTATTCCTTTTTGGACTCATCCCAATGTAATCTTTATTTGAATTCGATGTAATGAATAATTGAGTAGTAGCTGGTTCAATCTTTTTGTCCATCCCTCGCTAGATTCTAAATGCTTCCTCTCACTCTTCTGTTTGGCGTTACTGTCTGCGCCCTTTTATTTCGTTGCTCGCTATGCGTTGATCCGCAGTACGAATATTGCAAAAGCAATCAAACATGTGGCAGCACAAAATTCATGTTCCCTTTCGGCACAGGTCACCGTAGTTGTGGTGTAGCAAGCTTTCAGCTCGACTGTGTACAGAAGGTACGTCCAGTAATTGGAATAGGGAACAACAATTACACAGTATTACAGGTTTTCTATGATAATCAGACGTTTACTCTGACAGATGACAAGAATTTCCAAGATTGCACATTTTCTAATCTGTTCCATTCAACTTGGGACTCGGGCAATGGCGTTTTTAATATCCTCAATGTAAAAAACGCAAGTCTAGAAGTATATATGTGTGGTGAGAAATGTTTACCTTATGGATCATATCCACCGGGGTATCTCAACATGTCATGTTCCCGCAGAATGGTCACCGTTCCAGTAGGAACAGGGCAATGGACTATTCCTCAAGAACGAGAGCAGAGTTGCAGAGATTGTGAAAAAAGTGAAGGTTTTTGTAGCTATAGCCTTTCCAATTCGGGGTACTTCTTCATCTGTTTTTGCCAGGATGGTCCTCATTCAAAGCATTGCTCCCAAGGTATTATTCTTCATTCAATCATCTAGTAATAACCTTTTTTGTTTCTTTTTCTTTCTCAGCTGATAGTTTTTATCTGTACCGATGCGCTTGTTTGAATGTGTGCAGGCCGAACGAGTAAAAGAGGAGTTGTAATAGGCGTTGCCATTGGAACGGCTGGCTTGCTGATAGCTGCAACAGGGCTTGTGGTTTATTATCGGAATTCAAGGCCTACTTCCGACATGGAGCAGTTCCTTCATGATTATGTTGAGGGAATGCCCAACAGATATTCATATTCTCAACTGAAGAAGATCACCGACAACTTTGCAGATAAATTGGGGGAAGGTGGTTACGGTGTGGTTTACAAAGGAAGGCTCTCCAACGGTGATATGGTGGCTGTTAAAATTCTTGATCATTCGAGACACAGTGAGGACCAGTTCAAGAATGAAGTCGCCACCATCGGAAGGGTCCATCACGTTAATTTAGTTCGACTGATGGGTTATTGCTTTCAAAAATCTCGAAGCGCTCTTGTCTATGAGTGCATGATAAATGGGTCTCTGGAGAAGTTTATATTTGCAGGAGAACGAAAAGAACAGATGCTGAGTTGGGATCAGTTGTATTCAATTGCTTTGGGCGCAGCTCGTGGGATTGCGTATTTACACCAAGATTGCAACAGACGCATCATCCATTTCGACATTAAGCCTCACAATATACTATTGGACGCCGACTTCACACCCAAAGTAGCTGATTTTGGTTTGGCTAAATTGTGTGGGAAGGGAGACTATCACATATCACTTACTGCAACCAGAGGAACGCCAGGATACGTCGCCCCAGAGCTTTGGTACAGAAATTTGGGTCCTGTAACGGATAAATCAGATGTTTACAGTTTTGGAATGGTGTTATTGGAGATGGTTGGGGCAAAGAAGAATATTGATTTGCAGGTAAGCCTCTCCAGCCAATTTTATTCTTCAGAGTGGGCATTCGAATTGATAGAAAATGGGGTAACAGGAGCAGCAAGAGACGATGAGAAGGCAATACGGCTAACAAAAGTGGGGCTGTGGTGCATCCTACACAATTCTATAAATCGGCCAACGATGCGGAGCGTGGTTCAAATGTTGGAAGGCAATGGTGATGATGTGGTTGCTCCCTCCCGACCTTCGCCTGAAGCACCGTTTCTTTCATCTTTCAGAGAAGAATCGTCTACTTCTTCTCTACTCGATAGCGCGGTTCATTAGAATAAAACGCGTTTGAAACCAGAGGCAGATTAGGATTAGGATTGCGCTTTCTATTATTTCAACGAAGATTTATGTGAGTCATACGTTTCAGCAGTACCGTTGAAGTTTGCCACTTATTGCTTTCATTGGAACCGAAACGCGTTACAATTTTCGACCATCACTTGAAAGAAGTGTTTGTCGTTTTGCCTCATTTTTCAAAGACACTCTTGTCTCCCAGCTAAGCGATTAAAATTAGTTGCGAGTGTTATGAGTCACGTTTGAATAGTTGTGGGTGTTAATATAATGTTTGTAAGAAGTGTTTGTTGTTCTATTGCCTCAATTTTCAAAAGACATTCTTGTTTGCAAGTCAAGCGATTAAAATTAATTGTAAGTGTTGTGAGTTATGTTTGAATAGTTGTGAATGTTATTGTATTAATATAGCATATGTAGACTATTGATTGAACACTAAAATATCATTTTAAAAAAAAATTATGTTAGTAATATCATGTAATGAATTATTTTAAATTTATCTTTATGTATATCATTCATCAATGTTATTAAAATTTATGTAACTATTCATTAATCAATATTAAAATAATAAATATTAATTATTTTAAATTTATCTTTGCATATATCATTGACATATTAAAATCTATGTAACTGTTCATTAATCAATACTAAAATAATACATATTTCTCTTTCATTGCTTATTATATATGAAACAAAATAATATGTTATTCATAGTAACTTCAAATTATTAGGGTAGTGGACCTAGCTCAATTGGTTAAAGCATCCTATTGAGGCAAGAGGTCACGAGGTCTAGTCTCCCCATTGTCCCCGTAGTACTGGACAGCATGTCGTGCCAATGCCATCGATCGCAAATTAAAAAAAATACAAATAAAATTAATATAAATATTATATTCTAATTTGTACAATCTTATGAGATATTCTTCCAAACACATGGACAAAATAGTCAAATAATTACATGCTTTCTAATCAATAAATAATTTACAAGTGTTCAACTTCCAATTCTCAACGTGACATAAATTAAAAACTTGTATTTCTCATACTCATCCCATCTCTCATAAATTTTGAACAATAAATGCTTAGATTGGAGACTTCAAAAACCATATATTTAGTTCCTATAAAATAAATATGAATACATGAGGCTCACCATTTGAATCAAAATCAAATAATTAATATAACAAAATTTAAAATTATGTTTATCTCCCATCCAATAAAAATACAAGATTTCAAAACCATGGGTCAAACAATTTAAAAAAATAGGAGGTAAAGAAGTTATAAAAATAATATACGGTGAAAGAAATCCATTTGCATTCTCATTGCATACAATTAAATCTATCAATATATTAGACCGAACATTCCTACAATTTTCAACTATTACTTCTTCTCTACAAAGATTTGTAGATTGTGCAAAACATCATACTACAAAGAATATCATATTATTCTACTATTTTCTATCCAAATATTTTAGTTTTTTCTTCATTATATTTTAACACAAGTTAGAAAATGAAAAGTGTCAATCTATTCAACCTTTATTTGTGTAAACCTTTCATGGGAATATCTAAATGGTCTCATGTAATGTACTATAAATATTAGATACTTAAATTGTTTAGAATTCAGTTCACAAATGTTAAATATCCTTAATAGATATTGCAATGCCTCATTTGAATAAATTTCTTCTATAGCCATGCTAAAACTCCTTTATAGATATCATTTAGAAAATAAATATTGGTGATAGATTAAAATGGTCATATTTGGAATAAGCATATTCTTAGATGCTTCTTATTATTGTGATAAGGAAAATATAATAAATGTTAAAATAAATTGATATGAGTATGGTTGATTTTTCTTTTTGTTAACAATAGGGGTATCCTTGTGACCCAACCCAATAGCCCATATCTTGGGTACCTGAGGTGAGTAGGGGTGAGACTAGTCCCCTGCGGGGGGACCCAATAGCTGGCAAGCTAGTCCTAATTGGGTAAACTCAGGAGCAGAGTTGAACCCGAAACCAATGGGGAGAAAACACGACCTGAGCCAACTCTGCTACCCATGTTGGTGATACGAATATGGTTATTGTTATGTGACTTTTTTCCTAAGAAAAGAAAAAGTTATGAAGTAACCCTTTTGAATTAAAAGGGAGATAAAAAGTAAATGATATTATGATCATTTGGTTAAAAGAGATATTAATAAAAAATATGTATAAACACTCTTTAAAAAGGGGAACAATAATTATTTATTTAAATAATTATAATAGAAAGCCTTTGTGAAAGGGTGTGATGGTTTGGAAACCACCCCTTAAGACTTATATAAAAAATTTGTGTGAGACATGGAAAACATGCAAGAATGAAGAACATTCAAGGACATAAGGGAAAAAGGAAAAGATAAATTCAAAGGGCACAAAGTAGTGAAGGCTTGGGTTTTGGCTAGCATTGAAATATTTGGAGAAGGAGCATATAGGGGTGTGTCCAACTCAGGGTACAGTGTACACTCAAGAGTGTTATGGCTAGGGTTGTGTTTATGATGTGAAGGCAGTGTCAAGTTCTGTGTAAGAACCAATTTCCTCCATGGGTGTTTATGACGAGAAAAGCTTGGACTTATAACCATTCCTCTAAGTGTCAGATATCAACCTCTTCGTGATTTTAAGATTGGTCTTGAAAAACATTGGTTCAACAATATTGAGACTATGGTCTATATGATTTCAATGTTGATATGATTAATCTATGTGAAGGTGTTATTCCATTTATTATATTAATTATTAAATTATCTCATGTTTATAGTTTACATTGAATATCCACATTTATTTTTAACACTACATAATTCAAACTATCTTAATTCTAATATTTATTATATTAATTCTAATACTATTACTTAAATAACTATTGAAGAAAAGTGACATTACATTTGGTATTAGAGCCAAGATCCAGTAGGACTTGTGATTATTAAGATAATTGGTAACACTTTTCTCAAGAAAAATTCTCAATCATTTGTCTTCCTTATAAATTATAATTGTGAGACCAATTACCAATATAATTTATGAAAAATACATATAAAATTAAAATCTATAATCAATTTTTCAAAAAAAAAAGAACAAATTAATACACATTTTTTGAAATCTAAACAATTAAAAAAATATAAAAAAATTATTACCTCTAAAAATATTTAAGATTTTATATCTTTTATCATTTTAAATACTTGAATATTTTATAAATAATATTTTTCTACATATTTTTTTCCCTCCAATATACTTTACTATAATCTTTAATTATTTCTTATCACCCATATATTGTCCCTAAATAATTCTTCTCGTATTCCTTCTTATTAATTAGATATTTTAAAACATATATATCCATTCATCTCCTTTTTTTAGTTAGATATTTTTAAAATATATATATTTATCTACCTAGAAAAGTCATGTTCTTCTCCTCAAAGGATACATGACTTAATTGTGCTGATAGAAAATTGGCATAAAATTATCTTGATAAGACCATTATTAACAAAGAAAAAATTGAGTAGCACAGAGACAAGATAAAAAAAAATTAATAGAAAACATAAGTAAAACCCTCTTATGGTTCTTTCTCAAAACTAGTGTTACATGTTACATTTTTTAGCAAACCTTATCTTTAAAAGATACATCATTTGAATTAGTTGAAATGAATTTATAAATTCATAAGTGAATATAAAAAGATCTTAATGTGTATTATATTACAAGAGTGTGAACCTGTAATACACATACAATGTCAAACCAAAAAAAAAACTAGCATACAAAGTGCTACAATAATATTGGAAATAAATATAGAAATCATATCTTCCCATCTAAACCCTTTAACATCATAGATGTCTACCCAATCTTTAGAGAAATGGGCTTAACAAATAGTTTCATTTAGTTTAGGTAACCACTGTTGGAAATCTTCTTCTTGCATTCCAAACCAAACCATGAAAAAATTGTAGTTCCCCATCATATTTGTCTATTATTATGGAGTGATGAACTTCTCTAATATCATGATTTGGTTATGAAGAGTCAAGGCCATGCCTCTCCCAAAGTGAAAGATATGGCTACCTACACCAACTGACTACCCATACATTAACACCCATACCCTCACACCAATATAGAAAAGATTCAAATTTCAGGTTCTTTTTTAATTAATGTATTCTGGATGATTGTTCTAGGAAAATTCACCATCAGCAATTTAGCAATTCACCACAAGAAAATTCACCACTAGCAATTCATTGCAGCAAAAAAATCATCGCATTAACATTTTTAATATATATTTCCAAGACTTTGAATTATTTTTTACAAGAGAATAATTTTCATGACATTAATAATAGAAATGTAGACCTTCATTATTCTTTTGCAAAAAATAAATCAAAGTATTGGAAATATATATTAAAAATGTTAATGTGATGAATTTTTCGTGGCAATGAATTGCTAGTGGTGAATTTTCCTACAGTGAATTTTTCATGATGTTGAATTTTCTTGTGGTGAATTGCTAGTGAATTTTTCAAAGGTGAATTTACCTGAGGCCCCGGATGACAAACACCTAAGTTGTCGTAGCATTGATAACCAATAATGAAATTATTAAAGTTATTAACATCGCTATGATGAATTGTACAACTTTAGACTATTGAATAATGAACCAATAGAAAGAAAAAATCAATGAAAAATTTATGGTATATATCAGTGAAGAACTAAGCAAAAAAGGTAAGTGAATTTATATTTGATTTTTCCAATTAAAATTGAACTATATTTTATATAATAATGTAGAATTTATTATAATAAAAAGCTCATAATTTTTTGGTGGGTATGCAGAATGTTATCTATTTCTACCAACCAAAATGAATAATTACAAGCATTTAGAAAATTAAATAGATTCTTGCAACAATTAATGCGTTTGAGTATTGTGGATAATAAATCATGTTGGTATGGATGGGGGTCCAACTTGAGAAAGATAACTATCTTAATGAGAAGATTAGAATTGAAATTGAAGCATGGAAATTCTATCAGAATGTGTTTGAAAGTGACAATCAAATAGAGTTAGTTAATTTGATCCTACTTTACTGGCCTGATTGTTAGCCACACATCATTCTTGGTTGTACATACAACTCGAAGGTTTATACTCGACCATTTATTGACATTGTGGATGACCACACCATTGAATATGTCACAAAAACATTACCTACAAATAGGTTGATTAAGGATTATAGTGAAGTATTAATTCGACATTATGGAATAGAGAAATCACAAAGATTTCAAAGGACAAGGGCAAGAACGTTAAAGAAGACTTCAAAGACTTCTGAAATTTGAGAGTAGATAAATTGTACATCTTCAAATATTCTAAAATTTTGTAAGAATGATTATTTGAATAGCTAATTATGATTTTGAAATTTTGTAATAATGATTCTTTTAAAAGTTCATTTTGATTATATAATTATTTTGTTGTTAATTTGTATGATATACAGTTTCATTGAGTAACAATAAAAATATTGTATCAAATCACTGAAAGACCAAAATAATAGAACAACTTATATCTATTAACACAATAAAATAGAATAACAATAAATCTTTTATTTAATTAAAAATAACAAATTAAACATTAAACAATTTTATGACCTATAAACTCCGATCTATAAATATCTCTCAACGTTATCTATATATATTACTGCATAAGATAACTAAACTAGTGTGCTATCCAATTGTATGCTGTAAATTCGTTTCAGTTGAAATAAAAATGTCAGTTGTTATAGACAAGAGGGCGCCGGTCAAATATCGTGGCTTGATATTGTGTACATAAGGCGATCGTTGACTCGTTACTTTCTGGACTCATCCCAGTCGGATCTTTATTTGAATTCCTTATAATGCATACTTGAGCAGTGGCTTCTTCAATCCTTTGTCCATCCTTCGTTACAGTCTAAATGCTTAATCTCACTTTTCTTTTCGGCGTTACCGTCTGCGCCATTTTATTTCAGAGTGCGCTATGTGTCGATCCATAGTACGAAAATTGCAGAAGTAATCAAACGTGTGGCAGCATAAACTTTACGTTTCCTTTCGGCGTAGGCAGTCGCAGATGCGGTCTGCCAATGTTTCAGATCGACCATGTCCAGAACGTACATCCAGTAATTATAATAGGGAGCACCAATTACACAATATTACAGGTTTTCTATGAAAATAAGATGTTTAGTATAACAGATGACAAGAATTTTCAAGATTGCACATTTTCTAATCTGATAGATTCAACCGGGGATGCGGGCAATAGCCTTTTTAATATGACCAATATAAACAACGCAAGTCTAGAAGTATGTATGTGTGACGAGAATTGTTTACCTTATGGATCATTCCCGCCAGGGTATCTGAATATGTCATGTTCCCCAAGAATGTTGACAGTTCCAACAGCAACAATGAAATGGGTTTTTCCAGAAGAACAAGAGCAGACTTGAAGAGATTGTGAAAAACGTAAGGGTTTTTGTGGCTATGGTAGTCCCATTTCAGAGAACTTTGTTTGCTTTTGCCAGGATGGACCTCATTCAAAGCACTGCGCCCAAGGTATTATGTTTCCTTCAAATATCTATTTTTTTCTTTCTCAGCCTATAGTTTATATCTGTAACGATGCACATGTTTGAATGTGTGGAATTATAGGTCGAGCTGGTAAAATAGGAGTCGTCATAGTTGTTGCCATCGGAACCGTCGACTTGTTGATAGCTGCAACAGTGCTCATAGTTTATTATCGGAACTCAAGGCCTACTTCCGATGTGGAGCAATTCATTCATGACTACGCTGATGAAATGCCCCGCAGATATTCATATTCTCAATTGAAGAAGATCACCAGCAAGTTTACAGATAAATTGGGAGAAGGCAGTTTCGGTGTCGCGTATAAAGGAAGGCTCTCTAGTGGTAATATGGTTGCTGTAAAAATTCTTGATCGGTTGAGACAAAGTGAGAACCAGTTCATGAACGAAGTTGCCACCATCGGAAGGATCCATATGTGGAAGCTGGGTTTAAGCGATGAGTTCCTTCAAACCTCGGCCTTTGCTGTCCATAGGTATGGTAAATGGAATCTGGATAACCATACCACCAGAACTTTGCGGTATCAGAATTGGTCTGTAACAGTTAGGATATGGAACCATTTGGAATTTTGGGAATGGTGTTCAGAATTGGTAGGTGGGAAGGAGGAATATTCGAGCAGGCCATTGATTCCAGATAAATTTTATTTTTCCAAGAAAGTGAGATGGTGGAAGCCACAGAAAACGGAGATTCCAGAGAAGGGGTTATCGGGGAATGGCACAAGGAGAGTCAGTGCCAAGGCAGAAAAGCGACTAAACTCAAGCAGGACCATGGTGCATCAAGCAATTCTGATCAGGTTAAGGGGACCAGGTAGCGTGGTTCCGATGTGGAAGGGAAATGGTGAGCAGTGGCTCACTCACTCCACCCGCTCCTCCTTTGCCGAGTGCAGTTTCCTTTTTCATCGCCTCTCAGAGGAATCAAATCCTCACTTGAACTTTTTCGTGGCACTGGGGTAATTTCAAAGACATCATCACAATTAACTAAGTGAAATCATAGAACGTGTTTGAAACTTCATTAGGTCCAGATTGATATACATTATTCCAAAAGCGAAAGGTCATGGAGAGAGAGAAACCATGAATCTGAAATAAATAAAACAGTATCAAGTTGAGGGATTTTTTGTCGCGATTCGTGATCGGTATACGGTTGTAGAAATCAGGGTTCATAGTGATCATCTTGATAAACTTCATTCAGTCGTATTAAACTGGCTCAGTTTTCAAAGGTGTGCTAGCTATACAAATACTTGCAACTAAACTTTCTCCGACCACGCGAGAAAATGTCGTCTATTATTAAGCAGTCGTATTCAAATGAATTAGAAAATTAGAGGTGTCAAAGTTTTTAAAAATAATTTTTACCTTGAATTATTTTACTATTATTTTACTATGATGAGATAGATAATGCATCGAAGTTGCATTAATAATCAACTTGACAAAAATAATAATGTAATTTATCAAATGTATTTTTGGAAAAATAAAATAAAAATTTAATGGTGAATGAATAATTTATTATGGGAGTTATATAAATTACTTTTTGGAGGCTTTGGACAATCTTGGAGTTTAGATTATTGTGTTTCTCTTTTATTTTTTACAATTATGATTAGACTATTTTTTTAAATGACTTTCATTATTCTTGTATTGTTATTTGAACATTGAGGATAGAATGATCATATGTAATGGCATGTTAGAACACATAATTTGAATTTTGATCTCCAAAAGAAGAATGGAATGGAAAAAAAGACAAAAGAGTGGAACTTCTAAATATATTTGAAATAATGTGGTGGAAGGTGCAAGTTCTACATCATGAGCAATGGACAAGAATAATGCTTTCTATTCAGGACTAAGAAAATTAGAAGAGGGTAGGTAGGGAGGTCCTAAGGAAGGATAAAATCATTCAAGGATGCAAGAAAAAATAAAAATAGTGTTGGATGAACTCAACATTGGCATGTAAAGGGGTGGGTAAAGGAACCTGAGTCCCAATATGGATTTTTGCATGGAGAAGCTTCCATGTAGCAAATTGGGAGTATAAGTGTGTGTTTTCTTGACAAATTTGAAGATTTATCTTGTTCCATTTAACCTAATTGAACTTACACTTCCAAATTAATTTTAGATGATATACAATGGGCAAGGAAAGTAGGATATTTTGTAAACCAACTTAAGGGGGAAGGTTTGTATGTTATGTCCATTAGGTTATCTCTAATATTTAAGGAAATTGGAATGGTGGAAAGTGGAAAGCATAGAGGTTGGGAAGGATAAGCTTCTAAAGTTCAATCACAAGTAACTTGTCTCTATAGCTAAGGTTATATCAAATTTGAGTTGGCACCATGATTTCCAATTTGAGCTTGTTAAATCCCACATGCCCCAAAACATTAGATGCCTTTCTTAAAACTTAAGTTAATGCATTATGGTTTTCCAATCAGTTGGATCAACAAGTTTCACTAGATAGAGGAAGTGGCAAAGATAAGTCCATGGCTATGGGACCAATCAAACCATGAGAATTTAGATGAGACCAATTTCCAAGAGTTACAAATGATGTTAAGGGGGTTAACCATGATTCTTAGAAAGGATAGATATCTAGATCTTACCATTCCAAGAAATTCTCCCATGGATTAATTCTTTGATAGTAGTAAATTATACATACAAAAATGATATGTATATCCAAGGAGCATCCTCCAAATCCCTCATAATATATTTGGTTGTAAACAAGACACATTAGGTATACAAGAACTAATGATATTAGGTATACAAGAACTAATGATACCTAAGCTCCCTTTCTCCTTCAAAAGGATGTACTATGACCAAGGTGTGATAGTCATGCCTTTCTAATTGCTTCATTTGACACACATTTAATTTTTAAATGGAAATGCCAAATGGGATGTTGAGGTGTCTAGAAATGGTGTCATTTTTCACCTCTTTCCATTCTTTAGGAATTCATGATGGATGGGATGTGGGATGTGCCATCAAGAATTATCTTTTTGAATTATTGATTGAAATCCTAAGACCATATAGTAGCAGAGTACAGTCTGTACCCCATCCACTGTTGCCTGCCATGTGGCACAGTAGGGTCCCCATATTTCGTCCGCGTCCAACATATTCATTGACGGTCAAAGCTTTAACCGACATCGACTATTTCACCTCGGCGGCTGATAGTCTTTCAAAATCCAATGACAGTTTAAATCTTCGGCAACTAAATAAATCCACCGGCAGACAGTTTATGAAAACCGACGAATCTTTATCATCGGCATCGACAGGTAAATCTTCAATCCGACAGACAGTAGGAATTGAGCTGTCAATCGGAGACTCCGGCAAAGAACCCCCAGAAAGAATATTCCACAGCATCTTCCAAATTTCGTCGAATCCTTGACAGGCGTCAAATTCAGGCACAAGGCGTTTCGTGGCCTGATGGCCATTTGAACGTCAACTTTAAAATCATGAATTGCTAACGTCATCCACGCATCAGCACTGTGTCATCATTTTCTAAAGAATTTTTCTACCAACTCCCATTGGCAGATTTGTTTTTTCAGGCCAACTTTGAAGCTTCATATCCTTGTCATTTTAACTCATTTTTTCAAGATTTTTTTTTTGATTTGGGCTAATTTTTCGTGCTTTACACAGTGGTGCAATAATTTTCTAGTTTTGGTGCCTAGTTTCTCTAGAATTTTCAGATTCTCATAGGTGTTGCTGCTTCGTCCTCATTTTGGAAACTTTGGGAGCTCATATCTTGCTCCTACGGTAACATTTTTGTGTGCAATTTTTTTTGAAAGTGTATTATTTTTCCTGTAATTTTTAGTGGTATGATTAGATTGATCTCATTTTGTACCAAAAATTGTACTTGATATTGTGGCCTATTTTGGCATCTGTAAGCACTAAGATCAAGTCTAGCTTGCTGTTTTTGGCATCTAGAAACTGTAAACGCACTAAATATAAAGTTCCAAATCAGATATGCTTGCGAGGTTTCTTGATTGAGTTATTTGGGGGGGTCTCTTGGTGCATTGCTTTGATCTGTTTGTTTTTGCTCTCTCATTCTCATGGATCATTCTAAGGTTCCTTTGCTCACATCATATAATTATTAAACATGGCATCAAAATCCATGGAATAATCTAATGATATAAGGTAACTCTCTATATGTTGAAAATAAGGTACCTAGACCTACTGATGATGAAAAAAAGTTAAAATGGATGATCAAACACGCCAAAGCTCTTGGGTGTCTTCGTAGACTAGTTTCTCAAGATTTGTTGTTCCAAATTGAATCATGTAAGAATTCTCATGAAGCTTTGGAAAAATTGAAAACATTGTATGGTACTACAGATGAAGTAAGAGGCTATAAAATTGATAATGATTTGACGAATCTTGGTCCTAAGAACTTTGACAACATCCAAGACTACATCACTAAGGTTAATGATCTAAGAGAGAAATGTAAAGCATGTGGAATTGATAAGAAGGACATCCAATTGGTGTACAATACAATGAACAAAAGCAAAAAAAGAGAGAAGAATATGACAAGAATAGACTGTATTCAATGTCAATGATATGATATGATTGTTATTGTTTCTACAATGAACAAGAGCACAAAAAAGAGAGAAGAATATGACAAGAATAGACTGTATTTAATGTCAATGATATGATATGATTGCTATTGTTTCCGATACCATGTTAGAATTGGCTATGGATGTCAAGATCTATGGACCAAATGGAAAGCACAAAAAGAGAGATGAATATGACAACAATAGACTATATTCAATGTCAATGATATGAGATGATTGTTTACAATGAGAGATTCCTTGGTTATATAGCCAAGGTGAGATGCAAGATGTCATAGGATTATGACAAGTGTCTTAATCATATGACATGAGACAACTAATCACACTTACCTAGGTTCACATGCAGTAGTTGTCAAAAGATAAGATAACAACTAATGACAATTAACATCTTCTAGAAAGATTTTTTCCTATGACCTAAGTAAACTTAACTAAGATGTAAATAAGTCCCCTAGTAATGAATTAACTAGGTACAAGACTTTATTTACACCAACACCCCCCATTAAGTGCAACTTAGGGAGTAGCAGATTATTATGCAAATGACACAAAGATGCAAGAATGGGTCCCAGCTACTAGGCCATGTTAGGTACCCATGTACATATGCAATGCAATACAATCTCTCACAAATAGAAAAGGAGAAAACCTAGTGGGAAAAAAATCCTCCCCAAAAGAGAGATGAAATACAAAAAGAAATGCTCTCAATGAAGAATGAGAAGGTAAAAACCCCATGTGAGGAAAAAAACCCCCCCATAAGAGAGAAGTAGAAGAGAGACAAGGTAGCTCCCCTCAATGTTGAGTGTCCTGCAATGATGGTAGAAGCTCGACATTGAATGCTGAGGATGATCCAATCTCGTCGAACAACGTTCCTCCCCTTAGGAAGAAACAAAACCATGGATGTATGTAGAATATCATGAAGATGGATGGTGTATGATGATGTCTCTGAAGCATGCACTCAAGTGTCTCTATGTCGATGCAGAAAGCTGCCACACTCCAAACATGCGTTCTAGGCCACACTGCTGAAGAGGAAAATCCAACATCTAGTAGAGACTGATGTAGAGCACAATCCAAAGACCAAGATATCCCCTCTGAAGAAAAAGAAGCCTCCTCCAAAAGTTTTCCAAAAGTATTCACACTCACGCCAAACTGTGAAGAATGATCATGTAGAGAATGAATAAGAGGGTCAAGGTGTTCCCTCAAAACAACTGAAGAAGGTGTATCTTCATCAAAGAGAAGATGAATGCTATCAATGATGTCCCCCAAATCTGCAAGATGAGACTCCACAAACAAGTCTGAAATACCTATCAAGAAGTCATCACAAGTAGCCATATCTAGAAGACTATGTAAGTCCTGTTGCACTGAATCACTAGGAGCCAAGATTGTAGCAACACAAGCATCATCAAGTACAACAGTCAATGGAGGAGATGAAATGTGTGGCTCAAGTATTGGATCTGATGTGAGTATGACCAAGTTCAAAAAGCCAAATGTATCCTCTGAATCATGGTTCATATGATCAACAGTCAAAGGAACAATGTCACCATCAGAAGCAAACTATGCAAAGGTATAGAACTAAGATCAATGATTAACCACCCCAGTAGCAATGATCTCTCTAGTCTCCAAGTCTCGAATGATGACAGAATCAGGAGTGAACTCCACAATTCTCCCATCTCCACCATGTGTTATCTGATAAATGGAAAGAAGATTGTTCGTCAAATGAGGAACACACAAGACATCCTGAAAAAGTGTTGTCCCCAATTCTTATAGATCCCTTCCCAAGTACACTCATGTATGTATTGTTTCCCATCAAGCTAGGAGACATAGAACAAGGCTAAAATGAAGAGAATATAGATTGCAAAGATTCCATATGATGTGATGCTCCTGAATCTAGAAGCCATCTCCTTGATACTGGACCTGAAAGAGAACAAAGAGCTTGTCCTTTATATCCTGATGTAGATGTTTGACCTTTGTCCTTTTTAGACTGTTTTGAAGTAGAAGGAGAAGAAGATTAAAACATTCTAGAAGGAAAATCAATGTGATTCCTTTTGAGAAGAGTTTTCAACTCATCAATATCCTTCTTATAACAATAATGTTCTTCATGTCCATCCTTCTTGCAATATGCACAAAAAAGCCTCTCCTTCTTAGATGATTCTCCTTTTGAAGAAGATTTTTTCTTTGATTGATCTGAATGTGGATTTACTTGATCTGAATGTTGATTATTCTTTGCTTTCTTATGTTTCTTATCTAATTCTGATTCATTCACCTGACTAACCAACAATGCCTAAGATTTAGAAGTCTTGATGAGACCCATTGAAATAAGCTTTTGTTGCTCATGTATCAACATCTCAGAAAATGACGCAAATGAATGTGCAGTATATGCAGACCCCAAAGTCAATCTATGAGTATGAAAGCTAGAAACAAAAGAAGCATAATTAGGACCAATTTTTTTCATTGTATTGTACACCAACTGGATGTCCTTCTTATCAATTCCACATGCTTTACATTGCTCTCTTAGATCATTAACCTTAGTGATGTAGTCTTGGATGTTGTCAAAGTTCTTAGGATCAAGATTCATCAAATCATTATCAATTTGATAGTCTCTTACTTCATCTATAGTGCCATATAATGTTTTCAATTTTTCCCAAGCTTCATGAGAATTTTTACATGATTCAATTTGGAACAAAAAATCTTGAGAAACAAGTCTACTAAGACACCCAAGAGCTTTGGCATGTTTGATCATCCATTTTAACTTTTTCTCCTCATCAATAGGTTCGGGTAACTTATTTTCAACATATAGAGAGTGACCTTCTGTCATTAGAATACTCCATGCATTTTGATGCCATGTTGAATAATTATATGATCTGAGCAAAGGAACCTTAGAATGATCCATGAGAATGAGAGAGGAAAAAACAAAAAAATCAAAGACAATGCACCAAGAAACCCCCCTAAAATAACTCAATCAAGAAACCCCCCAAGCAATATCTGATTTGGCACTTTATATTTAGTGCGTTTACAATTGCTAGATGCCAAAAACAACAAGCTAGACTTGATCTTAGTGCTTACAAATGCCAAAATAGGCCATAGTATCAAGTATAATTTTTGGTACAAAATGAGATCAAATTGGTCATACCATTGAGAAGTACACGAAAAATCATGCACTTTCAAAAAAAAACTGCACACAAAAATGTTACCGTAGGAGCAAGATATGAGCTCTTGAAGTTCCCAAAATGAGGATGAAGCAACAACACCTGTGAGAATCTACAATTTATGGAAAAACTAGGCACCAAAACTAGAAACTGATTACACCACTATGTAGAGCACGAAATTCTAGCCCAAATAAAAAAAATTGCTCAAAAAAAGGAGTCAGAATGAGCAAGATATTAAGCTTCAAAGTTTTCCTATGAAAATGAAAATGCAAACAGTAAAGGGGAGAAATTTTTTTGAAAATGTTGACGTGTTGTTGATGTGTGGCTGACGTCAGCAACTCGCGTGGTTAAACTTGATGGTCGTGCAGAAGTCAAAAAAGAATATTCTATACACTACTAACAGAATATTCTCCCGGGAATATTCTAAGATAATCGTCACCAGTTGGAAATTTTGCTTTTCGCCAGATTTTTTAATGAACGACCGCCGCTTTTTGAAATCTGCCAGAATTTGGAGGGTCCGCATGGGTGGATGAAAGAAAGTGGTCGGGTTTTTTTGAATGGTGGGTGATGCGGGGGCCACGACCAACAGGCCACGTGGCAGACGGTGAGCGTATCTACGGGTACAAAGGTTTGCGCATGGCAAGTAAAGTACTTGTGAGGGTACTGCACTCTGCAGTACTTACAAAATGTCCACAGAAAATCTAATGCTTTTTTTTCTTTGATTTACAATAAAATCTTTTCAGAAAAATCAATACCTAGATTTTTTTTAATTTTTCTAAAAAAAAATTCAAAGATATTTCAATGGGATTAAATATATTTTTTAACAAAAAAATGTATCGTAGACAATAATGATGCCTTGGGGGCCGTACGACTCTTTAGGCAATTTTTTTTTGCCTCACTGGACAATTGCTCCTAAATGGACGAATTGACAGTCGATCTTAGGGTTTTTGGCCCTTTTGGACATGATGGCAGAGTCAGATTTGACCCAAAATGCTTCAAAATTGTAGCTACCTTCTGGATCTGGCAACCACACTTCAACTTCAAACCCTCCTAGATTTGGCCTCGTATGTCTGATTTGGATGAAACAAAAGGAAAAATTGACTTTCTCGAACCTTCTGGACGCAATGGTGAGCTTAGATTTGCACCAACAAGCTTCAATATGAACCTGCAATAAAGAGTAAAAAATGTAACTCCCCCAATTCTAACATGGTATTAGAGTGGTGTTAGAATTGGCTATGGATGCCAAGATCTATGGACCAAATGGAAAGCACAAGAAAAGAGAGATTGAATATGACAAGAATAAATTGTATTCAATGTCAATGATATGATATGATTATTATTATTTCTACAATGAGAGACCCCTTGGTTATATAGCCAAGGTGAGAACATAGAAGGTCATAAGATTATGACAAGTGTTGTAATCTTATGACATGAGACAACTATGAAAAACTATCACTCCACCTAAGGTAGAGAGATAATCACATGTTGTGTCCACAAAAGGTGGAAGTGATAAAGTAATGACATGTCAAGTCCACCAAAAGTGGAAATTCTCCAACAACCTCCTATGTGGTCCCTAAGTAAACTTAACTAAGGTGTAATTATGACCTAGGAAAAGGTACAACACTTTTAATTACACCAAAACCCCCCCTTAAGTGCTACTTAGGGAGTGGAAAATTATTATGCAAATGACACAAAGATGCAAAGATGGGTCTTGGCTACTAGGCCGTGTTAGGTACCCATGTACAATGCAATGCAATGACAAAGAAATCTCTCACAAATGGAGAAAAGGAGAAAACCCAGTGGGACAAAACTCCTCCCCAAAAGAGAGATGAAATACAAAAAAGAAATGCTCTCAATGAAGAATGAGAAGGTAAAAACCCCATGTGAGGAAAAGGACCCCCCATAAGAGAGAAGTAGAAGAGAGACAAGGTAGCCCCCCCTCAATGTTGAGTCACCTACAATGATGGTAGAAGCTTGACATTGAATGCTGAAGATGATCCAATCTTGTCGAACAACGTTCGTCCCCTTAGGAAGAAACAAAACCATGGATTTATGCAAGATATCAAGAATATGGATGATGTATGATGTCTTTGAAGCATACTCAAGTGTCTCCATGTCGATGCAGAAATCTGACACACTCCAATTAGGCGTTCTAGGCCATGCTGCTGAAGAGGAAAATCCAACATCAAGTAGAGATGAATGTAGAACATGATCCAAAGAAAAATATATCCCCTCTAAAGACAAAGAAGCCTCCTCCAAATTCTGTCCAAAAGTATCCACACTCATGCTAAACTGTGAAGAATGATCATGTAGAGAATGAACAAGAGGTTCAAAGTGTTCCCTCACAACAACTGAAGAAGGTGAATCTTCATCAAAGAGAAGATGAATGCTATCAATATTGTCCTCCAAATCTGCAAGATGAGACTCCACAACCAAGTTTGAAATACCTGTCAAGAAGTCATCACAAGTAGCCATATCTGGAAGACTATGAGGATCCTGCTGCACTGAATCACAAGGAGCCAACACTGTAGCAACACAAGCATCATCAGGTACAACAGTCGATGGAGGAGATGAAATGCATGGCTCAAGGATTGGATCTGATGTGAGAACTCCCAAGCTCAAAAATCCAAATGTCTCCTCTGAATTATGATTTTGATCAATAGTCATAGGAACAATGTCATCATCAGAAGCAAACTGTGCTAAGGTATACAACCGAGATGAATGATCAACCACCCCAGTAGCAATGATCTCTCTAGTCTTCAAGTCTCGAATGATAACTGAATTAGGAGTGAACTCCACAGTTCTCCCATCTCCACCATGTGTAATCTGATAAATGGAAAGAAGATTGTTTGTCAAATGAGGAACACACAAGATATCCTGAAAAGTGTTGTCCCCAATGCTAATAGATCCCTTCCTTGTTACACTCATGTATGTATTATTTCCCATCAAGATAGGATACATAGTACATGGCAAAAATGAAGAGAAGACAGTCTGTGAAGATGCCATATGATGTGATGCTCCTGAATCTAGAAGCCATCTCCCTGATCCTGGACCTGAATGAGCACAAAGAGCTTGTCCTTTATATCCTAATGTAGATGTTTGACCTTTTTCCTTTTTAGAACGTTTTGAAGTAGAAGGAGAAGAAGATTCAGACATTCTAGAAGGCAAATCAATGTGATTCCTTTTGAGAAGAGTTTTCAACTCATCAATATCCTTCTTATAACAATAATGTTCTTCATGTCCATCCTTCTTGCAATATGCACAAAAGGCCTCTCCTTCTTAGATGATTCTCCTTTTGAAGATGATTTTTTCTTTGATTGATCTAAATGTGGATTTACTTGATTTGAATGTTGATTACTCTTTTCTTTCTTATGTTTCTTATCTAATTTTGATTCTTTCACCTGACTAACAAACAATGCCTAAGATTTAGAAGTCTTGATGAGACCCAGGGTATGTGCAAGATCATCATGGAAAAAATAAGCCCTTAAGTGGCAAAAAATTCAAAAAAATCAGAGTTAGGAAACTTGCCATAAAAATTTGAATAAGTTATCTATATTATTTCAAAAATATGTAAGAATAGAATCTATAGAAAATTGAATTTAGTTTTTAAACTACTAGGTTTTTTAAAAAAATAAAAATTTATTTGGTGAAAATTTGAAATTTCAATGCAAGAGTACTTAAATTTCAGTGGAAAAGATAAGAAGTAGTTGTCTTCCGACCACCCTAACCATAATAAAATGATAATATTTTTATAATATTTTAGATATAAGTAGAGGACTCATGTCCCAATGTGATGCATATTTTTTTAATTTTTTCTAAATAAATAATTAATTATGAATTTTTATTACAACTTTAAAAAATATAAAACTCAGATGTCCTGACCACCTTAACTTGGTCAAAAATTCATGAAATTCAAATTTTATTTTTTAATCCTATAGTATATGAAGCATAGAATGTGACACATGTTTTGATTCAAAAAATTTGATACCGCTTTGAAAGCTATAGATGTTTTTCAATCCCTATCAATCAGACTTTAGTCATAATTCAAATAGAAAATGAATAATAATTACTTAGTGAATTCAAAGTAAAACATAATTTATATTGGTGGAAAGCTGAGAATCTCCTTTAAAAACCCTTTTCATTTCATCAATTTTGGGTTAAAAAAAAGTCATCAGCCACATACCCATCATATTGCCACTTTTTGGCCCATCATGATCCTACACATACCCCCCATTGAGATAAGCTTTTGTTGTTCATGTATCAACATCTCAAAAAATGATGCAAATGAAAGTGTAGTATATGTAGACCCCATAGTCAATCTATGAGTATGAAAGCTAGAAACAAAAGAAGCATAATCAGGACCAAGTTTGTTCATTGTATTGTACACCAACTGGATTTCCTTCTTATCAATTCCACATGCTTTACATTGCTCTCTTAGATCATTAACCTTAGTGATGTAGTCCTAGATGTTTTAAAAGTTCTTAGGATCAAGATTCATCAAATCATTATCAATTTGATAGCCTCTTACTTCATCTCTAGTACCATTTAATGTTTTCAATTTTTCCCAAGCTTCATGAGAATTTTTACATGATTCAATTTGGAACAACAAATCTTGAGAAACAAGTCTATGAAGACACCCAAGAGCTTTGGTATGTTTGATCATCCATTTTAACTTTTTATCTGCATCTGTAGGTTCAGGCACCTTATTTTCAACATATAGAGAGTGACCTTCTATCATTAGAATATTCCATACAGTTTGATGCCATGTTGAATAATTATATGATGTGAGCAAAGCAACCTTAGAATGATCCATGAGAATTAGAGAGAAAAAGAAAACAAATCAAAGCAATGCACTAAGAGAGACCCACCCCAAATCACTCAATCAAGAAACCCCCCAAGCAATATCTGATTTGGCACTTTATATTTAGTGCATTTACAATTGCTAGATGCCAAGAACAACAAGCTAGACTTAATCTTAGTGCTTACAGATGCCAAAATAGGCCACAATATCAAGTACAATTTTTGGTACAAAATGAGATCAATCTAATCATACCAATAAAAAGTACAGGAAAAATCATGCACTTTAAAAAAAATTGCACTAAAAAATGTTACCGTAGGAGCAAGATATGAGCTCCCGAAGTTCTCAAAATGAGGATGAAGTAGCAACACCTGTGAGAATCTGCAATTTCTGGAAAAACCAGGCACCAAAACTAGAGACCGATTGCACCAATGTGTAGAGCACGAAAAATTAGCACAAATAAAAAAAAATGCTCGAAAAAAGGAGTCAAAATGGCTGAGATATGGAGCTTCAAAATTTTCCTTCAAAAATCAAAATGCAAACCATGAGGGGGAAAAAATTTCAAAACTGTGTTGACGTATTGCTGACGTCAGCAAAACACTGGTTTAAATTTGACGTCCTGTGGCTCGTCACCATGGAATATACTCATGCCAAAATATTCTTTCAATCGGAATATACCTTGGCTTCACCGGAATATTCGCCAATAGATAGTGAAGGAATATTTTGATTCCCAGAATCTTCAATTTTAATCACTGCCAGTTGGAATTTTGCATGGACCGCTGGTGGAAGGAAATAGTTCACCGGGAATCTGAAATGCCAGATTTTTTATTTTACTGGCCGAAGATTTATAACGCCTGCCAAATTTGAAGGTAGGCCTGTGCTGGCCATGACCAAGAGGCCACGTGGCTTCTCAAGTGGAAGTACATTCTGCCTACTATGCAGTGATGTATGATAGGATATGGTCTGCAGACTGTACCCTGTAGCTCTAAAAAAAAAACTTTTGCAATTTGTGATTTTTAATAAAATTTTTGATAAAAAATCCAAACGAATTTTTATTTGAAAAGCGAAAATATTTAGAAAATATTTTTTAAATTTTTTTGCAGAAAATATAAAATGATTTTTTAAAAACCGTACCGTCAAAATAATGACGACCTAGGGGTCGTACGACTCTTCGGGCAATTTTCTTTTGCCTCACCAGAAGACTTGCTCCAAAATGGACGAATTGACAGTCGATCTTAGGGTTTTTGGCCCTTCTAGACGTGATGTCAGGGTCGAATTTGACCTAAAATGCTCCAAAATTGCAGCTACCTTCTAGATCTGACAACCACACTTCAACTTCAAACCCTCCTACATTTTGCCTCGTATATCCAATTTGGATAAAATAAAAGGCAAAATCAGCTTTCTCAAACCTTCCAGATGCAATGGTGAGCTTATATTTGCACCAACAAGCTTTGATATGAACCTGCAACAAAGAGCCAAAAATGGAACCTCCCCAAATCTAGAATCTCTCTTCAGAAAAAGACTCTCCAATGGCACCCAACCTGCTCTAATACCATGTTAGAATTGGCTATGGATGCCAAGATCTATGGACCAAATGGAAAGCATAAGAAAAGAGAGATGAATATGACAAGAATAAACTGTATTCAATGTCAATGATATGATATGATTGTTATTGTTTCTACAATGAGAGACCCCTTGGTTATATAGCCAAGGTGAGAACATAGAATGGCATAAGATTATGACAAGTGTTGTAATCTTATGACATGAGACAACTATGAAAAGTTATCACTCCACCTAAGGTGGAGAGATAATCACATGATGTGTCCACAAAAGGTGGAAGTCATAAAGTAATGACATGTCATGTCCACCAAAAGTGGAAATTCTCCAACCTCCTATGTGGTCCCTAAGTAAACTTAACTAAGGTGTAATTATGATCTAGGACAAGGTACAACACTTTTAATTACACCAAAAAAATACATACAAAAATGATATGTATATCCAAGGAGCATCCTTCAAATCCCTCATAATATATTTGGTTGTAAACAAGACACATTAGGTATACAAGAACTAATGGTACCTAAGCTCCCTTTCTCCTTCAAAAGGATGTACTATGACCAAGGTGTGATAGTCATGCCTTTCTAATTGCTTCATTTGACACATAGTTAATTTTTAAATGGAAATGCCAAATGGGATGTTGAGGTGTCTAGAAATGGTGTCATTTTTCACCTCTTTCCATTCTTTAGGAATTCATGATGGATGGGATGTGGGATGTGTCATCAGGAATTAGTTTTTTGCACTATTGATTGAAATCCTAAGACCATATAGTAGTAACTCAGAATATCTAAGTATTATTCACCTCTTCAACAAAATTTTGAATGCAAATCATGTGTTATCATCAACAAAGGGGTTAAAGCATAATAGTGGTTTACAATTATTTTTAGGAAGGAATTCTCATTTATTTTTGTTTTCACCATATCAATGGGTTCGACCAAACTTGTAGGTTCAGTCAAACACTATTATATTTTTGACCAAACCTATAAGTTTGGTCAAACACCATTATATGTTCGACCGAACCTATAAGTTGAATCAAACCCATTGTTCGACCGAACCACTCAAGGACCCAATATTTCATAGGGTTTGGTTGAACCCAAGTTTGACCGAACCCCTTGAATTAGGGAAAAAAAAGAAGTCACTGTCACATGACTGTTTGTAAAGTGGCGATCGTGAATAGAGGAGGACGGTGAACATGAACAATGAAGGTAGCAAACCCAGGGGAAAAACGTGCACCACATTTCTAAGTTCATCAACCTCTTGACCGAGCCATAGTTAGGAGTAGGTTGGTGATTGAAATTGCGTTTCAAATTGAATTTATTTTGAAAAAAATTTAAACCCTAAATGGAATGAAATGGTTAAAATTTATAGTTGATTTGAAATTAAGTTTGTTGAAATTGAAATTGAATTTGCTTGAAAGTTTCTAAATCCTTTCAAGAACAACAAACTTAATTCCTATTATGCTTTGATGAATGTTCATATCGTGTTTTAAAGCTCCAATTCTGGCATGGGAAAGGAGTGTCGAATTTGACTTTGCAGTCCATTTGTTTGAAAGATTTTGCATACCCATTTTAAAAATTTGTCAAACATTTAACATGTCTTGTCTATGCTTCTACATTTTGCATAAATTTCTACCAAGGCACTGCCAATTGCATTTGCTTGAATGTTTCTAAAGCCTTACTTTGATAATAGATCTTTTTGAGGCATTATATCAAACAGTTCATGTGCCTTCCACATTTTGCATACATGTCTACTAGGGCACTTGCAATTGCAACTACAACATCTGGTAAAATTCCCCCTTGATGATTTGACTGATGTCCATACCCTATCCAAAGCTCCCATTTTGGCACAAGCAGGGGGAAGGTTGTGGAATTTGGCTTTACAACTGTTAATTGCATTTGCTTGAAAGTTTCTAAAGTCTTTTCAACAAACCCATTTGCAAGGATAACATGATATTATTTAAGTACAAGCTTAAGTTTAAATCTTGCATTTGAAAGCTAAATTGAAATTAAAATTATATGTTTGAGGTAATGCATATAAGACACCCATACAAAATAGTTCAAAAGAAAGAGAAAAAATGTAAAGAATTCACTTGTAACCTATACTTGAGAGCATTAAAATTTTCAAATTAAACATAAAGAATATATGTATGTGTGTGTGTGTGTGATAGGGCGAATTTTAGTGCTAGAAAACGAGCAACAAACAAAGGAAAACAAATAACACTAAAAACACTCCACACCTCAAGATTAGCCTAGTTGGATTCAATAGAAAATAAAGACAACAAAATGGAACCTTTTACCTTGTCTCGAATTGATCCTTTGGTTGGCCCTTCGATCTTTGGTGTTGTATGCTCCTTGGATGGCAAGGGATGCAAGCTATAAGATAGATGGAAAATGGATGAAAGTGGATACAAGCATGAAAAATGACTAAGTATGGATTGAGAAAAAAAATTTCAAGAGTTTGGCTAGCATGAATGATCTCTCCCCAAAATGAGAGAAAATAGGGGGTATTTATAGAGATTTTTGGACTCTCTAGGGAAATGGATGACCAAGATTGAGCCACTAAGATCAAGATGTAGGGCTAAGGTGAGTTGAGAACTCAAAAGCCCTCACATCTTGACATGTGGTATGTGAAGTGGCTCAAAAAGGTGATGTGTACATGAGGTGGATGGATAGTACATGACATGGAGGGAGTACATAGTACCTTGGGATTGGGACAAGATCTCCTCATAAAGGAGGTCCTTGTCCCCATGTGGGTGAGAGGACATGTGAGGAATTAAAAATTCCTCAAATATCCACATGGGAATGAGAGAAGGAATTAAAAAATTCTTTTAAATGCATTGGGGGATTAAATGTGAATTAAAAATTCACACGGAGAAAGCGGTGTCTTTTCCAAAAGGAGAAAGCATTTAAAAGAGTTGAATCAATTAAGTGATTAAGGTTGTGCAAGTACTTGATTAGACTAATTAATGACATATTAGAAGAGGGTTAGATTTCACATGTGACTTGATGTGACAAGTCAAAGATCACATGGGAAAGATAGAAAGGAATTTAATATTCCTTGGAAGGATAAAAGGAATTAAAAATTCCTTGAGAGGTTGATTAGGCTAGTTAGTAAAGGATTAAAAGAGGGTTAGGTGGATAAGAGAGATTAGAGACCAACTTGCAAAAGTTGGAGGATGTGACACATCTTAATCAAGGATTAGGCATGTGCACATCCCTAATGATAAGATTAGGAGAAATAATTAGGATTAGATAAAAATGGAGGATGTGACATGAAGGGAATTAAATAAATGGCATATTTATTTAATTCATTTGATGAAATGGGGAAGGTATTTAATTATTTAACAAGATACCTTAGGGATTAGAAGAACTTTAGAGGTATTAATTAAATAATAGTGATATTACTTAATTAATGCAGATAAGGGAACATTTAGACGAAAGGGGGGAAATTTGGATAAATTAAGTGTCCAAATTTAGGTGTCTACATTTTTCCCCTCTTTGAGATGGTGTTACGAAGTAGCATCATTTCAAAGAATATTAAAACATAGGACCTATAAGATGATGGTTAGATTGGGAAAGATGCCCCAGTCATTAAGGGATTGACTTGGAAGGAAGATGATGGGGGTGAAGATGAAAGTTAGGGATTGAGGATGCCCCCTCAAGAGGACATGTGGGTTTAAGAGAACACGGGTGTGCTCTTGAAATAGATGAGATGATACAAGGGGAGATGAGGAAGATGATGCAAAGAGATGGGGAAGATGAAATGCAATCCTAATGCAACTTTTCCATCTTTGGAGCACTGGTTTTTGCTATAGCATAAGAGACAAGATGCTAGGGTATTAAGAACCAAGGAAGATTAGTGTCTAATGCATGAAACAAACACATCAAACAAGAAGGCTATCCCAACACCCCAAAGTCGCGATGACCTTAGTTGGGCCAGGTATTGGGATAACCACAAGCACACAAGAATGCCCCAGCATAACACAAGACCTTAGGGGTCTTGGTGGGTACTACGTGGGACAACCAAGAAGACAAAAATAGACATAAAAAGATCAAGATATGCCCCTATGTTGACTAGTCAAAGCACACCATGATATGATGGATCAAGGCAACCATGACAAGTCATGATAGGGAGCTCAAATGATAAACAAAATTCAAGACCAAAAGATCGCAATCAATTTCAAATATCCTTTTCCATAGAATCAAGGGGATGGATGGGATTGATGAGGTATATTAGGAAGGATGCATCATATTGAGACCGATGATGGATACAAAATTAAAAGATTGATATGAAGCAGGATATTCAGAACTGATTGGATCTGATGATACAAGTTTATCTTGTTTGTTAAGAACCAACTAGATAAGGGCATAGCTTGATAATATGACACAAGAGACATGACACAAGAATGACACACCCTAAAGACCTAGGGGCTCGGGGGTAGATCAAAGATTAGCCTTGCCTACGTGAGAGCGTAGAGCCCTCGTAGTTCAATAAAAGGATGATGATGGACCATGATGGAGACCTGTTATTCCTTGCATAACCACCTCGTTTTAAACTTGTTTAAAATGGGTCCCCCCTTGTTCTGTTTTGTTTCCTTTGGTTCTTTGGTTGGGTCTTAGGAGTTCTTTTGTTTTCCTCCTAACTCTGTCTTTTGTTCTGTTGGAGCCGGGTCCGAGGCTAAATATGGACATGGAACTCTTTTAGGGTTTCTAGTTCGGATCATGTCCCGAATCTGACTCCACCCCCTTGTTTTTTTTTTTGTTTCTTCCTCGTTGGTTGTTTTCGACTAACATTTAGGTCCCTCTTTTCTGTTTTGTTTTCCTTTCATTTTGTGTTTTGTACCTTAGGAGTTTCCTTTATTCCTTTAACCTTATGTTTTCTGCCTTTGGCATTTTTCATTTTGTTCTTGCGGACCTGGAACCAGGACAAAAACTGAACTTGAAATTCCTTCCAAGTTATGTTTTTTGTTCCTTTCCCGGTCCCGGTTACTCCTCTTTTTTTTTTACCTTGCATGTCTTTGGTTTTGTTCTGGCGGACGTAGGACGCAGAACGAAACTAAACTCTGGAACTTTTCTAAAGTTCTAGGTTCTAGTTCCATTCGGGTCACGGTTCCGTCGGGCTTGTTTGTTTGTTTTTCCTTTGTTCTTTGTTCTTTGGTCATGGGGTGTTTTCTCCCCTTCTTTTTCTTCCTTTTTCATCCCTTTTCATCATTTCTGGTATGGTGTTGGAAGTAGGGTCGGGACAAAATCCGAACTTGAAACTTGGGAAATTTTCAGTGTCTGATTTGGTTCTGCCCCCACCCCCATTGTGTATTGCCCGACATGGGTTTTTGCTCTGATCCCACTTGTGTTTGTTCTTGGGTTTCTTTTCCATTTTGTGGACACGGAACCAGAGTGTGGGATGAACTTGGGAATGGTGGTTATTTCTATGTTCATTTCCCGTTCTGACCCCGGTCTCGGTTCCAGTTTCATCTTGGCTCTGCCCCCACTGATTTTTACAGGTAAGTTGTTTCTGGTTCGGATTTGGCTCTGCCTCTGCCAGAGTTGGGTTTCTTTTTGCTAAGTGTAATTGAATGAAGGATATATGAAAGATGGGATGAATGATGATATTTTTCTATCCTTTTAGAGGACTAGTGAAGACATCATTTTGTAGGGTTAAAGCATGCCGAGAAAACCTGATGCCACTTCACAAGAAGATCAACTTGCAGAAAGATCTGTAACGAGAGGAAAGTGTAAAGGATGAAAAGTCGTGACGATAGCTGGGATGTCGACTGGAAAAAGTAGATCGATATTAATGGTGATACTTCAGGGCATTCAAAGCAGTTATGCAAGAGCGATTTTTGAGGTCAAGGTGAAACACGTGATGTCTTAATGGTGGGCGCGAGGGCTACAAGTTAATGCGATGGTTGTAAAAGATCTGGAAACCATGCCTATAGGCGATTTTTCACTTACATAAGTAGGGTATGTGCATTTAATGCATCCTTGACTTTGTTCAAACTCTTTGAGGGCCAATTTTGCTACAAACTGACATGTATTGTAAACCCTAAAATAGGGGCCGACACCTCATTTTGGCATGTTCGTGTATATATGGCATTTTTGGCATCTTTGTAAGGGATGCAAAAAGAAGGTAGAAGAAATATAAGGACATACAGATATATATTCAGACATACGTAGAGAGAGATTTTTTTTTTAAGAATTAGTAAGTTAGGGTTAGTATAGAGAAACTCGAGAGTAGGAGGTAGTGATGTATCTTTCAATTTTTCTTAGTGTAGATGGAGATAATCTAAAGACATGGGTTTTCTGTACATTGGTGATTTTTCCAGATTTGTAAATGTTGTTTATCTATTTCACCAATAGTAGAAGCAACCAGATTTAAATCTACTTCATATTGTGCTCCAGAATGATATTTATCTTGGGTTAATTATTTGATTTGGAAAGATTTCAAGGGATGGAATTTTTATCTTATGTTTTGTTTAAATGGTGATTTGCGATCTATTGTTAAAGTTTGTACTGTGATGAATGAAACTGTGTATTAATTACAAGTTAAATTTATTCTTCAGTTTTAGTTAAGGAATTCCTTGGAAGGAAACAAGTCTGATTATTTGGATGAATTAACATTCTCTTTAGTTCCAAGAAACTTTGGTCTATATTTTTTCTTTTTCTTTAAAACCCCTAGTTAAAGTAGGTTCAATGTTTGACCTTATAACAATCTAGAAGCTCAACACCAGCAAACCCCTTGAACATTATAGTTACATCAACCATTGAGTGAAATCAGTACAGTCGTGAACCGATTAACAGGACCTTAGGAGTTAGGTATCCAGGTGTTATCTTTCTCTTTTAGGAGAAACAGAATAACAATATTTTGTTTACATGTTGTTGTGCTATTTTGACCATCAACAAAACTGGCACTAGAAGGAGGGTTAGGAAGGGAAAATTGGATAATATTGGGTTTTTCTCACTAGAAAGGTCCCATAGAGTTCTTCGATCAGCTAAAAACCCACCACCTCCTATAGAACTCAAGACCCCGCCAAGACATAAGATTCGCAAGACTGGGCAACCGTCATACCACCCTTATTAGCTCCACTCACTCCACCAGGATTTTCACCAATACCCTTTTGGATACCTATCAATCCACCACTGAATCCATCTCAAGTGCCATTACAGCTGGTTCAACCCATACAACAACTGGGTCAACTCCCACCACCGCCACCAATGGATTTTTTTATGAATAATCCCTCTCCATTGGGGACTATTCCTGGAGGCTTTCATGATATACCTAAGAATCTTGAGAGATTCTGTCCCAAATACCTTCATGGCGAATCAAGGAGTGCTGAAGAGCACATACAAGATTTTAAGGATGCCTGTACCTGAGCCTAGATAGCTCACCATGATGTAGTTTGTAGGTTGTTCCCTTATTCCTTAGGGGATATGGCGTACAACTAGTACCTAAATCTTCCACAAGGTTCTATTAGGAGCTAGACAGACCTAGAGAATGCTTTCATCAATCAGTTTAGAGTTTATGTGGATCTAGCCATTTTGTTGCATCAATTTTCTACCATTAGGAAGGAGCCATGTGAATCCCTTCCCTTGTTTAATACCAAGTTTCAATGAATGTATAGGAGATTGGAAGACCCCTATCTAGTTGCTGAGAATAGTGCCATTTAGACATATTTTAGAGTTATAGATCCTTTGCTTGGCCTGTTCCTACAAAGGACTTATCAGCCGGCAGACATTGACTCCATGTCCAAAGTTTATCATCTAGCCATCAAGCTGCAACAACAAACTAGCTCCCAACAAGGAAACTGGGGAGGAGGTTTCCCTTCAATGGGGTATCAAATGCCTAATACAACCCCTTTATTCAATAATGTCCCAGGGATGTCTCCTTCCCATTACAGACCTATATTTGAGTTGACGACTCAATCTCCTATCCCATTCTTTACCAGTGGAGCTCCTGACTGCTCTCAACAATCACAGGCTCATTATAGTTCGCATGGTCATTATAATCAATCTGGAACACCAAATCCTGTTGGTCAGTCACTTGTTGCTAAGAATGTTGATAGTGAAAAGATAGTTCAACTCACAAACGAGGTGGAAACCTTAAAGAAAACTCTGTCGCAATTCACAAATGATATGGCTCAGCTTAAACTGAACCCCTCTCAAAACCAAGGTAATTACCCTAATTAGAGCAATAACAATCAGGGTAATTATCAGAATAACAACAATCACAGCTAGAGGGGTTATCAAGGCCAAAACTCCCCTAACCAAGGCTATCAAAATAAAAATAGAGGATATAACCAAAGGTCAAATAACAACCGATAATGGAATACAAGGCCAAATAACAGAGGAGTTCCTCACAATTATCAAGCTAATGAGGACAGGCCACATGTTGCGAATGTGGCTGACCTCAATTTTATGACTAACTGGTGTAGGTTGCATGATACTGCAACTCATTCCAAGGTAAACTGCCCTGAAATGGAGAAGGTTGTTAAGATGGTGCAGGCAGATACCCAAATGTTCCAATGGAATTCAGATAAAGGAGGTGGCTCAGTGGATACAACAATGACTTATGACCTCTTTGAGGAAGAACCTTCATTCCCAATTCGAAATGAGAATGAACTAGAGGAAGATGCGTATGATGCCCAAGCCTTTTAGACAAAGGGAGGATACTTCTTAAGAAATCATAATAAGGGTCCCTTCACTACATCAACACCACCTAATCACATGGTGCCTCCAAATCAGGGTGCTGATAACAATCCTCTTCCACAAAAGGGTCCACCTGACTCCCATAACAAAGGTAATTTGTCTGGTGTTTTTAGAGGTAATGCAAGCTATAACATAGAATTTGATATTGTTTATGAGATGCAGAAAAAAAAAACCTCTTTATCATACTTTGACATCCTAAAGTGGTGCCCTACCCAATGAGAGATAGTGCTGAAAGCTTTAGAAGAAGCTGATAAATCAAAAGGGAAAACCAAGGTGGCACCTGCTATAGACATGAATGCAACTTTGTTTAGAAGCAAGGTAGGTACCCCACCATTTCTTTTAAGTTTGAGAATTTTTGGGAAGAATCTACACAACTGTCTGCTAGATTCAGGGGCTTCTAGCAATGTGATGCCATTTTCTGTATGTAAGAAATTGGGATTGAACCCTATCCAAACAAACAAGAAGGTCATCCAACTTGATAAAACAAAGGTTAATGTAGTTGGAGAATTAAGAAATATACATGTGCAAGTAGGGTTTGACCCTAATATTTTAACCAATATGGATATTCAGGTAGTAGACATTCCCGAGACTTATGGTATGCTATTGAGCAGAGATTTAATGAAGAGTATAGAGGGGTATCTCTCCCTTGAATTTTCACACATGTGGCTACCATGGAGGGGAATTCCTACCCAGATTAGGATTGAAAGCGAACCCCACCTTAAACATATCATCACCGAATATGACTGTCCCAATGAGGTAGCTTATTTTGAAACTGAGATAGGTGTTTCTAAAAGAGAAGAAATTATGACCTTTTCAGTTCTTGATTCTAAAGATTTGTCAATACAAAAATCCCCTGATCCCATGATTAATGAAAACCAACAGGTATTGATCAGAAAGCTGCAACATGATCAACTGGTCTTAGGGGAGGACATCGATATGTGGAGTCTTCTACTCCCTAATTAGTGTAGGGTGCATTACCAAAATCATTCAGAACTGACCTGCCAACCCTACATCAGTGTTTTAGACCATGCTTCCCAGACTGAGGAAACTGGCCTAAGTCACCTTAAGGCCGCTTTAGATCACTTCTCATTCGAAGCCAAAAATACAATAATGTTAACTAGGGATAATATACCTTTAGAGGAAGTCCCTCCTCAGATTGAACCTATCCTGATTATAATACCAAACCAACATAGTTGTGTTGAAAAACCCAAAGCTTTGTTTGATACCCCTACACTCACAAGTATACCAAAACCCAAGGGATCAATCAAAGATACAAGTGACTGTCAAAAAGATATCCTAGGATTACACAACACATCTAAGCAGGAATTGGATGTTGCACCTGATAAGCCTATTGAACACCCATTCCCAATATTTGATGCAAAAGATCAAGTGACCCCACCTATGGTTCATCTTATCCAAACACCCACAACAACCTCAAAGGAATCAACCCCAGTTCATGACCAGCTATGGACCCTCATGTTTGATGGATCCAAATCCAACATAGGCTATGGTGCTAGAATTGAATTAACCAGCCTGAAAGGGAAAATATTTTTTGCTTCTTACAAGTTGTAGTTTGGATGCACTAACAATATAGCAGAATACGAAGCATTAGCTCAAGGACTGATGTTTGCACATTAGAAGAAAGTTACTACCTTGGTGGTTAAGGGAGATTCAAAAGTAATTATTAAGCAAGTACGCAACCAATACACATGTCACAATAAAAGGATGGCAACTTATAGAAATCAGGTATGGAACCTGATCGAAGACTTTGATGCCTTTGGAATTAGTCTAATTCCTAGAGAGGAGAATCAAATAGCTAATTCATTAGCTGTTGCTGCAAGTACCCTGGAACCCATGCTAGGCTCCAAGCTCAATAGATTCTCAATGGAATTTATATCCACCCCGGTTGTTCTTGATAATGCCAAGAACTTTCAAGTTTTTGATGATGATCGACATATCCTTGCTTTTTTAGAAAGCTCGGACATTTTCAAACCATAGATCATCGATGAGTCCAACAGGGATCAAGGAGACTGGAACCCTGAAGATTGTGATCCAGAGGGGATCCTCAATTTAAAAATTAAAAGCATTCCCAAGGGAATGGTGGCCTTAGAAAGAATTTTTGATTTAGACTCAAGGGTTTGGGAAAAGATGTCAACTGAGGATAAAGGAGGTGAATATGAAATGATTAACCTAGCTAATTCTAGCCTTGAAATAAATGTTTACATAGGAAAATCCTATCGTGAAGCAATTAGAAAAAGATATATTGAGGGAACTGAAGAAGGATATTGCTGCAATCGCTTGGGGGTACGAAGATCTAAAAACATTTTATGCTTCTGTGATAACTCATACAATCCCTCTTAAGCCTGAAGCTAGAACATTTCGGCAGAAACATCGTCCTGTCAACGCCCTGATTGAACCACTGATCTTTAAGGAAGTTCAGAAATTGCTTTCTGCGAGAATAATCTTCCCTGTATGACATTCAACATGGGTGGCTAATTTGGTTCCAGTTCGTAAGAAGAATGGAGAAATCAAGCTATGTGTAGATTTCAAGAATCTGAATAGAGCTTCGGAAAAGGACAACTACCCACTCCCTTCTCTAGATGAATTCTTGCAAACTGTCAATGGGTCTCAGATGATGTCCTTCCTGGATGGTTATTTGGGATACAATCAGTAGATTTTTAATTATGAAGACAGAATGAAGACAACCTTCACTACTAAGTGGGGAACATTTTCTTACAGAAGGATGCCATTTGGTCTGATAAACACTAGAGCAACCTATCAACGTGCCATGGACATATCATTCAAAGATTTGATTGGTAAATGCATCATCGTTTACATGGATGACCTGATGATATTCTCTAAAGATAGACTAAACCATGCTGCAGACTTGGCTAAAATCCTTGAAAGATGTATCTGATATGGTGTTTCTCTGAATCCTAAAAAGTGTGTGTTTAGGGTTTCTAAAGGGAAGCTTTTGGGGCACATAATCTCGAAAAGAGGGATATCAATAGATCCAGACCGAGTTGAGTCTATTTTGAAGTTAACCATGCCAGGAAGTAAGAAGGAGATGAGATCTTTCTTTGAAAAGATCAACTCTGTGAGAAATTTTATCACAGGTTTTGCAGAGATTGTTAAACCTTTGAATAAAATGATGAAGAAGGATGCTAGAATAGAATGGAGTAATGAGGCCAAGGCTGCTTTTTCTCAGATTAAGCAATCAATATCTGAAGCACTAGTCCTCACTAGTCCAAAATACTTGAAGCCATTTTATATCTATTATTTTGCCTCTGAACACTCATGTGCCACTATCCTCACACAACAAAGAGATGAAGGGGATGAAAGGCCAATTGCTTTCATGAGTTCTTCGTTTAAGAATGTTGAAGTCAAGTATCCACCCCTTGAGAAACAAGCTTTTGCATTGGTTAGAGCTATCAAGAAGTTCATACACTATATCCTTCGAAGTTAGATCATTGTTGTAGTCTCTAATGTTGCTGTAAAGTCTTTACTTACGTAGAGCGAGTTGGGAGAACGAAGGGGGAAATGGATAGCTATTCTATAGGAGTTCAACCTGGAGATTCACCCTATGAAACTTGTTTGAGGTCAAGGCCTGTCTAAATCAATGGTGGATCCTGGTGAGAACATTATTTGTCAATAATACACAACACAGTCCTTTTCCAATGACCCTTGGTATGCCGATATCATTTATTTCATGCTCAATAATCAGTGCCCAGAGGGAATGAATACAAATTAGAGGAGAGAACTGAGAATGAAAAGATCCCATTATATGCTCAAAGGAGGATTGTTATATAAGAAGAATTATGAGGGGGTGTAATTGCGATGTCTAGATCAACAAGAAGCTAGGGACACAATTGTTGAATTTCATGGGAAACATGGCACCGATCATGGTTCTGCAGATTTGTTAGCACACTAGATTCTCATATCTGGTTATTATTGGCTCTGTGTGTTTAGGGATACACATCAACATGTAAGAACATGTCACATATGTCAAATTTCTGCATCAAGGGAGTGCTATTCAGCCATGCCTCTACAACCAGTATATGAGGTAAGGCCATTTTCCCAATGGTCACTTGATTTTATTGGGGTTATTAACACAAATTCTTCTGCAAGAAAAATTCATTTTGACTACCACGGATTACTGCACAAGATGGACAAAAGTTATACCTTGCAAGAATAGCACAACAGAGGTAGTAATCAAGTTCCTCACTGAATGCATCACAACCAAGTTTGGGGTACCCTTCGCACTGGTATGTGGCAATGGCTTTGCCTTTTCTTCTGCTGATTTCATTTCGTGGGCTTATGATCATAATTTTTCTATAAAATTATTCTTCAAACTATTACCCACAAGGAAATGGAGTTGCAGAATCAACTAATAAGAATCTCCTAGGAGTAATTAAAAAACTATTAGAGAACAATCCTAGGGATTAGCATACCTAGTTAAGATTTTCTTTGTGGCCAGATAGGACTAGGATCAAGGCTACTTTAAAGACTTCACCATTTAAGCTAGTGTATGGCCAAGAGCATGTGTTCCCTATTCACTTGCAAATACCTATCCTAAAATTTATGCAAGAATTTTACTCTACTGATGATAGGATTGAAGTACGATTAGCTGGCTTGTTGAAATTAGAAGAGCAAAGAGATGCTTCCTTGCAACAATTCTTTAGACACTAGGCTGTTGTCAAATGTTGGTTTGACAAAAGAGCCAAAATCAAGGATTTTAGGATATCAGACCTTGTGCTGCTATGGGATAAGGCTAACGAAAAGAAAGGAAATCACCAGAAGTTTAATAAGCTCTGGTTGGGTCCCTATCAAATTGCTAAAATCCTATGAGAAAATGCTTTCTGGCTAAGCAGTTTAATGGGAGAACTTGTTCCATTTCCTATCAATGGAAAGTTTCTTAAACATTATTTTGGATCTTGAAATTTTGGTATTTTTGTTGGATTGTACATTCACGTAAATAAGTTTGTTGTTTTGTATGTAAATAATTTTGTCATTTTCTTTGCTTCCCTTTTTCTTTTGCTCTTTTGCTTGTTGTTTCCTTTTTTGTGTGGGGACCTTCCTTTTATGTAGTTGTAAAGGGGGTTGTTATTTGAAGTATACTTTGGTTACTAGGAGAGAAGTTGGTTTAGATATTTTTTAGGTTTTCTAATTGGATAATTTTGTCCTAAATTCGTTGTTTATGCCCATTATCAATAAGAGTTGTGGAAAGTCTGAAAACAAGGTGCAAAGTAAAAAATCATCATTAACTACCACTGAATCTGTCACAAATCAATAGAAACATCTCCTTTTGTAATGGTATATTTTTCCTAGGGCGGTGGTGTTGTAAGATTTGAGTGAAAAATCTGATTCCCTAGATGCTGTTATGAGGTCCGTGGTAGTTTTCAACCCAACACAGATGTCATACATATGACATATTGAGAAAGAATTGAATGAAATATATGAAACTCCAAGAGAAAAGAAAGAAAAGAGAACTATCTAAGAAAAGAAAACTCAATATGAATGGGTGATTCCAGTATCTCTACCGGGGCTATGGATGCCTAACTGGCAGTAGAGCAATGATGTGATAAAACTAGAGGTATCTCCTTCGGGGCTATGAACGCTTGACTGGTAGTGGAGCAATGCCCAGGATATCATTACACAATCGCTAAAGGGAATCAACTCATGTAGTTCAAATCTTGCACATTATTGTTCAAAAGATGAGGAAAAATTTGTAAAAGGGTGATGCACCATCAAGCACACACATAGATTTAGGGGTAGCCAGTGTTGAATTACATTTGAGATTCTATCTCAACCTTGGTTGTTAAAACTGACCTAATTGGAGTTGTGATGTCCATAAACCAGAGATTCTAGGTAGCTGAATCCTTCAGTTTCTTGCAAATGGTTAAACCATTTTCCCAACCAAGTCACCAATTGTTATGCCTTGCATAACCACCTCGTTTTAAACTTGTTTAAAATGGGCCCCCCCTTGTTATGATCTATTTCCTTTGGTTCTTTGGTTGGGTCTTAGGAGTTATTTTTTTTTCCTCCTAAGTCTCTCTTTTGTTATGTCGGAGCCGGGTCCAGGGCTAAATATGGACATGAAACTCTTTTAGGGTTTCTAGTTCGGATCATGTCCCGACTCCGACTCTGCCCCCTTTTTTTTTGTTTCTTCCTCGTTGGTTGTTTTCGACTAACGTTTGGGTCCCTCTTTTCTATTTTTTCCTTTCGTTTTGTGTTATGTGCGTTAGGAGTTTCCTTTCTTCCTTTGACATTTTTTTTCTACCTTTGGCATTTTTTGTTTTGTTCTGGCAGACCCAGAATTGGGATGGAAACTGAACTTGGAATTCCTTCCAAGTTATGTTTTATGTTCCTTTCTGAATCCCGGTTCTGCCTCTTTTGTTTTTACCTTGCGCGTCTTTGGTTTTGTTCTAGCAAATGTGGGATGCATAATGAAACTAAACTCTGGAACTTTTCTGAAGTTCTAGGTTATGATTACATTTCAGTCCTGGTTTCGCTGGGTTTGTTTGTTTGTTTTTCCTTTGTTCTTTGTTCTTTGGTTGTGGGGTGTTTTCCCCCCTTCTTTTTCTTCCTTTTTTTGTCCCTTTTCGTTGTTTCTTGTATGGTGTCGGAAGCGGGGTAGGGACGAAATCTAAATTTGAAACTTGTTAAAGTTTCAGTGTCAGATTTGGTTCCATCCCCACCCTCGTTGTGTATTGCTTGAGATCAGTTTTTGCTCTGATCCCGCTTACGTTCATTCTCGGGTTTCTTTGCCCTTTTGCAGACGCGGAACCGGAGTGTGGGCTGAACGTGGGAATGGTGGTTATTTCCATGTTCATTTCCCGTTCTAACCCTGGTCCTGATTCCAGTTTCATCTTGGCTCTGCTCCCACCAGTTTTTAAAGGTAAGTTGTTTCTGGTTTGGATTTGGCTCCGCCTCTGCCAGAGTTGGGTTTGTTTTTTCTAAGTGTAATTGAATGAAGGATATATGAAAGATGGGATGAATGATGATATTTTTTTATTCTTTTATAGGACTGATGAAGACATCATTTTGCAGGGTTAAAGCATGTTGAGAACACCTGATGCCGCTTCACAAGAAGATCAACTTGCAGAAAGATCTATAACGAGAGGAAAGTGTAAAGGATGAAAAGTCACGAGGATAGTTGGGATGTCGGCTGGCAAAAGCAGATTGATATTAATGGCGATACTTTAGGGCATTCAAAGCAGCTCTGGGGGAGCAATTTTCAAGATTGAGGTGAAGCGTGTCATGTCTTAATGGTGGGCACGAGGGCTGTGAGTTAATGTGACGGTTGTAAAAGATCTAGAAACCATGCCTGAAGGAAATTTTTCACCGACACAAGCAGGGTATGTGCATTTAATGTGTCCTTGACTTTGTTCAAACTCTTCGAGGGCTGACTCTACTACAAACTGACATGTATTGTAAACCCTAAAATAGGGGACGACACCTCATTTTGGCATGTCTGTGTATATATGGCATTTTTGGCCTCTTTGTAAGGGATGAAAAAAGAAGATAGAAGAAATATAAGGACAAACAGATATATATTCAGACATATGTAGAGAGAGATTTCTTTTTTAAGAATTAGTAAGTTAGGGTTAGTATAGAGAAACTCCAGAGTAGGAGGTAGTAATGTATCTTTCAAGTTTTCTTACTGTAGAGGGAGATAATCTGAAGACATGGGTTTTCTATACACTAGTGAATTTACCAAATTTGTAAATGTTATTTATCTGTTTCACCAACAGTAGAAGCAACCATATTTAAATCTACTTCATATTGTGCTCCAGAATGATATTTATCTTGGGTTAATTATTTTCTTTGGAAAGATTTCAAGGGATGGAATTTTTATCTTATGTTTTGTTTAAATGGTGATTTGTGATCTATTGTTAAAGTTTGTACTTTGAATGAATGAAACTGTGTATTAATTACAAGTTAACTTTATTCTTCAGTTTTAGTTAAGGAATTCCTTGGAAGGAAACAAGTCTGATTATTTGGATGAATTAACATTCTCTTTAGTTCCAAGAAACTTTGGTCTATATTTTTTCTTTTTCTTTAAAACCCCTAGTTAAAGTAGGTTCAATGTTTGACCTTATAACAATCTAGAAGCTCTACATCAGCAAATCCATTGAACATTATAGTTACATCAACCATTGAGTGAAATTAGTATAGTCATGAACCGATTAACAGGACCTTGGGAGTTAGGTATCCAGGTGTTATCTTTCTCGTTAAGGAGAAACAAAATAGCAATATTCTATTTACATGTTGTTGTGCTATTTTGACCATCAACAAGACCTCGATGGATGGTAAAGATGGGATGGAGAAAAGGAGAAAAGACCGATGATAGATGATAAAGGAGTGGATGGATAGAACCCCAGGGGCGGATCTAATGATCGACCTTGCCTACGCGAAAGCACAGGGGCAACATAGTTTGACGAAAGATTAAAGAGAAACAATGGATAAAAGATGATGAGAAGATAACCATGACAAAAGAAATGATGGGACCAATACAATGAGACAAGATAGACCTGTTGGATTAGATAGGATGATGGTGACCATGAAGCTCAGGGATGTGATAGTTATCCAAATCATCAAAAGATGAATTGGGAAGATGATATGGTAGTTAAATGAATGATGAGAAAGGATAGGAGATTTGAAATATGTGTAAAATAAGCCAAAGAGATGATGATGAGATAGATGGAATTGGGTTGCATGGGGAGTAGCCTATAGCTAGAGACCAATGACAAGGGATTATAAGATGGGATGAGGAGAAGGAGATGAGGATTGGGAGATGAAAAGGATTGCTCTAATGGAATGAATGATGTCTCCAAGGACTATATCACAAAGAAAGATAGATGCCCCCACTCTAGATATGTCATGTGCAAGGAGGCATGAAGGATGCAATAGAGAAGGATAGGCAAATAAATGAGCTAGATGGATGATGAGAGGATGCATGGATGAGGAAGGGAGATTGAAGGTAGCATGACGGGTGGATAAGGAAGGTAGACGAGTGTGAATGAGGATTAGAATAGTGTGCAAATGAGGGAAATGTATGCTAAGAGGTGTCCAAAGCATGTTTATATGTTTGCCCCTACTGTTATCAAGATCACAAGGAGGATGGAAGGTTTGAGATAAATGAGATATGCCAAGCAAGATGTGTAAGATAGGTAGGATGGAGGGGATGAACGAAAAGGATGTATAGGAGGAAGATGGGTTCATAGTTGGAAGCATAGCATATGGAGGGAATGCATATTAGGAAGCTACCCCCATGTGCAGATGGGATTTTACACATGACGCCTATTTGTCAGGTTTTCATCATGGTACCTATCCAAGGCGCTTGTTTTCCATGTTTTCTTGATTGGATAGATTATTTCTCTTTACTATTTTATTTTTTTTATTTTTCTAAGTTTTTTGGATTTTCTTTTTTGACTTTTTTGACTTTTTTTGCATTTTTTGCATTTTTTTGGATTTTTTTGACTTTTTTGGATTTTTTTTAAACTTTTTTTGACTTGATTTTTGGATAGTATGCGCAAGGAGATGGATAAGGATAGGGAGGCAGATAATTGGATTTAGAAGACATACGATAAAGATATGGATGAAGGACTCAAGCATCAAGTTCCATTTGAGGTCTTAAGAGCCCATGTTCGAACTGACTGTTGGATGTTGGTACAACCTTATTAGGAGAAATGGATTATGAAAGAGGATGAATCAGAGGTATTTGAGAGGGGAGATGCATGGGATAATGGGTGGGAGGTTGGAAAGTGTATGGATGGAATGATGGGGTGGATATGTGATGGGGAGATGTGTTTAGGACCAACATTGGCACATGTGGTGGTGGATATGAAAAGATAAGAGGATTAATGGATGGAGAATGTGGGGATAATGGAGGAAATGGATTGGTGAATTTTGAGACATAGGGACCCAAAACAGATTTAGGAGAGTGTTGATGAAAATTATTAGCTTTTGGATTAGCAACTTTGGATGTTCTTACAGTTTTTTTAGTTGATGGCATTGCATCTTTTTTCTTTGGGATCCCCATGGTTTTCATCTTTGCATTGGTGGGACTTTGTGGTCTATGGAGTTGATTTGGATTTTGGATTTTATTTTTCTTTTCTTCAACATGTCATTTAGAGGGGACATTAGGAGCTCTAGATTCATGTGGATGTTTGGATTTATGTATTTTTACTTTGGCATCCAAAGTGCTTTTAGTAGCAATGGGATGGGTGTGAGGAGATGGATGATGTGGAGCGATGGAGGTGGGATTATGGGGATTATGTGGAGATGGAGAATGTGTAGGTATGTGCCTTTATTGATCCTGATTAGGGGACATGCGCGAGGGATGTTTATGATAGATGACATGGATAGGTGTTGGATGGATGAAAGGATGAGATGGAGGAGGTGATTTTGGGATATACGGACCCAAAGCAGATGAAGTGGGTGGAGGGACATAAGAACCCAAGATGGATGGAGTGGATGGAGGATGGGAGATGGTGGATGGAGGGATGTAAGGACCCAAAATGGATGGAGCAGATGAAGGAGGAATATGGATGGCTGTTTTGAGGCGATACGATAGAGGAGGAGGGATGGCAATAGATGATCTGGCGGAGCGATGGGAAGAGCCAAAATTTCTTTTGGAAAAGGCTCGTTGAGGAAATCTAGAGGTTGTAACAACATCTTTAGATTGTGAGTCTTGGGAAATAGGTCCAAGACCTTGCATACAGATTTGTTCTTTAACCTAGATGGGCTCTAAAATACCTTGCTCATGAAGGCCTAAACCTTTTCCTTGATAGTTCATGTTATTGAGCATGCGATCCATGATAGGATTTGTGTTATTCTGAAAACATGATGCGAGTCCATTATTAGGTGGAGGATGATGGGTGGTAAATACACTATGCTTTTCTTCTGCAAGGAGGCCACCATGGAAGAATGTGAGAGTGCCAAGGGGATATGCAGGCAGTGTAGGGATAGAAGTTTTAGGCGATGATGGGGGATCATAAGAGGGAGATGACGGGGTAGCAACATTTGGATGGGTGGTATTAGGAGATGGATTAGGGGATATGATAAGATCTGGATTTTTGGTAGCGGGCTCATGCGATGGAGATGGAGATGGAGCGATGGGATCTTGAATGACAAGGGGATCATGGAATGGAATGGATGGGGGACTGTGATCTTGAGGTGGACTAGATGGGATGGTAGGATCTTGACATGGAGAAAGGGATATGTTAGCATGCTTTGGATCAGGCTTTTGACATGACTCATCATGTGTGGGAGGCATGATAATGGAGTGTTGGAGGGACTCTTCAAGTGGGGAAGATTTGGAGAAGGATGGGAGGATAGAGGAGACTAGATTGAGAACAATTTAATGACTATAGATGATGGATCAGGATGGCATGATTCCACAACTGCAAGGTGTGGAGTGGGAGATGTCTTCTTTGTTATAAGTCCTTGGAGAATTTCTGGAGTGAGAAACTTGCATACTCTAGGTTTGGATGGTGAGGTAGGAGTGGATGAAGGATTAGGGATTGGTAGGGGATTAGGGCTATGGATCAGTGGACTAGGATTAGATGGGGGAATGGAATTGGATGCAAGACTGGGAGTAGATGGGGGATTAATATTAGATGAAGGATTAAGATAGGGATATTGGAATGGTGAATTAGGACACGAGGATGTAGGTGGTGGATTGTAGCAAGGGTATGGGGATGGTGGATTAGGATGGGAAGATTGAGGTGGTGGATTGAGATAGGGAAATGTGGATGTTGGATTAGGGTTAGGATAGGCTGGTGTGGATGTTGGATTAGAATAGGAAGGTTTGAATGTTGGATTAGGGGGAGTAGATTGGTATGGAAGATTGGGGTAGTGGGTATATGCAGATGAAGGATTGAGATAGGAGGATGTGGACGGGGGATTAGGACAGGGGTATTGTGATGGAAGACTAGGATAAGAGGATGTAGGTGTTGGGTAAGAGGATGATGGAGATGAAGGATATGATGGATATGATGGATATCCCTTATCAAAGGTAGCATAAGGAGCATGATTAGGCATAGATGAAGACATAACTGGATAACTCGAAGGGGTGATTGTATTTTGGAAAGCGGGTGGAGAAAAATTGCTAGCAATGATAGTGTCAAGGGGATCCATGTCACATTCTTCTTGATCAACAAGACTTTCGTTATCGTTGTCAACATAATTAGGGTTTCCCTTGACCAATATTGATGGAGAATAAGGATTCATGATGATGAAAGGATAAAGAGGATGGATCAAAGATTTTGGATGGGAATGGACTAAAGCTCAAATTAGGATTTAGGGTAAGCTTAGATCATGATTGGATTAAAGCTCAGATTAGGATGATTGGATGATGTGATGGGATTGATTCAGACAATCGACACCGAATCCACTTCTAGATGGAAGTAGATTGATTGGGTCAAAGGTGATTGGATAAGGATATGATTGGATTGGATTGGATAAGATTGATCGATGATTGATAAGATAAAATGATGGATTGGATAAGATGATGTGTTGGAATCTGTGCCTCAATCCTTACTGACATGAAACTCCTTGAAAGCAAAGTCGGTGTGACATCATGGATGTCTAGGTGACTATCTGCTCTGAAGCTCTTGAAATGTTCATATCGCTATGACCTTGTGTGTTTGCTGTGACCTTTTGGTGAATGGAAACCTTTGGGCGATAGTTTGATCTTATCGGGCTAACTCACGGGTGTTGGGGAGAGGTCCCAGCGAATGGTGAAAGTCTCACTGATAGCATTTGGCTATTGGGCTAACACAAGGATCTCGGGGAGATCTCTCAGTGACTGGAGGTTGTCCTACCAACAACATGTGGTCATCAGAGTAACTCTTGGTGCCCGGTGAAATGTCTTGGCGAAGTCAAATGTCTTGCTGACTCGGCAAGACATGGGTGCTCGGCATGTGGTCTCAACGAAAGACATAAGTCTTGCTGATTGGTGAATGCAGCGCTTGGGGTGACTTAAGACCTCAGTATAAGGTCTTGGCGAAGATGATAAGTCTCGCCGACTCTTCGATGCTTCAGTGTGACATGTTCAGGCGGTGTAAGGTCTTAGCAAAAGACTTAAGTCTTGCTGACTCAGTAAGACTTGGATGAACTCGTTATGAAGTCTCGGCGAAAGACAAATGTCTTGCTGACTGTCAAGTGCTTCGGTGAAACTTGTAGAGACCCGGCGAAACATCTTTGCTAATGGAAATATCTTGCCGATAGGGATGCTTTAGATGTCGATGGTTTCAGTATGACATGTGACACTCGTTATGTTGTCTTACCCTCTGTTGGAGACTTAAGCCGATATTGATAGAGAAACTTTGTGGCATTAGGGAGACACTATTAGTGTCTCACCGATATGCCAACAAAGTTTGAATGCCATTGAACGTGTGACCATCCTATGTGGCATCCTGTTGGACCAATCAGAGGAAGCAGTTTTCAAACGGATGACGGTTGGTTTTTTGCATTAGTTGCAATGCTGGAGAAAAACTGCATGCAAGGAAAAATCATCTACTCGAAAGGAAACTGTCTATGATTGGCAATGGCGGATAAGGATGCACTAAAGACAAAATCAAAATGTGAATAAAATAAAAGTAGATCGATTCTGATTTGATAGTGAGGATGAGTATGAGTTTTTCGAGTTGTTGAGAGAATTGTCTGTAACTGATGAACAGTGAATGAAGCTACTGTAAAATACCTGAGAGTTGTATTTCTGATTGTATGTAATTTTTTTGTTACTGTAATACAAAGAGATCTAGCTTGGTGTGGTGGGTTTTTTCCCAAAAGGGTTTTCCCACGTAAATCTGTTGTTCAGTTGTCTTTGTCTATTTTCTCTATTTTTGAAAATCTTTCATGTGTGTCTTAATTAGATTGTAATTTGAAAATTAAAAGCTCTGCATTGCATTCTTCCCTGTGGATTTGACATTAGGAAAGTGTTTCCGCACCTCTGCTTTCTTTACAAGTGCTATCAAAGCCTAGCTAGTTGTGTTGTCCTTGTGAGTGGGTTGGGGTTTTTGTGTCAATTCTTTTTCAGTGAGAGTCTAGTAGAGGTCTGATAATTTAATCACAGATTAAGATGGAAAGAACATCTGGAAAGATGGAGATAGAGAAGTTCAATGGTAGCAACTTTGAGTTGTGGAAACTCAAAATGGAAGATCTGTTAGTAGACCGAGATCTTTGGACTACTGCGTCTAGAACAATGCCGCAAGGCATGAAGCAAGAGGATTGGGACCTGACAGATAGAAAATCAAAAGGGCTGATAAGGCTCTATTTAGTTTACTCTGTTCTTCTGAACGTGCATGAAGAAAAGACTGTAGCCTCTTTGTGGACAAGACTAGGTGCTATTTATCAGGGCAAGTCCTTGGTGAACAAGCTGTTCTTGAGGAAGAAGCTGTACAACTTGAAGATGTAGGATGGAGTTGGTGTTGCTGATCATTTGAATTCTTTCAACATGTTGATTGCTCAGTTAGCATCTATTGGTGTGAAGATAGAAGAAGATCGCTGCATGCTACTATTATGTTTGTTGCCTAATTTGTGGGATCATCTGGTGATGGCTATTGGGAGTACAACATCCACATTCAAGATGCAAGATGTTGTTGGTTCTCTGTTATCAGAAGAAATGAGAAGGAAATCTTTTGAGATGGCAAAGGAGGCTCTGGCTGTCAGAGGTTGATCAAAGGAGAAAGGCAAGAAGAAGGAAAAGAAATCCAGATCGAAATCAGAAGGGAGATAAAAGTCTTTTGGAAAGAAGTCCAAGGTGAAGTGCTAGAATTGTGGCCAACCTGGTCATGTCCGAAAGGATTGCAAGGAGGAGAAAAAGAAGAAGAAATCTTTTGGCAATGATTCTTCTCAAAGTGACACAGATGCCTTCATTGCAGCTTTGGCTACACGGGCATCAAATGATGTCTAACTGATTGATTCTGGAGCATCTTTCCACATGACATCTCATAGAGATTATTTCATGAAGTATGAAGAATACAATGGTGGAAATGTGTACTTATCAAGTGATTCATCTTTGGAAATTGTTGGCTGTGGAAGGGTCAGAATTCAATTCCCTGATGGAAGAGTGAAGGGAATCAATGATGTGATGCACATACCAGGTCTAGCTCAAAATCTACTTTCTGTAAGTAAGCCAAATGATATTGGAGTATAGGTCACGTTCTCAGGAAATGGCTGCAAGATGACTAGAGGCTCTATGGTGTTGGTTAGGGGTGCTCGAATTGGTACCTTATACAAGCTGGATGCACTGGTTGTCTAATGCAATAGTGTCTTTGTAAAGTCACTTAAGGCTACTCATGGAGATAAGAAGGAAAACATTCCTGATGGAGTAAATTCCATGGACGTTAAACTTTCAACAGAGAATACTATGCTCTGGCATCATAGGCTAGGCCAAATTGGTGAGAAAGGTCTAAGAACCTTGAAAAATAAAAACCTGGTAGAAGGGCTTGAAGATTGTAACCTTGAGTTCAAATTTTGTGAAAAATGAATATATGGAAAGCAACATCATGTTTCATTTTATTCTAGTCCTCACAAATCTTCTAGTTTGCTTGATTATATTCATTCTGATGTTTTTGGTCCAATAGATGTTCCTTCTTTGTCTAAATCAAGATACTATGTGTCGTTTATTGATGACTATTCAAGAAGAGCATTTGTATATTTTTTGAAAAGAAAATCAGAAGTGTTCAGTCAGTTTAAGGAATTTAAAAACCTTGTAGAAAATCAAAATAGTAGAAAAATAAAATGTTTAAGGACTGACAATGGCGGTGAGTTTTGTTTAGATGAATTCGAAAGGTATTGTAAGGATCATGGGATTAAAAGACATAAGACTACACCTTACACTCCACAAAAAAATGGAGTTGTTGAAAGGTTCAACAAGACAGTAATGGAAAGAGCACGAAGTATGCTGAGCAGTGCTGGCTTGGAGGAGAATTTCTGGGCTAAAGCAGTCTCTACAACATGTTACTTGGTAAATCATTCTCCTAACTCTGCTCTTGTTGAGAAGACGCCTTTGGAAGCATGGTCTGGAAAGAAGCCATCTCTAAGACATATTCGTGTCTTTGGCTGTGAGGCATACGCATATGTGCCATTTGAAAAAAGATCCAAGTTGGAAAACAAAGTTGTAAAGTGGATTTTTATTGGCTATAGTGCTGGCATAAAAGGATACAAGATTTGGAACCCTGAGACTGAGAAGGTTTTGTACAGCAAAAGTGTTATCTTTTGTGAGCTAAAACCTTCTACATTGGATCTGTAGTTAGAAAAGAAATCAGAAAATGAACATGATGTAGCAACAATTCCTCTGACACCAAATAAAGAGGAATTGAAAAATTAAAATGTACCTGATACTGAGGAGAGCTCAAGTAGTTCTGAAAGTTTTGATGAAGATGAAGAATCACCCCAACCTCAGCCTGTGAGGAGGTCAACTCGTGAAAGAAAGCAACCTGATAGGTATGGGTTTTCTTTAATTGAGTCTACTTGTGCCTATGATTTAATCTCTAGCACTGATGAACCTAGGATTGTAAAAGAGGCATTTAAAATGTCTGATTCAAACTCTTGGTTGGAAGCCATGAATGAAGAAATGTCATCATTAGACAAGAATGATACCTGGAGTTTGGTGCCATTACTTAAAGGAAAAAAATTTGTGGGCAAGACATGGGTGCTCGGCATGTGGTCTCGGTGAAAGACATAAGTCTTGCCGACTGGTGAATGCAATGCTCGAGGTGACTTAAGACCTCGGTATAAGGTCTTGGCGAAGACGATAAGCCTCACCGACTCTTCGATGCTTTGGTGTGACATGTTCAGGAGATGTAAGGTCTTAGCGAAAGACTTAAGTCTTGCCGACTCGGTAAGACTTGGATGAGCTCGTTATGAAGTCTCCGCAAAAGACGAATGTCTTGCCAACTGTCAGGTGCTTCGGTGAAACTTGCGGAGACCCGACGAAACATCTTGGCGAATGGAAATATCTTGCCGATAGGGATGATTTGGATGTCGATGGTTTCAGTATGACATGTGACACTCGTTATGTTGTCTTACCGACTATTGGAGACTTAAGCCAATATCGATAGAGAAACTTTGTGGCATCGGGGAGACATTGTTAGTGTCTCACCGATATGCCAACAAAGTTTGAATGTCGTTGAACATGTGACCATCCTATGTGGCATCCTGCTGGACCAATCAGAGGAAGCGGTTTCAAATGGATAACAGTTGGTTTTTTGCATCAGTTGCAATGCTGGAGAAAAACTACATGCAAGGAAAAATCATCTGCTCGAAAGGAAACTGTCTATGATTGGCAATGGCAGATAAGGATGCACTGAAGAAAAAATTAGAATGTGAATAAAATAAAAGCAGATCGATTCTGATTTGATAGTGAGGATGAGTATGAGTTTTTTGAGTTGTTGAGAGCATTGTCTGTAACTGATGAATAGTGAATGAAGCTACAGTAAAATACCTGAGAGTTGTATTTCTGATTGTATGTAATTTTGTTGTTACTATAATACAAAGAGATTCACCTTGGTGTGGTGGGTTTGTTCCCGAAAGGGTTTTCCCACGTAAATCTGTTGTTTAGTTGTCTTTGTGTATTTGCTCTATTTCTAAAAATATTTCATGTGTGTCTTAATTAGATTGCAATTTGAAAATTAAAAGCTCTGCATTGCATTCTTCCTTATGGATTTGACATTAGGAAAGTGTTTCCACACCTCTGCTTTCTTTACATGATGGACGGGATTCAAAAACCCATTCAAAGATTACCCTAGGTGACTTAGGATACTGATTGATCAGATTAAAGGATAAATGGATGATTACGACACCGAATCCACTTTGAGATTGAAAATTGATTGATTGGGTTGATGATGATGATTAACTTAGAATGGATGACAATCCTAAGCATATTTTGATGATGACGACCAGATCAGACACTTAGGTCAATTTGGATAATAACCCGAGACAAAGTTTAGGGGATTTGGATGGGGAAACGATGATTTGATTGGAGAAATGGATGGATGAAAATGGATACAAAAATACTCAAAATGAGTAAATGATTGATCAAAATAGATGAACGACTACTCATAACGAGTAAATGATTACTCACAACAGATGAATGATTCTCGAAATGAGAAGATGAAGGTTTTGAATAGATGAAAGATTACTCAAAATGAGTAAATGATTGATTGGGATTGTTGAGGAGGAAAGGTTTGGCTCTAGAGGAGGGCAGGTATGGCTCTGTAGGAGGGCATATGTGGTTGTCTAGAGGGGATGCCCTGGTCTCTCAAGGGAAGGTTTATGAAAGAAGATTGAGAGAGAATGGTAGGGTATGCCCCCCTCGAGAAGGCAAATGGGGAAAGAAAAGGGGCCCCAGGTAACTTCTCGAAAGTATGAAGTGGTAATTTCATTGGAAAGAGCACAAAAATTTGAGAAGATTAGCACTTGAACAGAAGAAAACATGCAAATAGTGTGCAAATGGTAGGGCATATATAGCTGTCTATCAGGGAAAATATGACTATCTATCAAGTCAGGTCTGCCCTTGGATGGGTCAGGTCCACCCAACGAGAAAAAATTCATCAAATTTGGTCAAAACAAGCCTGAAAGGGGTGGGTCAAAGGTCAGGTCACCCATGGATGGGTCAGGTTCACCCAAGGAGCAAAAGTTGGTCAAATTTGGTCAAAACAGGCCTGAAAGAGGTGGGTCAAAGGTCAGGTCCACCCAAGGAGCAAAAGTTGGTCAAATTTGGTCAAAATAGGCTTGAAAGGGGTGGGTCAAAGGTCAGGTCCACCCCTGGATGGGTCAGGTCCACCCAAAGAGCAAAAAATGGTCAAATTTTATCAAAACAGGCCTGAAAGGGGTGGGTCAAAGGTTAGGTCCGCCCAAGGAGCAAAAATTGGTCAAATTTGGTCAAGATAGGGCTGAAAGGGGTGGGTTAACAGGTCAGGTCTACCCCTGGATGGGTCAAGTTTTCCCAAGGAGCAAAAGTTGGTCAAATTTGGTCAAAAATAAGCTCCAAAGGACTGGTTTATAGGTCAAGTCTGCCCCTGGATAGGTCAGGTCTGCCCAAGGAGCAAAAGTTGGCCAAAATTTGTTAAAATAGGCTCCAAAGGACTGGTTTAATAGGTCAAGTCTGCCCAAGGAGAAAAAGTTGGTGAAATTTTGTTAAAACAGGCTCCAAAGGGCTAGTTTATAGGTTAGGACCACCCTTGGATGGGTTAGGTCCGCCCAAGGAGCAAAACTTTTTATAGAGGAGGGAAAATCTGACTATTTGTTAGGGAAAATTTGGCTGTCTGTGAGGGAAAATCCAGCTATCTGCAGGTTTAACTTGACTTTTGACAAAGAAGACTAAGGCAAAGGATTGAAAACACAACAATCATGAAAGAAAAGGATTTGGCTGAATTAGACAATCACTGGTTTTGCACAAAAAAGACAAATCAAACAACACAAACCTAAGTCTAGTAGAGAGGGTAAGGCTAACAAAGTCTTTTAATCTAGGATGAACATAGTCACTAGGGAGTCCTCAATATACACCTGGTATGTGAGGCCCAAACTGTGAACACCAACCCATTACAAGCGTGAGTCGAGAACCTTAAAGACTTGGACCAACTCTTCACATCATCTCAATGCTTCATCAATTACAACATGGTTGGATTAAGGTACAACTTTCACTCTCCTTCCTTTATATAACCCACTGGTACGCTTGGTTGGAATTGTCCCTTGGGGTGATGGAATCGCCAAGCAGGTCATGCTAAGAAAAATAAAAAGGGGTTGACTCCAAAGACGTGGTAAGCTACGATTTCTCGTCACCCAAGATAGCCGAATGGCACAAGGGGATTGGATACATCAAATAGCTCACCCAAAAACACAACAAAAAAGGTTGATTGACATCTCCTAATTAAACTATCTACCTAAACTAGGAGTTAAAAACCCTTAAAACATCCAAAAAGATTGCTAAAAATTGAAATTTTAACTTCTAGAAAAAAGCTGTCTAGGGCAAATCGGGCTATCTGTAAGGGAAAATCCGGCTGTCTGTGAGGGAAAATCTGGCTATTTGTTAGGTCAAGTCTGCCCCTCCATGAAATTTTTTCCAAAAACAACTTCTGAGGTTTTCCCCTCTGTGAATTTTTTTCCGAAAACAACTTCTGTGGTCTGCGGAGGGCAGGTCGACCCCTGGGAAAGGTTAGGTCTTTCTGTGGAGGGTGGGTCCGCCTATCTATCAGGTTAAGTCTGCCCTTGTAGGTTGAGTCCACCCCAAGAAGGTCAAATCCGCCTCTCTGTAGGTCGGTTCCACCCCTCTGTAATTTGTACCTACAAAAAGTCAAAAAATAACAAATGTGAAAGCAAGAGACCCATTTGTGGGTCCCACCGGACGTGCCAGAAATGTGATAGGGAAAATTTTAGTGCTAGAAAATGAGCAGCAAATAAAGGAAATAAAATAACACTAAAAACACTCCACACCTCAAGATTAGCCTAGTTGGATTCAATACAAAATAAAGACGACAAAATAGAACCTCTTACCTTGTCTCAAATTGATCCTTTGGTTGGCCCTTCGATCTTTGGTGTTGTATGCTCCTTGGATGGCAAGATATGCAAAGTATAAGATAGATGGAAAATGGATGATAGTGGATACAAGCATGAAAAATGACTAAGTATGGATTGAGATTTTTTTTTCAAGAGTTTGGCTAGCATGAATGATCTCTCCCCAAAATGAGAGAAAAGAGGGGGTATTTATAGAGATTTTTGGACTCTCTAGGGAAATGGACAGCCAAGATTGAGTCACCAAGATCAAGATGTCAGGCTAAGGTGAGTTGAGAACTCACAAGTGCTAACATCTTGACATGTGGCATGTGAAGTGGCTCAAAAAGGTGATGTGTACATGAGGTGGATGGATAGTACATGACATGGAGGGAGTACATAGTACCTTGGGATTGGGACAAGATCTCCTCATAAAGGAGGTCCTTGTCCCCATGTGGGTGAAAGGACATGTGAGGAATTAAAAATTCCTCAAATATCCACATGGGGATGAGAGAAGGAATTAAAAATTCCTTTAAATGCATTGGGAGATTAAATGTGAATTAAAAATTCACATGGGGAAAGGGGTACCTTTTCCAAAAGGATAAAACATTTAATAGGGTTGACTTAATTAAGTGATTAAGGTTGTGCAAGTACTTGATTAGACTAATTAATGACATATTAGAAGAGTGTTAGATTTCACATGTGACTTGATGTGACAAATCAAATATCACATGGTAAAGAGAAAAATGAATTTAATATTCCTTGGAAGGATAAAAAGAATTAAAAATTCCTTGAGAAGTTGATTAGGCTAGTTAGTAAAGGATTAAAAGAGGGTTAGGTGGATAAGAGAGATTAGATACCAACTTGCAAAAGTTAGAGGATGTGACACATCCTAATCAGGGATTAGGCATGTGCACATCCCTAATGATGAGATTAGGAGAAATAATTAGGATTAGATAAAAATGATAGAGGATGTGACATGAAGGGAATTAAATAAATGACATTTATTTAATTCATTTGATGAAAGGGGGAAGGTATTTAATTATTTAATTAGATACCTTAGGGATTAGAAGAACTTTAGAGGTATTCATTAAATAATAGTGATATTACTTAATTAATGCAGATAAGAGAATGTTTAGACGAAAGGGGGGAAATTTGGATAAATTAAGTGTCCAAATTTAGATGTCTACAATATATATATATACACACACTCTTTCAAATCAACATTGAATATTAGAGGATGAACTACATATTAGGATTTTTTCTTTTAATATAAATTAGGTAAAACTTATTCCTTTGAGTAGATGAATAAACTCTATTAATATTTAATAGTAAGGTTGTAAATGAGAAATTATTGTGGTTACAAGATAAAATAAAATAATACTAATAGGTAATATTTATATTAAGGAATGTCATCTCCAATAACATACTTAACACTAACAATTGGGTTATAATCACATTATGTATCATAAATACAAATATTAACATTGATGAAAATATTATATTATGGATAATAATTATAATAAAACATAATAAATTGAAACTTATTTCATATGAACATGCAAGGGAAATGTTAGTATGTAGTATAAATAGTAATATTATTATTTATAGTAAATTTTAATATTGCAATAATAGTATTTACCATTAATGTTATGAAATGATAATAATGTTGTTATACATTAGTAATATAAGCATTGCAAGTGTTATTATCCAGTATACAGTGCCCAATGTATAACAAACAAAACCATTCGCATTAAGAGAAAGCACTAATAAATATTTCTTTTATTCTTGGTTTTAGGGCATGACCTTGGAGAACCAAATAGTAATGTTGTTAAACATTAAAAATTGTCAATTTTGGAACAAATGACAATACCATTAATTGGAGTAAATGCTATTTTAAAGTTTAAATTTATATTTTAATTTTAGGGTAAATAATTTTTGTTGAATTTATGAATTAGAAATAGAAATTTTGAAAGGGCCCCACCCTTTTACAAAGACCAATAAAGAAACAAAAAATGATGAATCATATTGGCATGGAACAACAACAAGAAAAATATAGTTGTAAGTTAGAAAAATAACATCCAATTAGAAATACTCCACCAATAGTGGCAATGTATCTAATAAAAAGGGTCATTTTCCCAAAAAAATTAGTAGATCTATCATTTCACAACTTGAATCCAAAATTCTTCAATGAACTATATCTTATTGCCAACCTTATTCTTTTCCATGAATGAACCCAGTTGAGGTTTGTAATGGAGTTTCCATCTTTAGTTTCCAAAATTGAGACCAAAGGGAATAAAGGGTTCCTATAATCTTCTAAACTTGAACCTTCATATTTTTAAATTATTAGAAGAAATACCAAGAGGTGAATGTTGCAATTCAAGAGAATGGTAGAGGCAATGAACACCAACTAATACATTTGTAACATGATTCTTGTCTCTACTAATCTCCTCTAAATTTCTCTTGACAAGACCTTCTAAATTAGTCATGTCTACAAGAAGACCAACCACCCCTCGATTATGCTCAAAGGGAGCCTCAACTAAATCCTAAGGTAAACAAGGCTCCATCTCATCCTTATGCATTTTGTTCAACCTTGCCTTCATCTAAAATTCCCAAACCTATAAAATACATAGCTATCTACATATGATAACATGGTGAAAACACAAGGAAATACTATAGCATGACATGTTGAACCCAAATAACCAAATTCAAAAATAATTTAATCTATAAGTATAAATAGTTTGATAGTAGAAACTTTATACATATAAAAATATGATAAATGTGTGATTATTTTTCTTTCCAATCTATAAATTTTTGATGTGCTTGGCTATATATAATTGAGATGATTCACTCATTTAATGTAATGATAAAAATTTAGTATGTACATGAAAGAAATATTTTCAAGACATCAAGCTACCATTCTACATAACTCTCACATGGAAATAAGAATATTATTTTATTTTAACTAAAGAAATTGTGTGTACTCTATCTTGAAAATTACTAATTAATTTTGAATTATATACTTATAATTTAAAATAAGAGCACCCTTTGTAACATGGAATAGATAGTTTTTTAATGAAATAAAATATGTTTTTATATTAAGAAAAATTTACAAATATATGGAACTCATACATTGAGAAATTGACTAAGATGTAACTCTGTATGAGAATTAAGATGCTTGAATAATTTATATACATTGTTTCAATAATTAACATTAGAAATTAATACTTGGATCATATTGTATACCCACCTCCCAATGGTCTTGGAATGGATGCATTTAGATGGAGAAGGATTTTAAAAGGCTCATGGTAGTTTTGGACCCCTCAAAGGCATGATATAAAACACATGAAAGTTCTTTATTTATGAAATTTGGTCTTTAGTTGTTGGCTTCTAGTATGAATGTTTTCTATAAGGTGGAATTCTTAGTTGAGACTCTCAATCTTCCATTGTTGGTTTCTAGTGTGATTATACAATGTAAGCCAAGTATTAATTTATAATGTTAATTATTGAAAGAAGGTTTTGTTTCATAAGAAGAGGTATGCTGACATATTCCAAGGCATGCTATTATCCACAATGCATGAAACTTATTCACATCTCTACCAAGTTCTAAATAGATACATATCTGCCATTTCCATGGAGGAGATTGATGATTTAAAAAGAAAATATCATGCCATTTCTTTCTTGAGAAATCATGTTTGCATTCATGATTTGCAACTTCCATCTTCATCCAAAAATAAATTTTGTTATCATTATGTGCCTGATATTAGCAAATCAAAACCTTCTTTTGAGCATTATCACCAACACAAAGGTAAACGAGTGGGAAAAAAAGAAATCTTGATTAATTGCTTTCAACATGTTGGTGGAAAATCTACATCTTTTTGAAAGTGGCTTCCCAGCTTATCAGTCTTATGTTTAGTAAGGTTTTGTAATCTCTAGTGTTATGTATTTGGGTCACGGGTATATCTAGTATGATGTCTTCTTTTGGGTATTTTGGGTGCATAAGAGAATGTGCATATGTACTGATGTATTCTTGACCAATATGCTTATGTAACATTGTAATCATACAATTGGTCATTTGTACTGGGACTTCACTGGTCTTTTTGATATTTTGTAAAATTTGTTACTCGAACTGCAACTAGGGGTTTTCTTGTTGGTTCCTTCCTGCCAATATGTCCACCTGAAATAGCTATATGTACAAAATATTATATATAAATAAAATTATAAGTGGTCTCCCACTTTTACTTACAAAAAGGGTTCTTGTAAATGTCCACATGTTTTTCCTTGACACAGATGCTATTTTTCCTACAACAAGATTTTCTTTTATGCAAGGTCCCACTCACTCCATGATTAGTACAAAAAAGTTATACCTGTAACACCTAGAATGTAAGATGACCAAGGCTTAATACCAAATGAAAGAAAGTAGTGGTGTAAAAATATTCCTAAACTAATAAATGGGATATTATATACTCAAGCACTAACAATATCTACAAGCCAATCATATGAATCATGTGATATTATATACTCAAGCACTAATAAATGGGATGTTTTGAAACTATACATTAAAAGTGGTTTATTGAAACCATGAGTGAAAATAATTCAACCACAATTTTTGTATTCCACTTTGATATATTCAAACCCATTAAAATATTTCTTATGATTTTTCATAATGAACTGGTCAATACTTTACTGTAAATATTCTATAGTCATGCTCTTAAATGTCATACAAATATGTCATAAGAGGGTTTCATCTTATAAAGCTATAATGATATTATATGCTCTTAGAACATCTTAGACACCTCCCAAAGCATTCAACAAATGACAAATGACTTCCAACACAAAGTGAGATGCCTTATTTCATAATATGAGGACAAAATAATAAATAAAAATATTAGGATGCAAGGTTGACCCACCTTTCCCAAAACTTAGAAGATTTGAACTTAATTGTGGTAGAGGATCTCAATTAAGAGATAGGCTTACATTGGATGAAAGGATATAAGGGATACAAATTATTTTTTAGTTATCTCGAACATATTTACATTCTCAAGAGTGGATAATATCTATTGTTGATCAAGAGAGGTAGTTCCATGACAACTCTAATGATATTAAATCCATTTTCCTCCAACATTACAAATAATTTTTAATTGATCTAGTTGAAGGAGATCCACTTCAAGATATAGTTGAGAAATTGATTGGCACTTGTTGGTGTAATTAATTATTAATTACACATTAGCATAAGTTTACTTAGGCATATTTAATTCCTAAGTTATATGTTTTATCCTTATCTTATCTAGCTATCTTGTTGCTCAAGATAAGATTAGGTTTAGGCATCTTTGCTTTTATAAAGCAAATTATCTCTTGTAATTAATTGTACTTCAAATATATCAATTTGAACATTTCATGCAAAGCTCTTGCTTTTTTGTTTTTCTCTTCTGTGGAAGGTCTATTCTGGTTTGCAATCAGATCTTGGTTTCTAACATGGTATTAGAGGCTCGATTCACAACCCCTTCTCAGCTTTTTTGGAGGATTTCATTGCAAAGCTTGTTCGAGGTCCCTCGAGGGTTTCAATCCTTGAGCATCATCATGCAGTGTCTTGGATCAGATCGAGGTTTTGCGTTGGATTCAAAGCACTGGAAAAAGTTAGAAATGGATTTTATTTCATTCATTTTCGTCACCGTTTGCCATATCTGCGAGGGTTTCTAGCTCGGTGATTTTTCTGATAGATCTGGGGGTCGCCTAATTTTTGAAGCACTTTGGGCCCAAACAGACCTCGCCATTGGATTCGCAGCGCCTAAAAATCCCTATTTCCATATAAAATTTGTCTAGTTTGGGAAAAATCGTCCAGAGAGGCAAATTTTTTTACCCAAGGGCCGTACGGCCCCCAGGGATGCATTCTGATGCACAAAAATCGAGAAAAAATCAAAACAATGTTAAAAAAATCAAATTTTTTGAATGAAAGTTTGTGCAGCCAGTGCAAATGGAACCTACCACCCAGTGGCCACCGCACGACCAACCGCCGCCCAAAACCTCCACCCATGCGCCGCCCAGCTCCTTCACCTCCCGCGGGCTCTGCCCAGGTCTTATGGGTGACTAGAGCCCAAGCGCTAGCCTTCGCTAGGATTTTAGCCCCAGCTCTAGTCACATGGGTGACCAGCGACTGCATAGAAGCCCCTTGGCTACCAGCCCCCTGGTCCGCCCAGGTGACCACGAGCCAAAATTTTTTAGCCCCTGAGGGCTTATTGGAGACTCCTTGGGCAGTTTTTGAGCAGCTTCGCGGAAACGAGCATAACTTTCACACACGGTGTCATTTGTTTGCAAAAAAGATATCGTCGGAAAGCTATTTCCATGCTCTACGCATTGGTGCAAGTCTAATTTTTTGGTTTTTCCTTTTTGATGTCGTTTTCAGCCTCGGAAGTCAGATGTTGTCGTTTTCACTCCGGGAAGCATATCTTTTGACTCGCTTATCCATTTTTTGCAATTTTCACGGTGTCAGAAAGCTGGTTTCAGCCTCTATGCAGATTTGAGGTCATTTCTAGAAAATGTGTAACTTATTTTATGCATGCATGCATTAGTTTTTGTTTCATGTGCTAGGTTTGCATTTTTGTCTATGTTTCTATAGTTTTGTATTCTCTCCTGCAATCATTGGGTATTGTAATAACAAACTGATATAAATTTCCATTAAGGGGGGTTCTTGCATCCATCTTTCATGTTGGTGACAACTCGCATGAGTTTGTCTAGTTTCCTTTTGTCTCCTTCTAGCTTCTTTCTTGCTTCGCTAGACACATTGTTGGTTTGCTTGGTTCACACTTCACATTGGGATTTTACAGTTCTTGATCCGCATTGGTTCAGATCTTTCTCATTTGAAGGCCATGTTTTTATGGTTAATGTTCCAGAATCTTGATGGTACTCGTCTTATGGGCAGTTTTAGTTTCAGTTTGGCATTGGCTTCGAGAGACACAACTTCTAGATTTGTCATCATTATGGGTCCTTTCATCCTTTCATCTATTGTTGTTTACAGATCCCAGGGTTGATCTAGTATGTGAGTTTCCAGTGTTCCTTGGCATCGGGTCTGCTGTTGCATTTGTGATTTTGTTTTTGGTTTCAGTTGTAGACAGAATTATCTTTCCTTGCTTGCCGGATTTGGGGTTCTAGTGTTGCTTCATCAGAGTTCTTCCAGTGCATCTTCACAATAGTTCATCTCTCTGAGGGGGGTTTCCCACTAGGTTTTCTCTCTCTTTGCATTTGTACATGAGTACCTGATTAGGCCTTGTTGCCAGGACTCATATTTGCATAATAATCTGCTTCTCCCTAAGTTGCACTTATGGGGGGGTGTTGGTGTAATTAATTATTAATTACACATTAGCATAAGTTTACTTAGGCATATTTAATTCCTAAGTTATAGGTTTTATCCTTATCTTATCTAGCTATCTTGTTGCTCAAGATAAGATTAGGTTTAGGCATCTTTGCTTTTATAAAGAAAATTATCTCTTGTAATTAATTGTACTTCGAATATATCAATTTTCACATTTCATGCAAAGCTCTTGATTTTTTGTTTTTCTCTTCTGTGGAAGGTCTATTCTAGTTTGCAATCAGATCTTGGTTTCTAACAGCACTTGCATACCCAAAATAATTGGTCTCAAAAAATAGGCACATTTAGATAATTTATTCACCCTTGAGGAGGTTGATATTTCCTTGAAGGATTTGAATACTCAAAAAGTCTTCAAATAGATGGTTTAGCTACACAATTCCTTAAAACAATATGTCCATTCATCAAGGAGGACTCTATGAGGTATAAAAAGTAGCTTTATCAAAGGGATCCATCATTTAAATTCTATTAATCAAGGGTTGATAAATTAATTCCTAAAGGAAAAATATTTTTTTGTTATCTGAGGGTGGATACTAATTACTCTTCTTAATACCTCCTACAAGATTGCGGCTAAATCCATAGCTAAAATAATTGAACAGATGACACAAGAAATTGTAAGACTAGAAAAAACTATATTTATATAAGAGGGAGATTTAAATTATAAAAATTGAATCTTTTTAAGGTATCTCATTAGATTCTACTTACTCTAACTTAAATTTAAAAAACAACATTAAAATCCACAAAACAAATTTCAAAGACATAATAAATTATTGCAATATTATTTAAAAATCTAATTGTAATGAACATGTTATCGTAATAAATATTCAAAATTTAAATATATGAAAATATATATAACCAAATGATCCTTAGTTTTCATATATAATTTGTGATGAGAATGTTGAATATTGTAATTTTTTAGGCCAATCTTTAGGCACTAATTCACCATTGTTAAAATGATCCTTAGTTTATTCATTGTTTTTCTTATGATTATATTTTTTTTCAATTTCTATTAAACCAAACTCAAAATAATGGTATAGATTAAGATTCTTGTCTTTATCATAATTATAAGTTGTATAAATTATTAAATTATATATTTTTTAACATATATAAAATGTATGGTTGGATTAGTGAGATATTTATAACAAGTATGCAATATATTTAATCATATAATTAATAGAGATGAATAATTAAATAAATGCTATATAACAATATATAAGAGTTAGATAAAAGAATTAAAATTAAATATATTAATAACAAATATTGATACTATTATTGAGGGTAATATAAAGGGGGATCATCATACTAAAATAAGTTGCAAATAAAATCACCCGAGTAAGAAAAATATTTTATTGATAATCTTATTAGGGATGCTAAGATGGTAATAAAAGTTTTGCAAGCAACAATGAGTTGACAATAATAGTGTTTATGCGCTATTGCAAATATATATATATATATATATATATATATATATATATATATATTATTAATATTATTAATAAAATTTATTATATTATTGATATGGGTATTAATGGATGGTATTTGTAATAGTTTAAATGAGGGTATATGTAAACATGATATCACTATCACATTAACATTTCTATTATGAGTAAAGTTTAATATTATTTGTGAGTAATAAAATTGATAGAATGTTTGTATTAATTGTAGAGGGAGCCTTAATATCATCGAGTATTGTTAATACTCTTATCAATATATTCATATCGATAGTTACCTTAATACTAATGTTAGCATACTTAACCTTATTAATGCTCATCGATAATTGGATAACATTTTTGGCAAAACCTTTTATAGATGTTGAAATATGAGAGGAAAATAAATAAATAAATGCATTGAACCATATAATTATTCATGTTGTTATTACCATCAAAAGTTACATATTTAGTACTTTAAATGCCATCATTGGGTCATGAGGAACTATCCTAATAATTATAATACCATATTGACCTTACTATCAACAAGAAATAGAAGTAGGGACAGCTCATTGTGGGTTACGATGACATAACAATTATAATGAGAATATTATTAGTGTAACCATTAAATTGTGATACTTGCAAATTTAATATTTAAAGTATAGTTAATAGTGAGAGATGCATTAATAATAGTATTGCATTAGCAGGTTAAACTAACAAATTAATTAAAGAAAGGATGTTAATTCTATTGGAGATGTTTATTGTTGCATCATAAATGCTTAAAGCATTAATTAGCATAATTAAAGGATTAAAAAAAAAAAATATTCGGTTCTTCTAGTGAAAAATTATGGGCATAACAATTATATATTTTTTAACATATAAAAATGTATGGTTGGATTAGTGAGATATTTATAACAAGTATGCAATATGAAGTCAAACTTTATTAGATTTGATTCTTAATAAATTAGTTTTAATGATTCAATTTATAACTTTATGCAATCTATAAGTTTAAATAGTTTGATGGTATCTAAACTTTATACATATAAAAATATGATAAATGTCTGATTATTTTGCTTTCCAATCTATATTTTTTTGATGTTCTTGGCTATATAATTGAGATGATTCACTCATAATGTAATAATAAAATTCATCGTCATATGGAGGATTTTATATTATCTTCCATTAAATTCATCCTCTTTATGAGATTCTTATGGAATATTGATATTGTAGTGTGAATTCTTAATTTTAGACATATCTTAACTAGATAAATTTAGGTTCAATGAAGGCAATAGAACTTTTTTTTCACTTACATAATCCTATTTTGAAGTTCATTTATGTTAACAACTATTAGATTAGATATTTATATCCCCAATTATTTTCAAATAATTTTACACTAATCTTTGTTTTCTTATTCTTTCTTTCATTGTTTCATTTAAAATTTGAACCATTTAGGGATGTTATGTTATAGATTATAGTTTTCTTCCAATTCTTTTAAAAATTTTAATGGTATGAAAATATTATTGATGAGTAGATGAATTATTAGAATTGTTTTAGATAAATATATTCTCTATATCTAGATATATTATTTACCAAGGTCTCATTGCTTCTTTAGGTGTACATACATATATAACATGGAAAATGAAGATGTTCCACCTGCAAAAAAATTGTTTGGAAATACCACTAATGAGATTAAAAAATTGAGAGATTCATTAGCACAAGGTGCAAACCAGGATATATAGTGAACCATGCATGTTAATATTGCATAGTCTAGAAAAATTAAAAGATGAACTTGAGAGGGATAGTGCATATTCCCTAGATAGAGTAGCTGCCATTCTTTCCTCCATGCGGGAAAAAGTACATGGCAACATCCCCTTAAAAAAAATACAGATAGTGTCACCAAAGAAATGATAAAAGCCACTTGTTTTCCATTTTATCAAAATGTGCGTAAGGTTAGGGGATACCAGGTCACTAGATGTGTCGATCATGCTATGGCCTCATTGATCTACCCATGATTTCTCACAGCAAATGGTCTATACCCAAACAATGACTAGATTCCATTGTATTTTGTTCAACAGTTATATGCTGAGGTCGATTTGGGCCTCAAAGTTAACTACCTAGATATTCCACCATATGCTGGTCAGGGGCATGTCATGATTGTTGATAGGCCCACCTATTGTCGAGCAGATAGACCACCCCCAGTGTTTAGGGTATTGGTTGGTGAGAGGTCTCCTACTCTCACCCTAGCTCTAGCCCCCATAGCAGATGAGGTTGTCATTGCTTCCCAAAAGGAAGCAATTGACACTGTAGGTGACATTGCAGCTACCACCACTAGGATATCTGATGATCATGTAGGTCAATATTTGATGTCTAGACATTCCTGATCCACACCATTTTTAGCACAGTGGACCACCATGTATCCTTTTATAGTGGTCGACATCCCTACTCCTACACAGCTTGATGCACTTACATGAGATATGGCACATATGACTCTGCATTGTTTGGCTGAGGACTTGTTGGAGGCATATGCCCACATTACATCAGACAATGGGATTGGTATAGAGCATGTTAGAGATCATTTGAGATGCAGAGTTCATTCGGTTCCAGGATCCCATCACTCTTAGCCGAGCACTAGTGCACATCAGGACTTAGGTCATCCGATATCAGATGATGTGATGTGCATGTTTCAATTCTTTTTTCATTATTTTTATTTTTATTTTTTAACTAGATATTCATGTAAGCTGATATATATATGTATATATATTGTTACAGGTGGGCATACCTCATATCACTCCTAGCCTTGGTCCAGACCATGTGCATGATCAATGTGACTCTGTGGATGAATCTGCTGCAAGTGGACATGTGAGTTTTACATTTTTATATAATCACACGTGTATATGTACATGCAATATTTATGTATGCATAGATCTAGATTGATATTTAAAAATACAAGTTCATTTAAAAATAACTTTCATAAAATTTATTTTATATAAATTATATGTATTTAACACATCTTGTACACAATTTTATTTGTACGGCTCAGCACATCCATTAGAGCAGGACCATTCTCATTCAGATGGCCATTTGACTAGGAGTAGACATTCATATTAGGCCATGCACACTAGATTTATGTTCTTTACCACATGTATTTGCTTATATGATGATCTTTAGTATTTGAGATTTCATGATCTCAAACTTACATTTGCTTATATGATATACGTACATTTGCTTATTTGTTGATCTTTAATATTAGACATTTGATGATCTTTAATTTACATTTTGCTTATATGATATGTACACATATTTTCTTATATGATATATACATACATTTGCCTCTTTTCTTATAATATGTGTTATGTTTATATGTATTGAATCCCTTTACATGTATGTACATGTGCTTGCTTATGGTTTAAACATGTTTACACATAATATATGTATGCATTTGCTTTAAATATTAAATATACATACATGTTTTCTTATTTTATGATATCATACAATTTACATTTCCTTATATTCAATATACATTTGATCTCTAGTAGAATTTTAGGGAAATCAATGCCACTTTATAATTAAGTTCATTCATGTTGATCATAATAAATATATTTTTTTAAATGACTTAAGCAACATGAACCATTGAGTTGAGAATAAGATATAATCTTTTTGACAAGTAACTTGAAATTCAATTCAACTATAATTAAGAAAATTCAATTCAAATTATACCTCTATTATACAATTTTGACAAGTAACTTGAAATTCAATTCAAATATAATTAAGAAAATTTAATTCAAATTATACCTCTATTATACATTTTTGACAAGTAACTTGAAATTCAATTCAAATTATACCTCTAATATACATTTTTGACACTTTAACAAAATTTTAAAATTACTAGATATGTTATGCATACCTATGAATTAAATAACAACAAACACCACAATGAAATAACTTGTTTGTTTACCACTTGATTCATTTAAACTAGGATCTAGTTATTCCATGTACACTAGAATAATTTTTTTCCCATCCCATATGCATATAAATAGAAGCTTATTTTTCATTATTCTGGATATCAAATTGCAAGATTAATTCTCATTTATATCACTTGGAGCGCAGATTTTGGAGAAGTTTTTGCACATTTATCAAGGAGGAAAATATTGGAGCTCGACAACTTTTCATTTTTATCAATCAAGGCAAAATTTGGAGGAAAATTTAACTAAGTTGGTAGAGGACTTGTTAAAAGTCATCTTTAAGTTGAAGAAGAAAATGGGACAACAAAGAAAAAGAAAAAATGTGTCTCAATGAAAATTTGTCAAAAGAAGAAGAACAAAAGAGGCGTGAACAAAACTTGAAAAATTATCATAGAAAGAAACAAGGTACATTCTTGTTTCTTCTCTCTCTCACTCTCAAGTGTGTGTTTAGGAATTTTAATTTGAAAAAACATGAGTATTCATTTGAGGGGATGGAATACATAATGTGCATTACTCCACCCAATAATTTGGTTAGTACACCTAAACATAAATTTGTATGTGCATACATTTTGCATTGGATTTCTTATTAAAATTAGAAATGTTTAATGTATGACCATTTTTCAACTTACAATACCCCAACTTAAAATGTACTCTTAATCTAAAATATTGTACATTAAATCCTTCCCTACAAACCTTACACTTATCTTTTACCAATTTACCTTTGTTTAATGTTTTTGTTATCACATTATCATTGTTGAGTATTGCATCTACACAATTTTCTCTTTACTTTGTTCATGAAGAAAATGATAGTGTACTTCAATACATGCTTAGTTATCCAATGAAACCTTAAATTTTGTGTCCCTCACTATGCCACTTTGATTTTCATAATTTTTTCAACCACATTAATTATTTTATGGCTTTGCAAAATCCTTTATATTCTAACTTTTCACTTTGAAAGAAACCATTATTTTTTCTTAATTATTCATGAAACTACACCTTCATGTACAATGAAGTAGGATTCTAATGTTTATATTTGGTGATCAATATCCCCTATCCAATCTACATTGCAACATCTAATTAGCTAAATATTTTTCTAAACTCCCATTGAATTTAATCTAATGATCAATAGTTCCTTAAAAATATTTTTTAAAATATTTTAATAAATGCTCAATTCTAAGCTCTAGAATTATTTGAAAATTAGAACTCAAATTATACTTAAAGCCAATGCAATGTCAAGTTTTCTAGAGACTAACACATGTATACATCAAAACTCAAGCTATATGGTGCCAAGGCATAATAGTTATATATTATAGATTATTCTTTAAATTATGTCTTAACACACATTTGTTTTGAAGGTTTCTAACCATCATTGCACTTGAATGACTATAAATACTTTTAGAGGTCCTCAAGTCATCTTGGTCATGTAATTTGCAATGTTTATCTGATCCTTGACTCCAATTCCTTAAGCCAATTCTTTTTGTTTCAATCTAATTTGTGTTTGGTTTTAGTTGATTATTTGGGTTTTGCTTTATGTCCCATAAATTTTTAACTTTTTTCATCTTAGCATGATATTGGAAATTTATTTGAAACCTTGAAACATATTATAGCCCAATTTTGTTGGGGTTCTTTGGATCACCTTGTTATACTCTAAGGGTTTCCTTTGCTAATATATCACTAGCCTAAAATTTCTAAGTCACTTGTATGCATAATCCTCAAACTTTGATGCTTGGCATGGAATTTGACCTATGTGTATCCTATCCTTCGCTATGCATTTATGGATTTGTTTTCATACATGTGCATGTAGTTTTTTTGTGTCTTTGGTCTTTTCTTTTCATCACTTCAATGTTCTCATTATTTTTATGTTTTATTCTCTAGGGATTCCTCAAGCTGGACTCGAGCCAAATCTAGATATTGGATCAAACGAATCCATTAAAGAACACATGAACCTTGAAGTTAGGGAGGAGACCCAAGTTCAAACAATTCTTGTTGGAGAGGGGTCAAGATCACTTCCTTCTACTAGTATGGATGAGCATATAAAACTAGCACAAACTTCTCTCACTTATAACATCATGTCTTATTAGTTTGTTTGATTGCATACATAAACTTCACTTATATAACATCATCTCTCACTTTTGTTTGCAAAATATTTTGTGACATGTAGGAAGGGCTCAACAAGTAGGAAGTTTTCATGCTCCAGTCGAGCGAAATCTAGACATTGGATCAAATGAATCCGCTCAAGAATGCATGGTCCTTGAAGATAGGGAGGAGGCACAAGTTCAAAAAATGCATGTTGGAAAGGGGTTGGGATTACTTCCTCCTACTGGTATGGATGAGCATATAAAACTAGCTGAGAAGGTGAGGAAATAAATTTATCATAGAAATTTAGATCATTTACTTGAAATGGATATGGAGAAATTGAAATATTATGCCAACCAGCCAAGTATAATAAGAAAAAGAGGTCAATGACTAAATCTATAAATGGAATGATAAATCATCATTTAAATCATCTTGATACACTTGAAAAAACCCAATTGTTATCATGTTTACTTCTTCGTGATGAGCTCAAAGAGTCATTACAATTGTTGGGTGTACATTCTGCATCAAATAAGAAGAAACACATGGGATTACAAAAGGATATTGTTCAAAATGTTAAAAAGGGTTTAGATTCCATTGGGAAAGGATCTCGATCAGTGGATAAGGCCACTACAAGAGGGGTGATGTTGACATCTATTGTACATCAAGATATAGCAAGAAAAAGAAAAATGTTTGCACTTTCAACTGAAATTGGTTATAGTAGAACCACATTGATAAAATATGAGAAAAAGAGAAAGTTTTTGGATGAGAGTTTAGAAGGCAATTGGGAAATTATGTGTAGAGCTCCCCATTTTGACAGGATTGAAGACGTTGTTAGGAACTTGGACTCAGGTTTGGCATGATCAAACTCATCCATCATCAAATACTAGAGATGTTATGAGACATAGGATTGGACTTAGTATTTATGAAAATCATATCAAACATTGGATGTATATGAACTTTTGTAATGCATATCCTCATATAAAGATTGGGAAAACAATGTTTCAAAGGTTAAAGCATATTATGTGAAGATAAACAAGTTTTTTGAAACTTGTTGTTGTCGTTATCATATTGAATTTGATCTCTACTATCAGGTGTTTTGAAAGATGAGAGAAGAAAGATGTGGGTTTCAAAATGCACCTCCTAAATAGGCAAGTTTTTCATAAAGTCTATATTATGTGATCATGAAAATGGACCTCAAATAAATTGTATAAAAGGAATTTGTGAGACATGTGGAAATTTGGCTAAATTTCCTTCAAGAATTGAGGATACTGACCTAACAAAGACAGTAAATTGCAAGAGGTAAGTACTATTTTTAGAGAGTTTATTTGTTTCAATTTCTCATAGATTTTTATTTGGATTCTCTTTGATGTAATGTTTCATTGATTGTGTGGTTTATTAGTTATTCACATATTTTACTCACATAGGTACAAGTATGTAAAGTTGCAAACAAATTTTGGGAAAGAATCCACAAGGTTGAACTATGTAGAAGAGGAGATTCCCATTGGAAAATTTATGGAAGATTTTTGAAAATTGACACGACCATACATACAACATTCCATTTTTGCTAAGTGGAAAGCACAACAATTCCAAACATTGAGAGATAATTTCCCACGTGGAATAGTTCTATCAGTAGTTGACTTTGTAGAAAATTACTCCTTCGTATATCAAAAGGAGATTCAATCAGAGTATTACTTTTCAAAGCAGATCACTACTATGGTTCATGTGTGTTATCAACATGCATAATCAGAATTGGATGTTGTTGAGAGTACATATAAAGAATGAGCCATTAAGAAAGAATCTCACTTTTATATTAGTGATGATAAAGAGCATGACACATTTTTTGTCCAACATCGCTTTACAATATTTTTTGAGAATTTGAGCAGTAGGGGTGTAAAATTTGAAAATCATTTTGTATGGCTAGATGAATGTGTGACACAATTCAAATTTTCACAGCCATTCTATGGACTTTGTAGATATCATAAGATCTACAAAATACCACATGTTTGGAGTTTTTTTTAGAGTGGGAATGGAAAGGGTGAGCATGATGGAGTAGGAGCTTGCATCAAACGAGATTTAAGAAATCATCAAATGAGTTATCCAGAAGATTGTCTAGAAAATGCACATGATGTTGTTGAGTGGTGCAAGAAACACTTTGCATCAAATGTGGTCAATACATATTCAAGAACAAACTGACACATTCCACAGAGTGTTTTGGGAGATATCAGGTATGTATAAATTACATTAAATCAAAAATTTGAATTTATTTAAACATAAAATATATATATACACATATTTTTTCACATAAGTTTTTTGTTGTACATATGTATCTAGGTGTG
>VDFB02281492.1:281016332-281035053 GCA_007258455.2 Sequoia sempervirens | reverse complement strand
AAAATCCATGCAGGCCCATTAATAAAAACATAAGAATAGTTAAAGAATACCCATAAGCACAAAGCTAACGAATCTTCAACTTCATTGCTTAGGTGATTTAAAGCATCAAAATAAAATAACCTTTTGGGTCTCTAAATCTTATACAGTATATGATATGAAGCAATTTCATCATTGTGGGAAAATCACTGCACTAAAAAGATTTCTAGAGAAAATAAAATCTAGGAGGTTCATAGGGCCGTAAATACATTAGAATTAGAATAGGAACAAGTAAAAAAGGAGTGACTCATAATCCTTTTAACCAGAGTTTACATTTTGAGAATACAAAAATTTGGAATATGCAGATCATCAAATTAGTTAGGCTGTGCAAATGGACCTCATCTTTAAACAAAATATTCTCAATATGTAGTTGCTGCTCTTGAAGACCGACTTTTGCAATAACAACAGGTGCTATGTAGTTGGTGCATATGGGATTTCTCATGGCTTCTTTAATTGTCATGTTCTCCAAGTGAAGCTTCTCGTTATCCTACCTGAGGAGAGTGTTTTCGTGACACTCGTGTTGAGCCTGAAAATCCAAGATTTGAAAAGCCATGATTAGAAAAAAATAATATATAGTTTTTAACTATATACTTTTAATATTATAATAATAATATATATAGTTTTTAATTATATACTTTTAATATTATAATAATAGTTATATATTATAATAACAATATAATTATTAAAATATATTGCAATAATAAGTATATTATTTATTATAATTTTAAAATAATATAATTTATATTTATATTAATATTAAATATTAATTTTTAATAGAGGGGGTTCGACCGAACATTTTTAGAACGTTCAACCGAACCCCATTGAAATCTATTTTTTATTATATGCTAAATGGGTTCAGTCGAACACTAGTTCGATCGAACCCCCATTCAACCAAACATTTAATTTTTGTTCGACCGAGTAGTGGTTCGACCGAACCCACTTATTTTCACCCACATCCTCTAAGGCACCAAAATTGTTCAAAATTTTGCACTTCGAAGCTCAATTTGAGAATGAAAATGGAGGATATCTTAGAAACCCAACTGGTATCAGGCTGCCCTCAAAACGAGCTATCCAACAAATGTAATTTTAGGGTGTTGTCATAATAGTGGTTTACAATTCCTGAGAGGAATGAATTTTAGCTGAAATCACATATTTTTAGAAAATATAATGATTTAAGCCTTAAAAAGTTCCATTTTAAGGATTCCAATTGAAGAGGGTTTGATCAAATCACTTTAGATCAGAACCCCTTAGATAGAACCTTGCTAGTTTTAAACCATACCTATAAATGCGTCTCCTTTACACCTATCAAAATGCTGATAAAAAATCACTTTTGATTTAGCTTTTGGGGGATCAAATGAATTCATTTAAAATTTATTTCAAATGATTATGGTATTCTTTAGAACAAGCTATCCAATTAATATAATTTTAATATTTTTGGTTTTGTTATGTATTTGTTTTTAACCCTTTACTAAACATAGGTTTTTCATCAAAAAATGAATTTCTTTTGTTCTTCACATGTGGAAAAATAGAAGATTATCAAAAAAAAATTGAAAAATATGAGTACACTAGATAATGAAGTCCTTGATCCAACAAAAAAATAAAAATTGAATTTTGATACATACAAAAAAAGTTATGTGTTATATGGTCGCGCTATGTTTGAATTGTAATTGCTTTGACTTTGAAACTTGATTAAAGAAAAAATATTCAATAAAAAACTATCTAACCAAGTGGAAGCACTAGATATTAGAGTTAGGAATCTAAATTCAAAAGAATTAGAATTTTATCCTCCATGGAAAAAAAGTTATACGTTATACCTAGTAGGTGTCACTTTTTAAAAATGTTGTTTTATGAAAAAACCTATTTTCATGGGAGATGAAAAAATAAGTGCAATATGATTCCAAATTTTTTTAAAAATATATTTTTAGAATCTAAAAACAAAATGTGACAAGACACTAGTTTGCATCATCTTCAAATTCCTCATGATTTAGTAGCTATAGGTGCCCTAATGTGAAGATTTAGTTAAAAATAATAATTTCAAAGTGTCCAACATAAAAATTGTAAAACCACTATTATGGATCACCTTAATATTTTTTATTATATTATCTATTTTTTAAAGTTTTATTAAATATAGGTTTTTCACCGAAATCTCTATTCTCACATGGGAAAATAGAATGTTATCAATTTTTTAAAAAATAAGAGGAATCTGAAGAGTCCTTATCCTAACAAATAAAAAAGAATAATTATACATATAGTAAAAAATTATAAATGCTATATGGTCGCATTGGCGTTTGAATCGAATTTCGATTTGACTTTTGAAACTGATTAAAGAAAAATATTCAATAAAAACTATCTAACCAAGTGGAAGCTAATTCAGGATAATCGGAGTTACAATCTAAATTCGAAAGAATATAATTTTATCTTTCAAGGAAAAAAAGTTATACATTATATGGTGTGCGTCACTTTTTAAAAATGTTGTTTTTTGAAAAAAACTAGTTTTCGTGGGAGATGGAAAAGAAGTGCAATCTGATTCCAAAAAAAGTTTGAAAAAAATATTTATAGAATCTACAGACAAAGTGTGACAAGACTCTAGTTTGCATCATCTTCAAATTCCTCATGGTTTAACCACTATAGGTGCTCGAATGTGAAGATTTAGTTAAAAAACAAAATTAGTGTCTAGTTTGGCCAAAAATTGTAAACCACTATTGTGGGATCACCCAAAGGTCCATTTAAATTTATTAGCATTACCAATCTGAAGAGAGATGCCTTCGATAAGGTAATTTGTGTGAGAATTTTGGAAGATATATATGAGGATGTTATATGCAAGAACATAAGGAACAATGTAAGAGGTTAGCCTTGATTTATATATTTTTATGGGGAAATTAAGGGGAAAGAGAAATAATAGTTGACAATCCATTATTTGCATCCTTAAAGAACATTTTGACATGAGCATGTCTATTATGGGGCCAAATTCATTTTAAAATTTTAATATTGAATGGATAGTAGATGTAATCATAAGTCTTGTGAAAATCAAGTCTAATGATGACAACATCCTAGGAAATTTTTTGGGCTCATTATATCATCTCCCAAGCTAGCACCAAATTGTCTAATATAATTATCTATCACTTAAGAATCCAATTTGATTAGATCTCATAGTTTCTTGGGTATTGCATTTGATTCTTCTAGCCAAGGCATTGACAATAATATTATATGATGTATTAAGTAAGATGATGGGGCACCAACCATTTATCATATCCTCTTTTCTTCCCTTGGGAATGAGTTTAATCAACCTGTAGTTAATAAAATCTCCTAATGATCTAGTTTCAATACTTTTAAGATAAAACATTGTAGAAGTCTTCTCAAATATGTGAAATGATTTTTTTTTGGTAGAATTTAGCTAGAATTCCATCCATTTCAAGTCATTTCCAAATCCATATCATATATTGTTCTTTCGATCTCCTTCAAATAAAATTGTTGATCAATAAAGGTACTATATTCAAGATCAATTTTTTTGGGGTATATAGCTTGCCATGTTACACTCTAGTATAAGAATGAGATGATCATTGGCTAGTAGAAATTTTTTTATAATAATCATGGAAGGTTTTCTATACTAAGATGAACCATTAGTATTTTTTATTATTGAGATGTACTATTTTCTATGTTTATATGTTAAATAAATTTGTTGGAAGAAAAATATGGATCCCTTATCACCATTGTTTATCAATTGGAGTCAAGATCACATTTGAACACCTTTTCCCTTATATAAAAAACCATCTCCAAAAGAAAATTTTCTACGTGATAAGTTGACTACTAGAGGGGGATACTAAGAGGGTTGTTGTCCAATTAGTTTCTTTCATTTCCAAGTTGTCCTTTAAGAAACTTCTTAAACTTATTTGATATTTATTCCTAATTCTCTATCCATAAACACAAAGAAAAAGGTGCATCAAGTGATGACACCTATTATGTTGAGGTTAAAGTTCAATGTTTAAAGTAGCCAAAAGGCCATCAATATAGTCTAAGTGGTTTTGAAAATGGGTTACGTTCAACTTAGAGGTAATCTCATTGGGAAAATCAAAGGCTCCAAAAAAGGATATAATGATGAAGATTGGGGAGGTAGTTTGAAAAGGGAGGTCAAAGTGAACTCATTGAAATTATAAGAATTATTTTTAATATTAGTTCATTTAATTGTTTGAGATGTGATGCATTTTATTATAATGATGTAGTGGGTTATCACTTGGCACAATATAAAAAATGGACCTTTCATCTTAATTTGGAGGCCTTTTTACCTTAATTTTTTGGGTCTCTTTTCACATGCATTCCTTTCTCTATGCAATACACTTCCTTTTCTAAAATATTTTCACTTTGATTCAATTGTTATCTCAATATTTACCCTGTGTGATTGAATAGTGAGATTTGATAGTTGAAGCACAATGCTTGTATATAAACCAGCGTACACTTACTTGTAAATATTTTAATTCGTAAATATCTATATTACAATATTTTTAAAAAGAATTATAACACTAATTCATTAAAAATATGTGGAACAAGATTGGATCCAAAAATTTTAAGGTGAAGTTTTAAATAGGAAAATCTTAAAAAACATTTAGTTATGGTCAAAGTGCTATGCAACAAGAGTTATAGAGTCAATACAAAGAGATGGCAATCACAATTAGTGAACTTCTCCTGACCATTGAATAGATCTTGACTATCAAGAATCAACTCCTACCATACAACGGCTTCTTCATTTTATTCTTCATCAAATTATATTATATTCTTCAAAAGAAATAAACATACATACAAAAGAGAAGACTACACACATGCAATGATACAAAACATAAATCAAATGTTTAATAAGAATTTATAAATAGACAACTCTCAAAATAACATAATTAACTTATACCTAAAATTATTTAAAAATAAAAATAATCATAGACTTTAAAGTCGATAAAAATTCCTAAAAAAGATAGAATCTTTCTTTCAATACAGAATACAATCTACACTCTAAAATCACTCTCATGCAATTTGGTCAGCTTATATAGTTTGCAAGAGACTATAAATCCAATATATTGCAAATTGATTGAAGATTTTATTGTAATTTGTATAATGGTTATTAATCCAGCTTTCTCTAGACGACAAGATTTCGAAGCTTCCTCTGATTCTTCGGTCAACAGTAAGTAGGAATATTGCAAAAGTAATAAAAAAACTTGAGCCACACAATAACTTCACCCAGACTACGATCTACAAATGTCAAACGAAGACGTTAGCAGTAGCATTAAAATTTTCTTCAATTCCTTACTGCCTTGACTGTAATGCAATCGCATTAAATGTTATAGTTGCTTGTAAAAGAATTGAATTAAATGTTATAGTTGCGTGTAAGGAAGGTTTTAGGATCATTTTTCAAAGTCTCCGACGACGTTGAAAAATATTCATTATTACAGAAGTCTTCAAACGAATGATCATTTTTACTTTGTATTCTATGTTGAATGATTGAGTGATAGAATAATATTATTTGCAAGACTATGTCATAAATTGCAGTTGTGTTTGGTAAACATTTTTTCACGTGACCGGTAGCGCTGGCGTGACACACTCTCTCGTACCATGGGGACGGTGGGGAGACTAGACCTCGTGCCTCTTGCATGCTTTAGCCAATCGAGCTAGGCCCAGCACCCCACACTCTCTTTTAGAATTATTAATTGCCTCTCATAACCATTTATTTGACTTTATCTAAATAGGTGCAATCAAGTAGCTTTATTTAAATTTCCTTACATTTTTAGTAAATGTAAATAAATCTAAAGTAAATTACAATAGATTTGTTAAATATATTTATCTAAAATATATTGAGAGATATTAGTCTTGAGGTTATTTACGATAGATAAGAAAATAAAATAACTCTTAAATAAATAAAATAGCTCCAAATTAGTATCTTTTGTCATTTTTTAAATTAATATATTTAAGATATTTATACTATTTATAATAATATAATATATTATATATTATTTATTTAATATTAAATTTATATTAAATCTATATTTAAAAATTTAAACTTAGACATATGTAAAGATAAAATAAGTTATAAATAACTCATATTAACACTAAAATTACATTATTCCTTTTCTATTTTTAAGTTGAATTTGTATAAAGGACATAAGAGAATACATCACAAAAACTTGCATAGATAAAAAAACACACTAGATGATGCAACTTAGTTTAGGATTAGGTTTAAGGCGCAATCCTCTCGACAATTAAAATATAGTAAAATCTATTGCATCTACTTAATCTTTCTTCCTTGTCCAAATCTCAAATTTGAGTCTTCTCTCACAAATACTTTTTGTATTGCAATGATTGAATTTTTTATTGAATCTTACATTCTTAAAGCTCACAAGTCTTTAAAATAAATTATTAAGACTATATTGAATCTTACATTATTAATATTTAATTAATGAATGTGTTATATTATTCTATAAATATTATAAACTTATAATACAATACACAAACTATTTTAAAACAAACAAATAAAATAATCACATTCCAAAAAAAAATCACCCAAATAGCTACTAACTTATTAGAATATCTTTGCAACCAATTCAATTACTACAACTTTCCATCTTACACTATTTGTCTAAAATCAATCACAATATATTTTATTTAACAAGTAGACTCATTCCACAAACATTATGCATCTAAATGTAAATTCAAATTTTTTATGGAAATCCTAAGCCACTTCTCCTAACGAGAGACCTAGACATCTAGACAATAAGTCAGTGGTTTCTAGATTGTTGTACTGTAAAATTGACACCACTTGTTTTCAGAGAGTTCTACTAGTGATCAGTGGGCTCCACTTAATTAATGTTATAAGATTTCCACAATCCATAATGTTATCAATTTGCTGGACCACTTGTACAATGCACCCTGAAAATATATAGTTAATTTACTCGCTTTATTTAAAGAGATAAAGAGTGTACCGAGGCATATCAATAATAGAGCGATGGTTGATTTATTCCTTTTTGGACTCATCCCAATGTAATCTTTATTTGAATTCGATGTAATGAATAATTGAGTAGTAGCTGGTTCAATCTTTTTGTCCATCCTCCGCTAGATTCTAAATGCTTCCTCTCACTCTTCTGTTTGGCGTTACCGTCTGCGCCCTTTTATCTCGCTGCTCGCTATGCGTTGATCCGCAGTACGAATATTGCAAAAGCAATCAAACATGTGGCAGCACAAAAGTCATGTTCCCTTTCGGCACAGGTCACCGTAGTTGTGGTGTGGCAAGCTTTCAGCTCAACTGTGTACAGAACGTACGTCCAGTAATTGGACTAGGGAACAACAGTTACACAGTATTACAGGTTTTCTATGATAATCAGACGTTTACTCTGACAGATGACAAGAATTTCCAAGATTGCACATTTTCTAATCTGTTCGATTCAACTTGGGACTCGGGCAATGGCGTTTTTAATATCATCAATGTAAAAAACGCAAGTCTAGAAGTATATATGTGTGGTGAGAAATGTTTACCTTATGGATCATATCCACCAGGGTATCTCAACATGTCATGTTCCCGCAGAATGGTCACCGTTCCAGTAGGAACAGGGCAATGGACTATTCCTCAAGAACGAGAGCAGAGTTGCAGAGATTGTGAAAAGAGTGAAGGTTTTTGTGGCTATAGCCTTTCCAATTTGGGGTACTTCTTCATCTGTTTTTGCCAGGATGGTCTTCATTCAAAGCAGTGCTCCCAAGGTATTATTCTTCATTCAATCATCTCGTAATAACCCTTTTTGTTTCTTTTTGTTTCTCAACTGATAGGCTTTATCTGTACCGACGCGCTTGTTTGAATGTGTGCAGGCCGAACGAGTAAAAGAGGAGTTGTATTGGGTGTTGCCATTGGAACGGCTGGCATGTTGATAGCTGCAACAGGGTTTGTGGTTTATTATCGAAATTCAAGGCCTACTTCCGACATGGAGCAATTCCTCCATGATTATGTTGAGGACATGCCCAACAGATATTCATATTCTCAACTGAAGAAGATCACCGACAACTTTGCAGATAAATTGGGGGAAGGCGCTTACGGTGTGGTTTACAAAGGAAGGCTCTCCAGCGGTAATATGGTGGCTGTTAAAATTCTTGATCATTCGAGACACTGTGAGGACCAGTTCAAGAATGAAGTCGCCACCATCGGAAGGATCCATCACGTTAATTTGGTTCGACTGTTGGGTTATTGCTTCCAAGAACCTCGAAGCGCTCTTGTCTATGAGTGCATGATAAATGGGTCTCTGGAGAAGTATATATTTGCAGGAAAAGGAAAAGAACAGATGCTGAGTTGGGATCAGTTGTATTCAATTGCTTTGGGCGCAGCTCGTGGGATTGCGTATTTACACCAAGATTGCAACAGACGCATCATTCATTTCGACATTAAGCCTCACAATATACTATTGGACAACGACTTCACACCCAAAGTAGCTGATTTTGGTCTGGCTAAATTGTGTGGAAAGGGAGACTATCACATATCACTTACGGCAACCAGAGGAACGCCAGGATACGTCGCGCCAGAGCTTTGGTACAGAAATTTGGGTCCTGTAACGGATAAATCAGATGTCTACAGTTTTGGAATGGTGTTATTGGAGATGGTTGGGGGAAGGAAGAATATTGATTTGCAGGTAAGCCGCTCCAGCCAATTTTATTCTCCAGAGTGGGCATTCGAATTGATAGAAAATGGGGTAACAGGAGACGATGAGAAGGCAATACGGCTAACAAAAGTGGGGCTGTGTTGCATCCAACACAATTCTATAAATCGGCCAACGATGCGGAGCGTGGTTCAAATGTTGGAAGGCAATGGTGATGATGTGGTTGCTCCCTCCCGACCTTCGCCTGAAGTGCCGTTTCTTTCATCTTTTAGAGAAGAATCTTCTACTCAATAGCGCGACTCATTAGAATGAAACGCGTGTCTTGAAAGATGAGGCAGATTAGGATTAGGATTGTGCTTTCTATTATTTCAACGAAGATTTATGTGAGTCATACGTTTCAGCAGTGCCGTTGAAGTTTGTCACTTGTTGCTCTCATTGAAACCAATTTTCTACTTGCATGAAAGAAGTGTTTGTCCTTGTATTGCCTCATTTTTCAAAGACACTCTTGTCTACAAGCTAAGCGATTAAAAATTTGAACCGAGGGGACAATCGTTTTTGAATAATTGTGAGTGTTCTTGTATTTTGATTTTTTTATATTTCATATGTAGATTATTGATTGAACATTAAATAATAACTTTTATGTATTTTTATGTTAATAGTATTATGTAATTAATTATTTTAAATTTATTTTTATATATATCATTGACATATTAAAATCTATGTAACTATTCATTAATCAATACTAAAATAATAAATATTTCTCTTTCATTGCATATTATATATGAGACAAAATAATATGTTATTCATAGTAACTTCAAATTATTTATGAAAAATATAATAAAACCAATATACAATATTATATTCCAATTTGTACAATCTTACAAGATATTTGTCCAAACACATGGACAAAATGGCCAAATCATTAATGCTTTCTACTTAATAAATAATTTACAAGTGTTCAACTTCGAGTTCTCAACTTGACACAAATAAAAAAACTCTTATTTCTCATACTCATCTCATCTCTCATAAATTTTGAATAATAAATGCTTAGATTGGAGATTTCAACCATCAAATATTTAGTTCTTGTAATAAATATGCATATGTGAGGCTCACCATTTGAATCAAATCAAACAATTAATACAACACAAACTAAAATTGTCTTGATTTCTTATCCAATAAAAATATAGGATTTCAAAGCCATGAGTCAAACAATTTCAAAATCAAGAGGCAAAGAAGTTATAAAAATAACATACAGTGAAAGAAAACCATTTACATTCTTATTGTTATTAAGAATATTAGACTAGACATTCCTACAGTTCTTAATTATTACTTCTTCTCTACAAAGATTTGTAGATTGTGCAATTTATTAGACTACATAGAATATCAGACAGTTTCTGCTATTTTCTATCCACATATTTTAGTTTTTCCTTCATTATACTTTAGCACAAGTTAGAAAATGAAAAGTGTCAATTTACTCAACCTTTATTTGTGTAAACCTTTCATGAGAATATCTAAATGGTCTCATGTAATGCACTATATATATTAGATACTAAAATTATTTAAAATTCAATAGACAGATGTTAAAAATCCTTAATAGATATTGCAATGCTTCATTTGAATAAATGTCTTCTATAACCTTGTTAAAACTCCTTTATAGATACCATTTAGAAAATAAATATTGATGATAGAATAAAATGGTCATATTTGGAATAAGCATCTTCTTAGATGCTTCTTATTCTTGTGATAAATCATATACCTAGAAGCTAATATAACAGGCCCAAGTTGTCCAAAGTCAAAAATTAAGTCATATGAGTATGGTTGTGCCATTTATTCTCTACTTTTATTATCTTGAAACATCATTTTTTTGGTTCAAGTCTCAATCAAATGCTTAATGTCTTAACTATAATACCCCAAAAGAGACCCATTAATCTAGATGCCAATACTTGTATCAAAATATGAATGCATATCACCAATTTTAGATTCTTGAGTCTTTCTTGAACTCATATGAGAAAAATGTTGCACATGTCTACTCAAGAAAATTAAGTAATATGAAAGAAAAGAAGTATCTATATCATATGTGCATCATTCTTAAGTTTGTCTTTTGTGAGAAGTCCTCAAATAGTCCATATGTAAACTTCTTGTACATATTTTAACTTTTAAAAAATATGGATATTGTTGTTGCTTTTCTAGCTTTCGAAGATGGTATGATGAAGAAATTCTCTTGCAACAACAAATCTTGATAATACTTTAATGTTTGTAAAATAACATATTTTTAAATTGCTAAATTATTACATGTTTTTGTAGGTTAAAATTATTTGATATCTTCATGTTTGCACTACATGTAAGAAGTTGTGTATAAATGTATATATAATTTGAAGTTGCATATAAATGTATCTATATCAAAATTTACATATAAATATATATAAACATACATATATAATTGTATGTATGTATTTATATTTTTTATATGTTGAAACATAGAAAAATGTGTGAATATAGGTAGGGGTTCAACAAAATGAAATGATGACCTAGGACCCTCTCACTTTTCCTAGTTTCATTAGAAAAAGAGATCTCCTAAGGATAGAATTGACTTTCAACCTTGAGGTGAGTCAACTCTATGGGGATGGAGATCTGTTGTTTCCTAATGACAAAAATGACTAAAATGACTAAAATACACTTTGGGGAGATAAAATTAAAATACCTAATGAACTCAATTATGTGATGCAAAACTTGAAATGCAAAGTATAAGGATAGCACAAATAGAAATAGTAACTTTCACACAGATATGAGAAGGGCAGAGTGATATGTACTAGGCTCCAAAAGTGGGTTCTGAACATGCCTGAAGGACAGATTTGCCCTAGGGTGAATGGGTCTCTGTACAAAGGTCTAAAATTTGATTTCATAATCATTTGATCCTAGATCTAGGCTTTTGATTTCTCCATATTCTATTGTCGAAAAGTTGAAAATAAATTCTATAGGTGAGTTTTCGTGGCTTGACAACTTTATAAAATTGCTCTTTTGATTGATTTTTAGTCCTTATATGCCTACAAATCTACACATACAAAGAGAGAGGGGAAAAATGTTTATTTTTGGGTGAATAGGGGTTTTCCTTGGTCAAACCCCAATATGGTAATTAAACCTTGACAATGAAATAATGATAAAATGGAAAAAAATTGATGAATGAACAATTCTATGTCACAACTCACCAAACCCTTAATGGCTGTCTTTAGAGGACTAAAGTCTAACACATCTCTCTAAGGATTGGATCTTGATTGAATTGGCTTGAATGATTGCTTGATTTGATGCTTGAATGCTTTCTTGAATGCTTGAAACCTACATCACAATGTTAACTCCAAAACATAATATGAAAACACATGAATCTTGACATGATGATATGATCTTGATTGTTGTTGTAGATGCTTGATAAATTTTATCTTTAATGCTCTTGGCAATAATATTTTCTAAGAATGCTTGCATAAAGTGTGTTAGGTTTGAATTGATAAAATATCTATGTATTTATGATGCAAAACCCCCCAATCTTGCATCACACTCACAAGTTATCAACCACATAAACACAACAATTTGGTGCTTTATTGAATTCAAATTTTCTCAAAACAAACATTCAAATCTGCAATACAAATTTAGAAACAAATAACAATTAATTGATTTTCAAAACCTCTTTCCTCTGCTATACTCTCACACCTCTCTATTTTGATGTCTCTGCAATCTTCACTTTGCTGATTTTTTTCTTAGTATAACAACTCCTTCTCTGTACATTCATTTTTATTATCATTTGTGTCTCATAGTTGTGCGATCCTTCTTAACTTGTTGTGCATTCCATTCTTTCCTTAATTGTTCCACTTATCATCTGCACATCACTCTTGGTTTAATATCTTTATGGTCTTCTTGATCGATCTCCTTCACTCATTTGCACACCTCTTCTTGTTGTGTCTAGACTTCTATTCATTGCTATTCAACATCTATTTTTTGTCAAGCCTCCTCTCTTTACTTTTGTCTTAAATCTTCCTATTAATGAATAAAAAATAAGGTATCTTAGCCACCTTATTTCAGCCCACTTTCTCTTTTCTCAGCTACGCATCCTATCCCCCGATGCCTCCTCTTTTTGCTTCTTTTGTTCTCAGTCAAATTTTCCCCTATGAAGATGAAAAGGCAAGTGTTTATTTCCAATTTCCCGACCAGAATGTCATCAACCTTTTTCTTATCTATCGGCCTCTTTTCCCCAAATTGATCGACCTTTATTTGGTGCTTAATAGAAGGTGATGAGGCTCAATGTAATCTCCAATTTCTAGATTTTATTCTTGTTGAAATTTAATATAACAATTTTCTTCTTACTTGCACACTCCTTAAACTTTAGCTCGATGCTTTTTTATTGTTTTTCCCAATTGTCTATCAGTCTTCTTACTCTTTATTACGTACTTCTAGATTCCATTCTACCGCATCTTCTATTCAATGCTTGTCTTCCTATCTAAAAATATTTATATGAAAATGTTTTCTTAAGGCATCATGTTGATCAATCCATGTATCGACTCTGGCCTCCACTTTGCATACAGGTTTCAGCCTATGCAATTTCAAATATTAAGAAAGTTGATGACATTATGGAATATTGGCTTTTAAAAATACTAGTCAATTACATTCACTTAGCATCAAATTTAAGAGGTTTAGGTAGATGAAACCAAACAAAATCAAAATTGAAGAAAATCAAAACAACAATATTTTTGGTGGTGTTGATCACTCGTTTGCCTACATGCTCTTGTACCAGACACATCAGGTAAGTGAAATTTTCCTTGAGTTGATAAACTTAGGAACATTGAAAGGTGCATGAGATGATAATCCCAAGTTTGTTTTTAATCCATAGTTATTCCTTGTCTACGGGAGTCTTCCCTCTTTTTTTGTTCTGCTCAACCTCAACACCCAACTATCTCCACTTGTCTTATCTCATTTCTTCCAACAACTTCCTACCATGGGTCCACATCGGTGACCACCACATTCTTTTGGGTTGCAACTCTTTGTTCCTTTATTGTATTGTTGCAATAAATCAAAACCCAATCTTCCCTTTCCTTTAAAAATATACTCTTTGAATGGTTGCAAATCACTACACTCACTTCGTTTCTCTTCCTCTATTTGCTACTTCTTCACACTACAAAAAAAATAGAGATGGCTTCTTTCATTTGTTTCTCTTTCTCCTTCAAAGAATTCAACATAAAATTTTGTCCATCTTTTCAGATGGTATAAATATTCTTCCTACCATCATAGATGACTTCCCATTCAAACTACAATGGCCTACCCAATAGCACATGACACATAGTCATAGGCATCACATCACACAACACCCTATCTTTATAAAAACCAATCTAAAAATTGATTAAACACTTCTCACTCACAGTCATTTCATGTTCCCTTTGCAACCAAGAAACTTTGTATGGACTAGAATGTTTACTCCTTTTCAAACTTAGCTTTTCTACCATTTTCTCTAAAACTAAGTTATATACACTACCATTATCAACTATTAATTTGTAGTACTTACCTCCAACCTTGCACATAGTCCGAAAAAGATTCTTTCATTGGGATGGTTCCTCCTTCACCACCTTTCGGTTCACCAACACTCTCCTCATCATGAGAGATTAACCCTCTTCTGAGTCTTCACCTTTCGATGATGCATCATGCTCCTCATCTTCTTGTGCCAAGTGATTCTTTGTTGCACTCTTCTTGTTTCCCTCTTGTATTTGCTAACACTTGAAAGCAAGATGAGAAACTTCTCCACATTGGTAACATCTAAATAGAAACCCTCTATTACTACTACCATGTCCTTTTGTTGATTCTTTAGTGTTTTGGCCAACCTCTTTACTCCATTTGGGCTTGAATTCTTCTTCAACCTACTTTTGCTTGCTTTCCCATTTTTAGTTGCAAATCTTCTCTGACTTTTGGAAGTGTTTATTTGTCTTCTCATTAATTTCTCCCCTGCCTTCAATGCATATTGATATGCTTCTTCAACTATGGTAATTTTTAGCATACTCATTTTATCTTGAATATTAAAGTGCAAGCCATTCACATACCTAGCTACCTTCTCCCTATTGATTTCCTGCCTTCCCAATCAAAGAGAAAATTTGTAAAACTCCTTCATGTAATATTTTACACTCATATATTTTTATTTTAGATTTTGTAGCTTTTTGAATAGCTCCATTTCGTAGTCTCCAAGATTGAATTTTCTCCTCAACTTTGTAACCATCTAGTTCCATCTCATTATCTAGGGATCTCCATCTATTTCCTGCTCTTTCTGCAACCCTTTCCACCATAATGCAACATGCCCTTTAAATTTTGTTTGGGATATCTTCACCCACCTCGAGTCTCTAATTTATTTCATTTCGAAGTACTCCTTGAGTTTTCCAATCCAATTGGATCAACTCTTCTGGATTTAATGTTCCAAAAAAATTTGGCACATCCATTTTATTACTCTTTGTAATTCTAGAAAAAGCCCTAAAAAATCATTCTTGTCTGACATCCTCTAGTTATTCCTCTTCTTCTTTTTCTCTTCATTGTTCTTCCTCTTTGGTTTCTTGCCCATTCTTGGGTTCTCTTGTATTACGAGCAACTAACCTCACCTCATTTTTGAAATCATTTATGATTTCATCCATTATCATGTCTCAAAATTGTTCCAACATTGTCTCTAATTTGGGTCTTCCTCTTCGAGGTAGCATCTCTTTCAATCAATGGATTCAACTCTCAATCAAGTTCAAAATTCCACACACACCCACAACAATTATTTTGATCTTTGCACAACCATTACTCACTCCCACAGATCATGGTGGATACTCTCCACACTCAATATTTTCTACTCCGATAGCAACTGATGCAAAACCCCCAATATTGCCTCACACTCACAAGCTATCAACCACAGAAACACAATAATTTGGTGCTTTATTGAATTCAAATTTTCTAAAAACAAACATTCAAATCTATGATATAAATTTAGCAACAAATAACAATTAATTGGTTTCCAAAACCTCTTTCCTCTGCTATACTCTCACACCTCTCTATTTTTATGTCTTTGCAATCTTCACTTGATTGATTTTTTCTTAGTCAAACATCCCCTTCTCTGTACATTCATTTTCATTATCATTTGTGTCTCATAGCTACGTGATCCTTCTTAACTTGCTGCACATTCCATTCTTTCCTTAATTTTTCCCCTTATTAGCTGCACATCACTCTTGGCTTAATATCTCTGTGGTCTTCTTGACCAATCTCCTTCACTCATCGGTGCACCTATTCTTGTTGCACATAGACTTCTATTCACTGTTGTGCAACATTTGTTTTCTATCGAGCCTCCTCTCTTTACTTTTATCTTAAATCTACCTATTAATGAAGAAAAAATGAGGTATCTTAGCCACCATGTTTCAACACACCTTCTCTTTTCTCAATTGTGCATCATATCCCTCGATGCCTCCTCATTTTGCTTCTTTTGTTCTCAATCAATTTTTCCCCTAAGAAGATGAAAAGGTAAGTGTTTATTTCCAATTTACCAACTAGAATGTCATCGTCCTTTTTCTTATCTATTGACCTCTTTCCCCCAAATTGATAGTCCTTTCTTAGGTGCTTAATAGAAGGTGATGATGCTTAATGTAATCTCCAATTTCTAGATTTTATTCTTGTTGAAATTTAATATACCAATTTTCTTCTTACTTGCGCACTCCCTAGACTTTGGCTCAATGCTTTTTGATTTTTTTTCCCAATTGTCTATCATTCTTCTTACTCTTAATTGCATCCTTTGAGATTCCATCCTGCTTCATCTTCTATTCAATGCTTGTCTTCCTATCTGAAACTATTTATATGACAACTTTTTCTTAAGGCATCATGTTGATCAATCCATGTATCGATTCTTGCCTCCAATTTGCATACAAGTTGGCCTATGCAATTGTAACTGTCAAGCAAGTTGATGAGATTTTGGAATATTGGCTTTTAAAAATACTAGTCAATTACATTTGCTTAGCATCAAATTTAAGAGGTTTAGGCAGATGAAACCAAACAAAACCAAAATTGAAGAAAATCAAAACAACAATATTTTTGTTGGTGTTGATCACTCGTTCGCCTACATGCTCCTACACCAATTGATAAATGTTTATCTAATTTTTCCAAAATTAGATTCCACAACCCAAAATTTGAAACTTGAATTTGAATCATTAAAATGTCGCCAAAAACATATTAAAATTTGGGTATTGGCACTTAAGGAGGGCCCATTCACCCTTGGGAAAATGGGTCTTGGGACCTAAATCTAGGACACACAATTTCCAAGTTGTTTAAATTAATGATCTAGCATTTATTTAGTATAAATTTCCCTTTTGAAAAATGGGAGTAATAAGGCTTTGGAATGCATAATTTAGGTAATTAGAAGCTTAATTAAATCCAATTAATTAAGAGGATGCAAACATAGTTTGAAAATGTAAAGGATTACATTTTTCAACACTACATATGTATGCATGTATATATTTTTTCAAAATAACACATTTCTAAATAACTCAATTATTACATGTTTTGTAAGTTAATATTATTTGATATTTTTTAGGTATTTTGTTAGCAAGAAAGGGAAAAGGTAAAAGAACAAACCAAGGTTGAGGAATCGTTTACCAAAGGGGTGTGAAATTGTATGTGGTTGACTCAAATATGACACTTCAACCAATCCATCTCATGATAACAAAAATTGTAATATTATTGATAAAAACACATAAATAATGGGACTTCTTGTCAAATCTTATCAACATCATATACAAAAGACAAAGTGAAAAAATGGTAAGTTGGCATAAGAAGATATGGATCATGCAATCAAATATATTAAAAAATAATGCCTTCTCAATAAGAGAAGAAAAGAAAGGGGAATGTTGGAATTTTAGAGATGTTGGAAGCTTGAGTTTTTTGTGAGTTACTTGGGTGTTGTCATTGATGTCAACCCCTTGTATAAAGAGAGTGTTGGAATGCTATTGGTATTGATGATGTGCTTGCTGGTGTTGTCATTGATGTCCTACTTCAGTATAGTTGTAGAAGCTGTTGGTCTGACTTGTGTTGGGGGAGATTATTGATGTTGGAAAGTGTTACACTATGTTGTAGTGTTGTCATCAATATTGTCATTCATGTATGTGATAATTAAGTATTGTTGATGCATTTGGTTTACTTGATTTCCAAATATCATCTATAAACATATACAAAATATGAATATATTAGAAATTACTAATATCAAAGAAGCTTTTATGCAATTAATGGCTTGAAAGTAGATCCAAGTTGTTCTTTTAAAGAGATGGTGCCTCTTAATTGCAAATGTTATGTTTTATTTTTCTTTGCTTTCTCATGTTATTAAAATCCATGAAAAATAGAGAAGGAGATATATAAAGAGAGATAGAACATAAGAGAGTCAAGAAAGAGAAATAGAGGAAGAGAGAGAAAAGTAGGAGAGAGAGGGCAAGAGAAGAAGAGAGAAAATAAAAATATATTTATATAGAAATGTAAAGAGAGATAAAAGAGAGAGGGTTATATATATCTCCCTCCATCTCTATATATAGAGAGGGGACATGGGAGAGAAATAAGGGATATGAAGGGAAAGAGAGATTAACTTTCAATAAATTATTTTGTGCCAACAATCTAAAGATAACACATGTCCATGGAGATCTCTCTCTCTCTCTCTCTCTCTCTCTCTATATATATATATATATATATATATATATATATATCCATCTCCATCTTCCTCAATGTTAATTTCTCCACCAACATTTGCAACTACAACATCTAACATATCATTCACTTATTAAAGATCTCTTCAACCAATTGTAACTATTAAATATGATAATCTTAGATAATAAAAATCAAATAATAAATTTATATTATATATCTATTATATATATAAATCTATGTACCATAACTATATTTATTGCTATAAGATCAACCCATCTCTCTAATTAAATCTTCTACTTCTTAAATAGATTTATTTAAAATATATATTATATTGTATAAATAAATATATAATATTATAATGTTATACTATCTTAAAATATGTTTATTAACTTAGA
>VDFB02281492.1:281001470-281016312 GCA_007258455.2 Sequoia sempervirens | reverse complement strand
TCTCTCTCTCAAGTCTCTCCCTCCTACCCTCACGCTCCCTCTCTCTCCCACTCCCTTCATATCTCTCTCTCAAGTCAATGATATGGGCCTTCTGTAAAATTTTCTAGCCATACTTTCCATTCTCTCCAGCTGAAAAAATCCATGCAGGCCCATTAAAAAAAAACTTAAGAATAGTTAAAGAATACCCATAAGCACAAAGCTAACGAATATTCAACTTCATTGCTCAGGTGATTTAAAGCATTAGAATAAAATAACCTTCTGGGTCTCTAAATCTTATACAGTATATGATATGAAGCAATTTCATCATTGTGGGAAAATCACTACACTAAAAAGATTTCTAGAGAAAATAAAATCTAGGAGGTTCATAGGGTTGTAAATACATTAGAATCAGAATAGGAACAACTAAAAAAGGAGTGACTCATAATCCTTTTAACCAGAGTTTACATTTTGAGAATACAAAAATTTGGAATATGCAGATCATCAAATTAGTTAGGCTGTGCAAATGGACCTCATCTTTAAACAAAATATTCTCAATATGTAGTTGCTGCTCTTGAAGACCGACTTTTGCAATAACAACAGGTGCTATGTAGTTGGTGCATATGGGATTTCTCATGGCTTCTTTAATTGTCATGTTCTCCAAGTGAAGCTTCTCGTTATCCTACCTGAGGAGAGTGTTTTCGTGACACTCGTGTTGAGCCTGAAAATCCAAGATTTGAAAAGCCATGATTAGAAAAAAATAATATATAGTTTTTAACTATATACTTTTAATATTATAATAATAATATATATAGTTTTTAATTATATACTTTTAATATTATAATAATAGTTATATATTATAATAACAATATAATTATTAAAATATATTGCAATAATAAGTATATTATTTATTATAATTTAAAAATAATATAATTTATATTTATATTAATATTAAATATTAATTTTTAATAGAGGGGGTTCGACCGAACATTTTTAGAACGTTCAACCGAACCCCATTGAAATCTATTTTTTATTGTATGCTAAATGGGTTCGGTCGAACACTAGTTCGATCGAACCCCCATTCAACCAAACATTTAATTTTTGTTCGACCGAATAGTGGTTCGACCGAACCCACTTATTTTCACCCACATCCTCTAAGGCACAAAAATTGCTCAAAATTTTGCACTTCGAAGCTCAATTTGAAAATGAAAATGGAGGATATCTTAGAAACCCAACTGGTATCAGGCTACCCTCAAAACGAGCTATCCAACAAATGTAATTTTAATATTTATTTATTATATTATCTATTTTTTTTTAAGTTTTATTAAATATAGGTTTTTCACCAAAAACAAAATCTCTATTCTAACATGTGGAAAAATAGAATATTATCAATTTTTTTGAAAATATGAGTGCACCGCATATTGGAGTCCTTGATCCAACAAATAAAAAAAGAATAATTTAAATTACATATAGTAAAATTATGCTATATGGTTGCATTATGTTTGAATTGTAATTGATTTGACTTTGAAACTTGATTAAAGAAAAAATATTCAATAAAAAACTATCTAACCAAGTGGAAGCACTAGATATCGGAGTTACAAATCTAAATTCAAAGAATTATAATTTTATCTTTCAAGGAAAAAAAGTTATAATTATATGTAAGGCCACTTTTAAAAATGTTGTTTTTTGAAAAAACTAGTTTTCATGGGAGATGGAAAAAGAAGTGCAATTTGATTCCAAAAAGTTTGAAAAAAATATTTATAGAATCTACAGACAAAGTGTGACAAGACTCTAGTTTGCATCATCTTCAAATTCCTCATGGTTTAACCACTATAGGTGCTCGAATGTGAAGATTTAGTTAAAAAACAAAATTAGTGTCTAGTTTGGCCAAAAATTGTAAACCACTATTGTGGGATCACCCAAAGGTCCATTTAAATTTATTAGCATTACCAATCTGAAGAGAGATGCCTTCGATAAGGTAATTTGTGTGAGAATTTTGGAAGATATATATGAGGATGTTATATGCAAGAACATAAGGAACAATGTAAGAGGTTAGCCTTGATTTATATATTTTTATGGGGAAATTAAGGGGAAAGAGAAATAATAGTTGACAATCCATTATTTGCATCCTTAAAGAACATTTTGACATGAGCATGTCTATTATGGGGCCAAATTCATTTTAAAATTTTAATATTGAATGGATAGTAGATGTAATCATAAGTCTTGTGAAAATCAAGTCTAATGATGACAACATCCTAGGAAATTTTTTGGGCTCATTATATCATCTCCCAAGCTAGCACCAAATTGTCTAATATAATTATCTATCACTTAAGAATCCAATTTGATTAGATCTCATAGTTTCTTGGGTATTGCATTTGATTCTTCTAGCCAAGGCATTGACAATAATATTATATGATGTATTAAGTAAGATGATGGGGCACCAACCATTTATCATATCCTCTTTTCTTCCCTTGGGAATGAGTTTAATCAACCTGTAGTTAATAAAATCTCCTAATGATCTAGTTTCAATACTTTTAAGATAAAACATTGTAGAAGTCTTCTCAAATATGTGAAATGATTTTTTTTTGGTAGAATTTAGCTAGAATTCCATCCATTTCAAGTCATTTCCAAATCCATATCATATATTGTTCTTTCGATCTCCTTCAAATAAAATTGTTGATCAATAAAGGTACTATATTCAAGATCAATTTTTTTGGGGTATATAGCTTGCCATGTTACACTCTAGTATAAGAATGAGATGATCATTGGCTAGTAGAAATTTTTTTATAATAATCATGGAAGGTTTTCTATACTAAGATGAACCATTAGTATTTTTTATTATTGAGATGTACTATTTTCTATGTTTATATGTTAAATAAATTTGTTGGAAGAAAAATATGGATCCCTTATCACCATTGTTTATCAATTGGAGTCAAGATCACATTTGAACACCTTTTCCCTTATATAAAAAACCATCTCCAAAAGAAAATTTTCTACGTGATAAGTTGACTACTAGAGGGGGATACTAAGAGGGTTGTTGTCCAATTAGTTTCTTTCATTTCCAAGTTGTCCTTTAAGAAACTTCTTAAACTTATTTGATATTTATTCCTAATTCTCTATCCATAAACACAAAGAAAAAGGTGCATCAAGTGATGACACCTATTATGTTGAGGTTAAAGTTCAATGTTTAAAGTAGCCAAAAGGCCATCAATATAGTCTAAGTGGTTTTGAAAATGGGTTACGTTCAACTTAGAGGTAATCTCATTGGGAAAATCAAAGGCTCCAAAAAAGGATATAATGATGAAGATTGGGGAGGTAGTTTGAAAAGGGAGGTCAAAGTGAACTCATTGAAATTATAAGAATTATTTTTAATATTAGTTCATTTAATTGTTTGAGATGTGATGCATTTTATTATAATGATGTAGTGGGTTATCACTTGGCACAATATAAAAAATGGACCTTTCATCTTAATTTGGAGGCCTTTTTACCTTAATTTTTTGGGTCTCTTTTCACATGCATTCCTTTCTCTATGCAATACACTTCCTTTTCTAAAATATTTTCACTTTGATTCAATTGTTATCTCAATATTTACCCTGTGTGATTGAATAGTGAGATTTGATAGTTGAAGCACAATGCTTGTATATAAACCAGCGTACACTTACTTGTAAATATTTTAATTCGTAAATATCTATATTACAATATTTTTAAAAAGAATTATAACACTAATTCATTAAAAATATGTGGAACAAGATTGGATCCAAAAATTTTAAGGTGAAGTTTTAAATAGGAAAATCTTAAAAAACATTTAGTTATGGTCAAAGTGCTATGCAACAAGAGTTATAGAGTCAATACAAAGAGATGGCAATCACAATTAGTGAACTTCTCCTGACCATTGAATAGATCTTGACTATCAAGAATCAACTCCTACCATACAACGGCTTCTTCATTTTATTCTTCATCAAATTATATTATATTCTTCAAAAGAAATAAACATACATACAAAAGAGAAGACTACACACATGCAATGATACAAAACATAAATCAAATGTTTAATAAGAATTTATAAATAGACAACTCTCAAAATAACATAATTAACTTATACCTAAAATTATTTAAAAATAAAAATAATCATAGACTTTAAAGTCGATAAAAATTCCTAAAAAAGATAGAATCTTTCTTTCAATACAGAATACAATCTACACTCTAAAATCACTCTCATGCAATTTGGTCAGCTTATATAGTTTGCAAGAGACTATAAATCCAATATATTGCAAATTGATTGAAGATTTTATTGTAATTTGTATAATGGTTATTAATCCAGCTTTCTCTAGACGACAAGATTTCGAAGCTTCCTCTGATTCTTCGGTCAACAGTAAGTAGGAATATTGCAAAAGTAATAAAAAAACTTGAGCCACACAATAACTTCACCCAGACTACGATCTACAAATGTCAAACGAAGACGTTAGCAGTAGCATTAAAATTTTCTTCAATTCCTTACTGCCTTGACTGTAATGCAATCGCATTAAATGTTATAGTTGCTTGTAAAAGAATTGAATTAAATGTTATAGTTGCGTGTAAGGAAGGTTTTAGGATCATTTTTCAAAGTCTCCGACGACGTTGAAAAATATTCATTATTACAGAAGTCTTCAAACGAATGATCATTTTTACTTTGTATTCTATGTTGAATGATTGAGTGATAGAATAATATTATTTGCAAGACTATGTCATAAATTGCAGTTGTGTTTGGTAAACATTTTTTCACGTGACCGGTAGCGCTGGCGTGACACACTCTCTCGTACCATGGGGACGGTGGGGAGACTAGACCTCGTGCCTCTTGCATGCTTTAGCCAATCGAGCTAGGCCCAGCACCCCACACTCTCTTTTAGAATTATTAATTGCCTCTCATAACCATTTATTTGACTTTATCTAAATAGGTGCAATCAAGTAGCTTTATTTAAATTTCCTTACATTTTTAGTAAATGTAAATAAATCTAAAGTAAATTACAATAGATTTGTTAAATATATTTATCTAAAATATATTGAGAGATATTAGTCTTGAGGTTATTTACGATAGATAAGAAAATAAAATAACTCTTAAATAAATAAAATAGCTCCAAATTAGTATCTTTTGTCATTTTTTAAATTAATATATTTAAGATATTTATACTATTTATAATAATATAATATATTATATATTATTTATTTAATATTAAATTTATATTAAATCTATATTTAAAAATTTAAACTTAGACATATGTAAAGATAAAATAAGTTATAAATAACTCATATTAACACTAAAATTACATTATTCCTTTTCTATTTTTAAGTTGAATTTGTATAAAGGACATAAGAGAATACATCACAAAAACTTGCATAGATAAAAAAACACACTAGATGATGCAACTTAGTTTAGGATTAGGTTTAAGGCGCAATCCTCTCGACAATTAAAATATAGTAAAATCTATTGCATCTACTTAATCTTTCTTCCTTGTCCAAATCTCAAATTTGAGTCTTCTCTCACAAATACTTTTTGTATTGCAATGATTGAATTTTTTATTGAATCTTACATTCTTAAAGCTCACAAGTCTTTAAAATAAATTATTAAGACTATATTGAATCTTACATTATTAATATTTAATTAATGAATGTGTTATATTATTCTATAAATATTATAAACTTATAATACAATACACAAACTATTTTAAAACAAACAAATAAAATAATCACATTCCAAAAAAAAATCACACAAATAGCTACTAACTTATTAGAATATCTTTGCAACCAATTCAATTACTACAACTTTCCATCTTACACTATTTGTCTAAAATCAATCACAATATATTTTATTTAACAAGTAGACTCATTCCACAAACATTATGCATCTAAATGTAAATTCAAATTTTTTATGGAAATCCTAAGCCACTTCTCCTAACGAGAGACCTAGACATCTAGACAATAAGTCAGTGGTTTCTAGATTGTTGTACTGTAAAATTGACACCACTTGTTTTCAGAGAGTTCTACTAGTGATCAGTGGGCTCCACTTAATTAATGTTATAAGATTTCCACAATCCATAATGTTATCAATTTGCTGGACCACTTGTACAATGCACCCTGAAAATATATAGTTAATTTACTCGCTTTATTTAAAGAGATAAAGAGTGTACCGAGGCATATCAATAATAGAGCGATGGTTGATTTATTCCTTTTTGGACTCATCCCAATGTAATCTTTATTTGAATTCGATGTAATGAATAATTGAGTAGTAGCTGGTTCAATCTTTTTGTCCATCCTCCGCTAGATTCTAAATGCTTCCTCTCACTCTTCTGTTTGGCGTTACCGTCTGCGCCCTTTTATCTCGCTGCTCGCTATGCGTTGATCCGCAGTACGAATATTGCAAAAGCAATCAAACATGTGGCAGCACAAAAGTCATGTTCCCTTTCGGCACAGGTCACCGTAGTTGTGGTGTGGCAAGCTTTCAGCTCAACTGTGTACAGAACGTACGTCCAGTAATTGGACTAGGGAACAACAGTTACACAGTATTACAGGTTTTCTATGATAATCAGACGTTTACTCTGACAGATGACAAGAATTTCCAAGATTGCACATTTTCTAATCTGTTCCATTCAACTTGGGACTCGGGCAATGGCGTTTTTAATATCCTCAATGTAAAAAACGCAAGTCTAGAAGTATATATGTGTGGTGAGAAATGTTTACCTTATGGATCATATCCACCGGGGTATCTCAACATGTCATGTTCCCGCAGAATGGTCACCGTTCCAGTAGGAACAGGGCAATGGACTATTCCTCAAGAACGAGAGCAGAGTTGCAGAGATTGTGAAAAAAGTGAAGGTTTTTGTAGCTATAGCCTTTCCAATTCGGGGTACTTCTTCATCTGTTTTTGCCAGGATGGTCCTCATTCAAAGCATTGCTCCCAAGGTATTATTCTTCATTCAATCATCTAGTAATAACCTTTTTTGTTTCTTTTTCTTTCTCAGCTGATAGTTTTTATCTGTACCGATGCGCTTGTTTGAATGTGTGCAGGCCGAACGAGTAAAAGAGGAGTTGTAATAGGCGTTGCCATTGGAACGGCTGGCTTGCTGATAGCTGCAACAGGGCTTGTGGTTTATTATCGGAATTCAAGGCCTACTTCCGACATGGAGCAGTTCCTTCATGATTATGTTGAGGGAATGCCCAACAGATATTCATATTCTCAACTGAAGAAGATCACCGACAACTTTGCAGATAAATTGGGGGAAGGTGGTTACGGTGTGGTTTACAAAGGAAGGCTCTCCAACGGTGATATGGTGGCTGTTAAAATTCTTGATCATTCGAGACACAGTGAGGACCAGTTCAAGAATGAAGTCGCCACCATCGGAAGGGTCCATCACGTTAATTTAGTTCGACTGATGGGTTATTGCTTTCAAAAATCTCGAAGCGCTCTTGTCTATGAGTGCATGATAAATGGGTCTCTGGAGAAGTTTATATTTGCAGGAGAAGGAAAAGAACAGATGCTGAGTTGGGATCAGTTGTATTCAATTGCTTTGGGCGCAGCTCGTGGGATTGCGTATTTACACCAAGATTGCAACAGACGCATCATCCATTTCGACATTAAGCCTCACAATATACTATTGGACGCCGACTTCACACCCAAAGTAGCTGATTTTGGTTTGGCTAAATTGTGTGGGAAGGGAGACTATCACATATCACTTACTGCAACCAGAGGAACGCCAGGATACGTCGCCCCAGAGCTTTGGTACAGAAATTTGGGTCCTGTAACGGATAAATCAGATGTTTACAGTTTTGGAATGGTGTTATTGGAGATGGTTGGGGGAAAGAAGAATATTGATTTGCAGGTAAGCCGCTCCAGCCAATTTTATTCTTCAGAGTGGGCATTCGAATTGATAGAAAATGGGGTAACAGGAGCAGCAAGAGACGATGAGAAGGCAATACGGCTAACAAAAGTGGGGCTGTGGTGCATCCTACACAATTCTATAAATCGGCCAACGATGCGGAGCGTGGTTCAAATGTTGGAAGGCAATGGTGATGATGTGGTTGCTCCCTCCCGACCTTCGCCTGAAGCACCGTTTCTTTCATCTTTCAGAGAAGAATCGTCTACTTCTTCTCTACTCGATAGCGCGGTTCATTAGAATAAAACGCGTTTGAAACCAGAGGCAGATTAGGATTAGGATTGCGCTTTCTATTATTTCAACGAAGATTTATGTGAGTCATACGTTTCAGCAGTACCGTTGAAGTTTGCCACTTATTGCTTTCATTGGAACCGAAACGCGTTACAATTTTCGACCATCACTTGAAAGAAGTGTTTGTCCTTTTGCCTCATTTTTCAAAGACACTCTTGTCTCCCAGCTAAGCGATTAAAATTAGTTGCGAGTGTTATGAGTCACGTTTGAATAGTTGTGGGTGTTAATATAATGTTTGTAAGAAGTGTTTGTTGTTCTATTGCCTCATTTTTCAAAAGACATTCTTGTTTGCAAGTCAAGCGATTAAAATGAATTGTAAGTGTTATGAGTTATGTTTGAATAGTTGTGAATGTTATTGTATTAATATAGCATATGTAGACTATTGATTGAACACTAAAATATCATTTAAAAAAAATAAATTATGTTAGTAATATCATGTAATTAATTATTTTAAATTTATCTTTATGTATATCATTCATATTAAAATTTATGTAACTATTCATTAATCAATATTAAAATAATAAATACTAGCATATATATATATATATATATATATATATATATATATATATATATATATATATATATATATATATATATATATATATATATAATTTTAATAATATATATATAAAATAATGCCAAGAGATATCCTTCTTGGAGTCTATTGCACTTTTATGTGACATTTTATATATATATATATGCTAGTAGCAATCGTGGATAACATACAATATTTTAAATTAATTATTTTTATTTTTATATATTTTATATTAAATTATTATAATAATTAATATATTATAATATGATATAGTATAATATTTGTAATTCAATTTTACAAAATAATATATATAATTTAGTATTTAAATGCTAGGGTTATCATCAAGATTAGCTTAGGATTAGGCTTCGGGTTAGAATGAGGATTAGGGTTACAATTAGGTTTGGGGTCAATTTTAGGGTTAATAGATATATTTAGGGTTGGGGTAATAATTGGGGTTAAGGTTATCAAGTTTAGGGTTAGGATTATGGTTAGGTTGGGGTTAAGAGATATAGTTAGTCTTAGGGTTTAGGTTAGGATTAGTGCTAGAGATATAGTTAGGGTTAGGGTTAGGGTTAGAAATACGTTTAACATTTTGATGAGGGCCAGGGCTCACATCAAAATTAGGGTTAGGGTTAACATTAGGATTAGGGTTACATTTAGGTTTGTAGTCATGTTTAGGGTTATTAGATATAGTTAGGGTTGGGGTAATAATTGGTTGGGGTTAAGGTTATCAAGATTAGGGTTATAGTTATGTTCTTGATCAAGGTTAGGGTTAGGATTATCGTTAGGTTAGGGTTAAGAGCTATACTTTGGTTTAGGTTTTAGGTTAGGATTAGGGCTAGAGATATAGTTAAGCTTATGGTTAGGGTTAAGAGATATAGTTAGGGTTAGAAATATGGTTAACATTAGGATGAGGGTTAGGGTTTGCATCAAAATTAGGGTTAGGGTTAGCATGAAGAATAGTTTAGGATTAGGGTTAGGATTAGCATTAGCATTAGGTTTAGGGTCAAGTTTAGGGTTAAGAGATATAGTTAGGGTTTGGGTAATAGTTGGGGTTAAGGTTATGCTTAGGGTTAGGATTTACATCATGGTTATGGTTATGCTTAGGGTTAGGTTTTGGGTTAGAGATATAGTTAGGTTTAATGTATTAGGTTAAGATTGATTTGCAAACATTTATTAAATAATTTCTTAAAAATATAAATATAAATCTTAAAATTTAATTTATAAAAAGTGTGTGGAGATTTATCAGGGCATTCAATTTTTTCAATTATATAGATGTAAATCAAATTTTACATATATATATAATTAATTTTTATTATTTGTACAACATCATTTTTAAATCATTTGAAATTTGAAATTAACATTGGATAAAATGTGTAAAAAAAATTTAAACATTTGAAATATTTAACTTATATTTGTTGCACATTTAATATTTCATATAGATTTGGCACACATCCCCTTAAAAATTATATTTAATACCACACATTTAAAAATACCACGTACATTACAAATAATGAGTAGCACAAAATATGTTGTCAAAAGAAAAAATATTAGAAATGGAAGTCTTATATGTTGCCACACATCCTCTTGAATTTTCTTTTAATTTTTAAATCATTTAAAATTTGAAATTAACATTGGATAAAATGTGTAAAAAAAAATTTAAACATTTGAAACATTTAATTTATATTTGTGGCACATTTAATATTTCATATAGATTTGGCACACATCCACTTTAAAAATATATTTAATACCACACATTTAAAAACACCACGTACATTACAAATAATGAATAGCACAAAATATGTTGTCAAAAGAAAAAATATTAGAAATGGAAGTCTTATATGTTACCACACATCCTCTTGATTTTTATTTTTTTAAGTATTATTTTTATGTTATAATATAAGTTAAACAAAATAATATAAGTTTTGCAAAATTAATAAACCTTTCTTGCAATGTGTACAAAATTTGTAAATATAAGAAGTATTGAAGGTCAAATAAGAAGTGATTATACTAAAAACATTTCATTGTAATGGTGTAAATACATTACAAATTCTTCAGCAATGAGAATGGTATTATGACCTTTATTTTCATAGTGATCACGATATACTTGTTTGAGCATATTTGGAAATGTAGCTACTATACTATATGCCTCATGAACCTTTTTTGCAACATCTTCCATTGTCATTATTTCTAGTTCTTCGATATCATCGATCATTAAGCTTGTACTTTCAATTTCTTTGACGATCTTATTGCAACACTCTAAAACTGTTCTTGCACATTTGTCGATAGGGGTTTCAACAAAATCATTTGACCTTACAAAGTATGTTAGGCTTTCAACTATGATTTTTGATTCATTCTGTGAATCTCCCATATTATTCACTGAAAATAAAAAAACAATAAAATTAAGGTTAGCATTTAGGAATGATAAGAACAAAAGTATACATAATTTTTCATAAAATAAAATTCAAAAATAATATTTTTTAGTAATACAAATTGTGCATAATATAAATAATGAAAAAAACTTTATATATATAAATGTTTTTGTTTTATATTTTAGATTTTCTTTGATCATATGTTTTTTATGCATTATTTAGATTGTTTTTATGCATTATTAGTATAATAATTTCCATGTATTATGTGTTTAAGTTGATAAATAATTTTATCTAAATTTTTATAAGATTTCAAGCACTTAGTTGATTATTTATTTTGATTTAAATAGATTTTTGAATAAAAAATTTAACCATTTGAATAACATATTAATTGGATTAGTATGTTGAGATGTCACAAAAATTATTTGAAATACCACCAAAAAATATAATTTCATAAGAGAAAATTAAACTTTATATTTGATTGAATTGAGGCATAAATACTATGTTTAAAGATTGATTTTGCAAAAAAATGTCGAATAAAGATTTAAAAATATTTCCACTTAACTAAACATTTATGCATGAATAATAAATCTAACACACAATTTTTAAAATATTATCAAAATTGAATATACTCATAGATACAATGCTTATATAGTTTGGGAACATTTGTCACATATTTTTTGTACAATCATTTCATCTCCTTAACCATGGGTGCATTGGTAATAACTCTCCATGTTCAGTATCATCAAGATTAGTTTGAACTTTAATTGTCAAGTTGGACTTCACAGCAAACAAGGTAGGTATACCATAGTTTTCATGTAACAACCTAAATTATGGCATTACCTAATGCACCATGAATCTAATGGAGTACCTAAACTTAAGAGTTTTGAGAATCTATTCCTCGCGTGGGCCCATGTGATTACTAATTTTGGATGGTCCCTTGAAAAATCTCATAAACTTCATACTCAGTTCATCAGATAGAGTGTGTTTTTTGATATTTATTGTTGGTCTGATTGTAATGTTCCATATGCATCTGGTGAGGTAGAGATCTCAAATCTCATGGTAAAGAGCAATTGACCAATCACAAAAATCTATAATCTTAATCTGTAGATGATGAAATTTGACATCTAAGCACATTTTGATATTTGTTTCATATAGGGAGTTAAAATATACAACATAATTGGAAAATTTTCTTTGAGAAGTCTATGGTCCATTGTTATTTATTCTCTTCACCATCATATCTCTCACCCAATATCAAACACTGAGTTCCTCTATACGAAGGAGGACATTGGGTGGAAGATATGAGTGATAATTTGACAACCAATTATACGCTCATGTTGTACAGATTTGATCAAACATTTTCCTGTTCTGCATGAAAATTATTATTAGCTCTTACATTACTATTAAATGGGGAAAAAATATAATTTCTAAACTAATTTGAAAAATGCATAAAGGATAATAAACATAAATAAAATGCATGCTATGAAAGTAAATCACTTTAGATTTAATGGAATTGATATATATAGACACAATTTCTTGAAGGTTAGTATATTAAGTAAATTATTACAAACTTTTAGAAATAAATATTAAAGTATAAAGTGAAACACAAAAATGACCATTAGAACACATATCTAGGAATTCATTTTACATTAACCATATAAAAATGATGCAAAGTTACATGATCTTTATTTAGCAAACAGGCATGTTGAAAAGAGATTAAAAACATTTCATATGTAAGTTATATTGGAAATTGAATTCAATAAATAACTTGAGATTCTTAAATTTATATAAAAAAAAAATTATCATTTATTTTTAATCAATACAAATTATAAAAACATACAATGGAGTAGTTGAAAAGTAGACAATTATGTTTAATATATGTTAACAATTATTGTGGTGTTGAAAAAGAACACATATATTGAAGCCATTGAAGCAAATTTATTGAATAGACATTGTGAAAGAATATATAATAGTATATATAATATTAGCAATTATTATGGTGGCAAAATAGAACACATGTATGAAATCCATTGAAGAAAATTTCTACAAAAAGTATTTACATTAATTATTTTCTAAAAATTTGAGCTTGTCTTCTTTAGCCTTGCACTTGGCAAGTTGTCTACCCTTTTTCATTTTCTCATAATGGTGATATGTGAATGGTGGCATAATTCTTAGGCCGTCCAAAGACTTTACAGGGGATATGCCAACAAATGTTAATCCTATTCTTTCTCTTGGTCCAATATCAATGGTGGCTTTTGAAAGAGTCAAACCTTGTGATTTATGAATTGCCAATGCCCAAGCCAATCTTAATGGCATTTGGATTGTCCTCCCCCTTTGTATTGTTATAATTGGAATTGTATTTGGATTATGATCATCAAACGGTATTCCTGAGTAGCTGTCAAACTCAACCATTACATATGTGGGTGGTTCTGGTGGACCACTTCCAGGTTTGTATACAATCTTTCTAATATATCCTAAAGCTCCATTCACAAGACCTGCTTGTATCCAAAGGTTTGAGGTCAACATTACCCTGGCATCTTTACAGATCAACAATTCTAGATCAAGCTCATCATTTGAGCATCCTTCTACTACATTAATACTTCTTGATTTTGTTGCAACACTATGTGCAACAGGACGCTTCAATGAGTATAGCATTTCCTTGCTATGGTTATGAACATTATCATTTGTGGCAAACAAATGAATAGCATTGTCAAACTCCTCATTGCTTGTTGCATCTATGGTAATGCAAGTTCTTGTCATAAGAAAATTCCAATCATCAATTGTTGGGTTTGCATCTCTTAGATTTGTCAATAGTTGACGAAATCTTTGTTGATGGATGTTTTGTCCATCTTGTCTGAATATTTTATCCAGGGTAACCACTATTTTGAATTCTTCCCACAGTAAATTTGCTCTCTGGTTGTTGTCATATGTTGGTCTATCACTAACTAGAGGAAACTGGCCCAAGTCTCCAACCAAAATCATAGATATTCCTAAAAGATAATCAATGACAATGATAATTATTATCAATACTATTTACATTTATATCTAAAATTTATATATATAAATTACTTATATTAGAATATAAAGTAGTTATTTTTGTTAAATATAATCATTTGTATACCTACAAAATTATTTTTTTCATTTTGTGGGAATGCTTGTCGAAGTCGAGAATCTATGTTCTCTAGCAAGTTTTGGCCAATGAAGCTCATTTCATCAAGCAAAATGTATTTGATGTGTGCACTATTTCTTCTTGAAAACCTGCTAGTCTTGCTCCTTCCAGTAGAGAAAAATCTCTTATTGGAATTCTCAATTTTGAATGAACTATGGATGCTCCTATGTTGAATGCTACAACTCCAATTGGTGCAAGTAATAGAATGGGAGAACGGCCCAGAATAGCTGCATTTTCAAGAGATTGACTAATAGCACCAATTAGATAGGACTTTCATGTTCCTGTTGTTCCTTGAATTATCATCAACAATGGTGATGGCTTTTGGTTATTATGGTAGTGTTCCATAATTATGTTAAGTGTCTTTCTTTGTTTATCACCGAGGTTTGTATAATCGATACACTATGGTTTTTCATCATGTATGAGATAGCCATGGTCTCTCATGCTGCTTATGAAATTAATTGCTTGATTGGTGTACACTTCACCTTGGTATTCATTACACTAGTTTGTTTGTCTATCAACATCTCTTCTACCCAACATATCTATTTCAGAAACTTGAATATATTGACCATTATGTATTGTTTATATTATTTCC
>VDFB02281492.1:280918357-281001450 GCA_007258455.2 Sequoia sempervirens | reverse complement strand
TTTAGAATCTACAGACAAAATGTGATGAGACTCTAGTTTTCATCATCTTCAAATTCTTCATTGTTTAGTCGCTATAAGTGCCTGAATGTGAAAATTTAGTTTAAAAAAATAATTTCAGTGTCCAGTTTGGCCAAAAATTGTAAACCACTATTGTGGGATCACCCACATAAAATGATTGATCAAAAGTCAATCTTCTTTTTCTCTCTCTTTCCCTCTATATCTCTTATCTTTTTCTATCTTTATTTATTCATGTTACTCTATCAAAACCCCCCTCCCCTCTCTCTCTCTCTCTCTCTCTCTTAATTTCCCTCTTTATTCTAAGTTCCAAGATTCTAATTACATATCCAATTCTAAATATCAATGATCCATAAATATATCACAATAGTTAGAATATCTCAATATCTTATCTTAATTGATAAACTAATTTAAAATTTAATTACATCAATTAATTTATTATCTCTCCTTAAATATCTAAAATTACATTGTATCTCCCTACACTAATCTCAAATACCAACAATAAAATATAGTCACGTCCTTTTTAAAAATTTATCCTACATTAATATATGTACAAAGTAGCTTAAATAAACATATCCCACCTCAACTAAGAGGCTATATAAACAAGCACATGCCACATATGCTTCATATCCCCTTCAACAATTTATATACAATGGACAATCTTCATATTTTTAATTCTCTTTTAATAGCAAATAAGACCCCAAATTACATACTAATAATGCATGAACATTACATACTAATTTTTAAGGAAGGGGGAAATAAGAGAACTTAAACAATATTTTTTTTCTATAACAAGATAAATTATTTATAAATTTGCAAACAAAAAATTTGTGACCAATGAGTAGAGTATACTTGTATTATTGTTGATATTGAGCAAATTAATAGCATAAAACATTACAAATATTCGTACCTAACTCCAAATCATTGAAAGCAAGGTGAGAATTTACTACACATATTTCATGCCAACATAATAAAGGATCACATAGAAACCATACAAATGACAGATTATCTCAATGCTCATTAACAACCATTCATCAAAACCTAACTACAAAACCTTGCAAACATGTCATAAGCAAAGGAAAATAATTTAAAATTAAACACACAAAAGAACCAAAAAATATAGAGCTAGATCAAGTAAAAAATAATTTTGTTGCCATCACCTCTAATTCCACTTCCTCCTCTACTCCTCCTTACATAGTAGGATGTGCCTTGAAAAAATTGGTGAAAGGAAAAAATGATGAATGAAAAATAATTAAATTTAATGACTCAAATATATATTCAATCATCTTGCATTATACTTATATGATAGCAACCATTTATTTTTGCATAGAACAGGGATTTGCTACTCATGAGTCTCTTTATTCTCAAGAGATTCCCAAGGGGCGAAATTACCTAAACTACCTCAGGGAACAAAGCGAGAGTTCTAGAATAAGAAAGAGCATGTCACAAAGATTTTTTGGACAAACTGATGAGCTTTCAGCCAAAGGATGATAGTTTAGAATAAGGATGACAACGTGGCACACTAGAGTCCTAGAGGCATGAGCTAGCGTCTTGTATGGACCAAAAACTAAGTTTATCATGGAAAATGGCAAAGCAACTTGTAGTGATCTAATTATTGAGAACTTCTAGAGTATAGAAAAATAACAGGATACGATAAAACTGAAATAAAGTAAATGATAAAGAAGGAGAATAAGAGATAGAAACTTTTCACAACAACCCAAGTAATGAAGCCTCCAGTACACGAATATGTTCAATACCTACATGCGTAAAATTTGGAGAAAATATTGGGGCTCTATAGGGGTTTGCCTTAGCCAAACCCCCGTTTTGGTGTTCCTAGCTCCACAGACAACCAAATAGATAGAGAGAAATGAAAAAAGGAGTGATAAAATCAATCATCTCTTGAGGAGGAGAACTTGTATCATAGGGATGTGATGAATCCTAGGATGCTTGCAAGAACAAAGTAAGGGAGATATCAACTGCAAGGCTTAAGGAAGCCAAAGAGAGCAAGGAAAAAAGAGAGGGCTACAAAAGCCAAGAGAGCTGCAAAGAGCACTTTGAGAGCTTAAGAGAACTGTAAAAGATTGAGTGTGCTATTGTAGTAAGTTTTAAAGAGATATGCAAGCAAGATAGCAAAAGGAATAGAGGAAAAGGTAGGAGCCAAAGCTGGAGAGGTTTAGAAGACCAAAATAGATTGAAAAGATAATGTATAAAGAGAGAATAGGAGGGAAAAGAAGCTTCCTGGGTGGTTACAAGGTGTCCCAAGTTGTTACCACCAACAAAACTTACTGACAAGTGGAAAATATGCTTGGAAGTGGTCATTTGGATGTTAAAACGTTGCAAGATGCTAGTGTGATGTGCAGATGTCCGCATGACACACTAGTGTCTAAACACATCATGCTACAAAATGACACCAATGGGAAAAGCACAAGGTTTGATGCAAAGCTAACACGTGAATATAATTGCTGAAAAGGGGTCCTGAGCATCTCGAGAAGTGAAAAAGGTTGATGCATGGGCTAAAATGAGCCTACACAAATTCTAAAGGAGTGGACACTAAAGCAGATACAAGAATGTATGTGCAATTGCAAGGGGTATAATTTTATAGTGCATTACATTTTTCCCCCACTTTAGCTGGCATATGAATCTACACTAATATGCACATTAAAGGAGATCTACTAAACATAAATAATACCATGTAATGCCAAAAGGATACTATAAAGGAAGTAGATAAATCTTCGAACCACAGAAGCATACCTCTAGGTTGAAGACCTGCAAAAGAAACATGTTAGAAAAGAAAGATTTGCACAAGACAATAATGTTAGCACATAAAAAACTAAAATATTTGAGTCAACAAAGTGAAAGATACCTCGATGTAAAAGGTTGTCTGAGTACGATGCCTTGTCCCCAAATTAAAAATAATAACACAGAAAAAATCTTAAATGAAGATAAAAATGTAAGGATTGATCGCTCCAAGAGAAGAATGAACCCAAAAGTCAAGGAAGCAACTAATATCAAAGAGAGGAAGAGCATATACTCAGGATGAAGAAGATGCAAATCTTTGATCTAGTATACACAATTGATCTAAGAAACAAAATTTAAGAGAGAGAGATGGAGAAGCTAGAAAGGAATGAAAATTCTAAGAGAGATGGATCCATAGGTCCTTAGACCAAAGGAGAGTTGAAAAAATGCACCACAGATCCACATACCTATGAAAGGTGAACAAAAGGCTCTATAGGTACTCTCTCCTACAGAGTTGAACAAACTACACTAGAGGCCCACAAACCTATAGTGAATAGATCCCGCAAGATGAAAGAACTTTATAGGTCCTCAAAATTTCAAAAAAGGCACCCTAGGTACTCTCTCCTGAGGGAAGCCTGATGTAGGGGATTCACAGAGTCAAATTGGGCCTTACAGGTGCTCGGTCCTGCAAGGTTGATTGAAAAGCAACTTTACAGGCGCACCTACAAAGCAACATGTTAATCCACAAACTAAACATGTTAGGAAAGCTTGATGCAAAGGAACTCTATAGGTTCTCGGTCCTATAGAGCAAGACTAATCATAAAAGCCTATGGATATTACAAGTTGCATTGCAAGACAATCATAGAAAAGATAGGTCTAGTTAGGATTCCCCCAAGCTAGATGCAAATGAATTCATTTGAGATAAAAAAATTCAAAGGGAGTCCCTCGGGAACGCTTCAAGACAACAATGGATCCACTCAAGGGATGCTTCATTTGAAAGACATAAAGAAGAGAGGGGGTCCTTAAGAAGGATGCACATCTCCAAAACAAGTTATCACTACCCCCAAAATACAAGGGAGGAGAACCATGCAAGATACTTATAACATATAGGATAGAGGTAGACCTCGATATCACTTGTCATTTGAAGAAGAGGTAGGTGCATCAACAAATGAATGAGTGATGGCACCTGAATCAAGAAGTTGTTGTATTTATCCTTCAAAGCCTTACATTCACTAGTGGAATGGATAGGCACTCGATGGTACACATAGAAAGAATGTTTTTCTTTATCATGCTTATGAAATTTATTACATGTAGGAGAAGAAAGAGTAATCAAGTGGGATTTTAAAAGCCTCAAAAAAATGCGCTCTTACTCATATAAAGAATGAGGAGCAAGAAGCAACCCTTTCTCTTGTGGAGAAAGACTCGATTGCTCATAAGGAGAAGGCATGAAGATAGTAGATAATGCAGGATGAATCGATCCAACAGAACGAGGTTGAGTGGAATTCATGTCATTCAACCATGGCTTCCATTTAGTTTGTTCATTCAAGCAACCAAGCCCCAAATTATGCTTATGAGGTGCACATTCTATAGGGACCTGAATGCCTTGTTCATTACGCCCACAACCTTTATGCCCATAGCCATATTTAGAGACAAGCTTAAAGCTAGGGCCATAATGTGTTTGTAAATCTCAAGAAGGAGGAAGATCTTCATCGAGAGGATTATTCCAGCAATGGGGATTACACTCTTCTACAGGATAACCATCAACCTTCTTGATAGGGCTACCAACATTAGCCTCTTTAACAAAAGTGTTATCATCTTCCTTAGAAGGAGGATCAACACTAAAAATATTATAATTTATGCTCATGTTATCCCACGATATAGAATAATAACCATCTTTGATAGTGGGTTTGGATGATGTTATCGAAAGGTTTAAGTGGATCAAGGTGAGTTTACATTCTCTAATGAAGGATTCCGTAAAGTCTAGAGAAACCCAATCATCACCAAGACATGCATTTTATTGAGAAGAGGTAGAAGGAGTAGACTTAAGATTTCTTTCTTCAAAAGGATCTTCTTTAGGGACATCTATCTCAAGAGTATCCTTTGTAATAGTTACTGTTGGAGTAAACATGATCGACACATTGGAAGACATTGAAGGAATAAGAGTAGGCACAACCGAAACCTAACTGACAGCTGCCATCTCACATAAGTGCATAGCCTCAAGTTCATCCTTGACTATGACTAATTGATTGTTACAAATGAACTTAATAGATTTATGCAAGGTAGACGAGATTACACCGATGGCATGAATCCACGGTCTACCAATAAGAAGGTTATATGGTAATTTTCCTGACATAACATATATAAGGGTAGGTACGGTAACGGTTCCCAACCTCAAAGGAAAGACTATCATGCCTAGGGCTTATTGATCATCATTATCGAACCCATGAATGTTAACAGAAGAAGCATTAAGAGAAGATGAATCAATATTAGTCTTAGGCAGTAGATCAATGCTACATATGTTGAGCGTTGAACTGGTGTTTGAAAAGAGTACGTCTAATGTCAATATTATTAATGGTAATTGTAATCATCAAATGATCTGCCTACTTTTGAACGTCCAGAGGTGGGAGCTCCTATGGATAGAACATAATATTCGACAAATCTGCACGAATATGAGCTATCAACACGTTAACATCCACAGGCCTAGTAGAAGAAGGCAAGATGATCTTTTGTAAGGCTTCCTGAAGTATACCCTGATAAATCAGAGCAAATTGAAGCAAGTCCCATAGTAAGATTTTAGCTGGAGTGTAATGCCCTCCATGATTTTCCCTTTTATAACATTTGAATAATTGTGTTTTGGAGAGTGTTTGAAATTAATGGCTTTATAATGCTACCTACTAGTAAAATATAAAATAAATGAGTAATAATAGCAATAAGGTAATAAAAGTAAATAAATTTTATAATACTTGCTTGTAATGGTTGCATGCCTATGAAAGTGGAGAATTGGTCTTTCAAGGGAAGTTTTAAAGAATTCCTTTATGTGCCAATCTTAATATAGTCACTGCATGTAACTTTTTAGGAACCGCACTAAAGGGGGCACATCTTGATATTTTTGAAGGAACTACTCTAATATGATTGGGGGGAAGAGCAAGAGAGGATTGGCGCTATCTTTGCGGTGTAATGTTGATTGTAGTTCTATGGCTACTCTATTGTTTCATTGTTGATTCTTCTCCAACGTTGCCTAGAAAGATATTAAGTGGACTGTGGAATTCAATTTTCACCTACCATTTACATTTGCTTAAACCCTTAGAAAAACATATCCCTTTTTATTATTCTTCATATCCTGCAACGATGGTACCTCTGAGAACATTTCTTTCAGACCATATGCCAAATAGGTCTCCTTGTTCTCACATAAAGGCAAGGATGGAGATTATTCAAAGGAGAAAATGGAATGTATATGGAGAAGATCGAGGGAAACATAAGAGGAGGAAGACATAGATAGGGATGGCTTAACCAACACACTCTAACCGTTGACCGCTTAGGTGGCTGGGGTGGGCCCTCTTAACCCATCCCGTTTCTGCTCACCATTCCCGTTCGCCGTTATCGTTCAAAATTTTAGTACACAGTTTTAAACTTTGTCCCGCCCACCTGCACATTGCTCAAAATCATTGTCAGCTATTTATTTTAACTGGTGCAACTTATGCCATTTCTAGAAAACACAGCAATAATATTTTAGCACTGGCGGATGGTCTGTCATGGGCATTTTATAATGAGAGAGTTGTTCCAACGTGGAGGCCATAGTTAAAGATCTCTTGGGCCTCTACTGGATGAAAATAGCTAATGCTCCTTTTTCTCAACCGTTTCGTCTAGGTATGCATGCTCTACTAACTTTCAATAATTTCTTTTTAGCATTCTGAAAATTTATCACCACAATTTTTTGTTTGATATTCTTCCTTCAATTTTTTTGACAATCCCATTATTTGGCTTGGACATAAGTGCAATGCCTCTATTTTATTAAATGGAACAAGCAGTGAACTAGAAGATGCTCTTAATTTGACAATAAATTAGACAACATTGGAGATAATCGAGCTAACAAAGGATGCAATTCAGGCTGATTTCCCTGATGTTGTGTTATGTATGGACATTAGCATTAGCAAGCTCCTACGCAGTATACATGGTAGGTAATTGCGGTTTTGTCCAGTCATAGCTCATTTTTAGTGGCTCTTTCTAGATTTTTTAAATTCATAGATATTTCATTAAAATAAATGTAATAGTTTCCAGTTGCTCCAACAAACGGGAGGGTTGGAGTTTGCAGAACTGCTTGGATAGTCTACCCAGTCCAGCATCAAATGTCTTTACATTGATGACTATTTTTTGCAGAAAAAGGTTTTCATTGATTACGTTGAACATGTGGCACTCTTAGTAGGTTTGCTGGTGGAATATTTTAGGAGGCAATCATTGCCTTATGTGTTCACAAAGAGCATATGATTATCGAAAATTAAATATGTTATGCCAATTTTTAAAGAAGTTGAACAAATAAATTGATTGAGTGAAAGATTTTCCACGGAAGAATAATAAGCTCCGATTAGTATTTTATTTATGGAAGAATTATTATTTACTAATGGATTTAATATTTTATAGATTTTAATAATGTACAATAAGTGTTGGGATATTTTACACAGATAATAGTTTATATAGGATTAATTAATAGTTCATGGTGGAATTATGTTTTTTTGGAAAAGTTTCCGTATTATTTTGGGTTTTTATATGATTATATAAAATCATCATTCATTTTTGATATGTCTATTAAAAATTTGAGTAAGATATTCATTATTGTATTTGTGAATGGTTAAGATTCAAAAGAAAATTTCTAGGTGAGAATATTTCATCTTGTAATTTCCTTTATGTATTATTTTAAATTGTATTGGCACTCCTATTATATAGATTTATGGAGAGTTTTTTCTTTACAAATAAATTTAAATAATTTTTAAACTTCAAATTTGAAATAAATATTGTCAAATAAATTGATATAATATTTTGAATTAATTCAATTTATTCTTATAGATTTGTAAAAAATGTTTTACTCAAATGACAACCATAAGATTCTAAGATTGGAAATCCAAATTGAAATTCTTCAAAAGTGACATCTAAAAATATTTATAACAAATTGTATAAATCATAAAATAAATAAGATTTATAATTATAGAAATAAAATAGAAGAAAAGTTACTAGTAAAAATAAAAAATAAAAATGTATTTAATATCCTATGAAACATAGGAAGACAAAATTATATAATGGATTCTTCATATTTTATTATGAAGCAATTCTTATTTGTAATGACTTGAAGGCTTTGTGCGAATCTCTTTTTTAGGTGCTCATATTTGGTATCTCCCATTGTGCACCTTTTGTTGTCATTCTTTATCCAACACAAGATTCCACTTTGACTAAGATTTTTGTAGAGGAGCTTTACCTCACATACCCCTATCCTATCATTGTCAACACCACTAATTTGTACATTTGCATTTGCACTCCAAATTTGTTTGACAACAAGTATTACATGAACCTCCAAAACAATGAAGTGTTTTTTTATATTTGGTGAGACCCTCTACATTAATTCTCACACTAATGATATATTGACAAGCCTTGTAGTGAATCAAAGTCTTCAAAATATTTGTAGTTGGCATTCTAAAGAAGGTTCAACTTGATGTGCTATTGTGAAGTGATATTTTTAAGGTTTGTTCAACTTCCACTTCTACATATTCCATCAATAATGAATGGCTATAGTTATTTATCTTACGAAGTTTAAGAGGTATTATAACGTATTTTGATAATAATTTTTTTTTCCTCATCTATTTTTAATTATGCCAATATATTACTAAGTATTTCGATAATAAAAATGGAAATCATATCTCATTCAATTAAATAATAAAATATTATTTAATTAAATGGATTAATAGATGAAATGAATAATTAATTAGTGATGTGACAAATGATAATTAAATGATAAATGGTATTCGATACTAAATGATATTTAATAGATGATTGATGATTAATGTGATGATGGTAATTAAAGGTCAACTAGGTGGAATATTTTTTTATGTCTACAAGTGCTTCCCTCAAAGGTGAGATAACCTCTTTCCCCTTTCAACAAGGTTTGAAATATTTGTTGGCTACTCCTTGGCAATCATAAAATCTATAGAGGGCTAAGCTTTAGCTTGGGGTCCATTAGAGTCTGTATTTTTCCCTTTCTAGTGTGACACCACAGTCTATTTTTCTTTAGATTTTGAGGTGGTTTTCTTTGTACATTGGAGAGCTTTAGCTAGCTAAGGATGGGACTTGAATCGACTAATGAATTGAGGGTAATCCTTAATTTTATGCTTAGTAGACTGACGTAAAAAATAAGTGTTAGATAAATTAAGGTAAAGCACTCATTGGGTGTGATGAAGATTGCCAATTTGAATATCTACTGACTCTTTCAAGTATTTAAATTTAAATCAATATCAATGTAGACATATTTTTTAGGATGAGCCATAAAATTGATTAAGTTCCACACAAATAACTTTACTCAAAGATTCAAGGAAATATGGTATAAAAAGTACCAGTAAGGTAGATGAAGACCCAAAAGTTCAAGACATACAAGAACATGAAGTTTCTTATCATTTGAGAAGTTATGAAGTCTCATGTCTACGATTGAAACACCAATAAGGACAAGAGAATATACCAGTGGTCGTGCTGGAGGATAACTTGAACATGGCTAGCTTCAAAAATAAGTAAATGAAGAAAATCCTTTGTGATGTTTTGAACAACATCAAGATAGACCCTATGCAAGGCCTAGTGCTTATTACCCATTCCTAGAGAATTCTTTCAACGAAATTTATCCCCATAAAATAACCTATAAGAGTAAAATTTTCTAACTAATTACATGCACTATCAAAGTTAGGGATGGGTAATACCATATCCATTGGAGTTGTAGAATGCATAACTCGTGAAATACCTTTGAGAATTTTTTTTGAGGAAACTCGCTTGAAGGATCCCTATTGTAGAGCTACAAAGCCATCAACATGTACTGCTAGGTTGAGGTTGTTTGAGGCTGCATAAAGAAAAAACTAAAAAAGATTACAATAAATATGAAATAATAGAATATTTCTTGTGCCAAGGGCATGAATTGACAAAGGAGGGACCAAGGAGCTCATAAAAATAAAAACCTAACAGAGCACTCATGCAACCTCAACGAACTAATATACATGATAACATTTAACAAATTAATGTATTATAATGATAATAGTTATCTTTAATATAATCATTATTAAATAAAAAATTATATTATTGTGTTACTTATTATATTTATCATAAATATTATATAAGTTATGATTTATATAGGGAAAATAATTAAGAAATAATAAAATTTTAGGATTTATAAGTTTGGATTGATATTAATATTATGTGTCTACACTGATTCTCCAAGACTCGTTAGACTATTATGGATTGACTAGGTAAATGTCCTCCAATATTCAAATTCAATATACTCTACTTTGGTTCAAATTCATTCTAATGAAACTTAACTAGGATTCATACCTAAAGTTATACTAATGGGAACAATCTGGTAGAAATTTGATTCATAGAATTCACTTACCTTAATCTTTTAATGTTTGAATATCCATAAGAACGAGTAATTTTTACAAACATATTAAGAGAATCTATTGAAATATGAGGTTATCCTTTGAATCAAATATATAATTAAACCAATTCAATAACTTGGGAAGAATAATCAAATATATAAAATGATATATGGTCTAGTAAAATACTTCTCCATTACTCTCAATGTAATTGTTTTCTCAATTCTTCAATTTCCTTAATGAGTGGATGTCTTTAACTACAATAAAATAATAAACAAATAAACATAAACTTGTGCTCAATTATCTCATAGTGGCTAGAGGGAGGGGGTCAACCGATAATATTCATTTTGAAATTTGAGTTTTTGAAGCTAAGCACTTAGAGATGCAACTATCAAAATTATGTAATTCAAGTTTGAACATATATATTTGATTGAAGATGAGAAAATATATGGATCAAGATATCAATTTTATGGATGAGTGATTGTAGGATCAAGATAGGATATTTTGTAATGAGTTGTATTCACATAATAGTATGGAACTTGTAGACTTACTATTGTATAAATGAAACTCTAATGAAAGTGTTCCAAAAGCATAATGGAAAAGTGAATTCATACTCAATTTTCACCATTTCAATTTTCTTACACTTTGATGTACATGTGAACAACTACAAGGGTGCATGTAAAAGTATAATATTGTGTGTAGGGACAACTTATTATTTTAAATTATGTTAAACAGTCATGTTTCCCTCAATTTATTATAAAATTTAACCAAAACATTACATGGTTAAATTTTGTGTTTCTACTATGAAATTTAATATATATGCATTGTGTGGTTACCTTTTCTATGGTAGTCATGAAAACCTATAGTTATAGAGCACTCCTATCACATTTGAGTGCATGACAAACATATATTGTTATATATCTCTTCTTCTTCAACAACTATGATTTACCACTTAAATTCACTATAGAATATACATTGTGTGGGAGAAAGCATACCAATGCTAGATGAAACTGATTATTCAAAATAGTAGAGAGAAACTAAAGAAGTTGGTGTGGTGTTATATAAGACATGGATCACAAATTTCATCATTATTATTTAACCTTTATTTTATTGATTGGATCTCTTTATTGCTAATCTACAAATTCATTATCATCCTTCATGCTGGTATATTTCCAAAATAATTAATATTTTGTTTGATCAAAATGGTAGTTAATCCCATATGTGTGTGGTGACTAAAAGGGTGATCCCACAATACTGGTTTATAATTTTTGGCCAAACTGGACAATGAACTGATTTTTTCTAACTAAATCTTCACTTTCGAACACCTATAGCGGCTAAACTGTGAGGAATTTTAAGATGATGAAAATTAGTGATTTGTGTCATTTTGTTTGTAGATTCTAAATATATTTTTTTCAATTTTTTTGGAAGGAGATTGCACTTCTTTTTCCATCTCCTTTGAAAAGAAGCGGCTAAACCGTGAGGAATTTTAAGATGATGAAAACTAGTGATTTGTGTCATTTTGTCTATAGATTCTAAATATATTTTTTTCAATTTTTTTGGAAGGAGATTGCACTTATTTTTCCATCTCTTTTGAAAACTAGTTCTTTTCAGTAAACACCATTTTTAAGGAGTGACACTCACCGTATAACACATAACATTTTTTCCATGAAGGATAAATTCTAAATTTTTTGAATTTAGATTTGTAACTATGATATCTAGTGCTTCCAATTGGTTTCATAGTGTTTTATTGAATATTTTTCCCTTAATCAAGTTTTGAAGTCAAACTAATTAGAATTCAGAGATAGGCAGACCGTATAACACAACTTTTTTTGTATGTATCGAAATTCAATTTTTTTTATAATCTTCTATTTTTTCATATGTGTAGAAAAAAGAGCTTGATTTTTGGTGAAAAACCTACATTCACAAGAAATAAAAAATAAATTTAATAATCAAATTTAATTTAATTAAAATTATACTTTTATGGAAGCTTATAATAAGGACTACATACTTACAAAATATAAATTTTAAATTAATTCATTTGATCCCCCAAAAGGTAAATCAAAAATGGTTTTTTATCAACATTTTGATAGGTGTAAAGGAGACTCCATTATAGATATGGTTTAAAACTAGAGGGGTTATATCCAAGGGGGCTTGGTCTAAGGTGGTTTAATCAAACCCTTTTCAATTGGAATCTTTTAAATGGAAATTTTCAAGGCTTAAATCATTATATTTTCTAAAAATATGTGATTTCAACAAAAATCATGATCTCCCAGAAAGTGTAAACCACTATTGTGGCGGCACCCAAAAACAAGTGAGAAGAGTGACTATAAGAATAAAAATAAGAGACAAAAGATAACATAGGTAGAATACTTAATGTGAAGATACATAATTATAAAATATAAATCTAAATTAATTGAATCACAAGTAGTTTGAATGAATTCCATCTTTCATCTTTCAAGTATTTCTAAAATAATACTTTAATTTATCTCCAAATATCTATAAGGATAAATATTTAATGGCTTCATTGTCAATAGTTCAAGTAACAAAAAAGTTAAAAATTGTTTGATTCAACTCCATATAATTTAAGGGTGAGAAATGCATTCTAATGATGACTTTTCAATTTTATTTTTGTGCCTATTTTGTGGAAATATCTTGATACATGCACATGATGAAAAATGGAATACTCTAGTGTAAAATTAAGCCTATTCATAGATCTTTTACCTCACCTAACCTTATTCTTATTGACACACCTTCGATTTTTATGTATGCATGTCTTCATATGCTTAATTTATCCATTTGATTATCTATATCAATCTGTAAAATAATTTTACACCCATGCTTTTTTCCCACCTATAGCCAAGTATCCATATTTTTAGGTAATTTATCATGTGTAGGTGGGAATATTTATTTATTTAATTTAATTTTAGATAATGTGCACACTTTTAGAAATATGTAATTCTAAGATAACATGGAAGGATGGTGAATAGCCACACATTTGTATTTGGGTCTTAAAAAAGAGAAAATGTATATTTTGGAAAAAAATAATCAAGTCTTTGATCATTTATGAAATTTGATACATAAACATCCTTAATGGTGTAACATGATAAAAAAATAGTGAGATTCGATAAATTGAAAATGAAAAACTTTACTAGCCCACCCCAACCACCTATGTTGGATAATGTCACATCCATTCTTGATTTTTTAAACCAATAAAAAGTAATACCAAATCTTAGTAAATGATTTTTTGTGTCAATAGTGGTTGTTTGTTGGGCTTCATTATATTTAAGAGAAGAATTTAGGTTAATTGTAAAAAAATAATGCTATTGTTAAGAAATCTTCTCCTACAAATATTTTTCAACTTGATTTAATATTCAAGGAAAACTAAGATAGTAGATGGTTTATTTCTCAATTAGTAGATAAGACATTACCTTTCATTCAAATTTTAAAAAGATTTTATATTTGAATGAAAATAAGATTGTCCAAAGGTGTTTTTTGATATGAAATAATACTTGTTAATTCCCCTTGTCCTCATGTTAATTATCCATGGGAATACTTTACATAATATATCTTGGCCACAAAATCCACTATTAGATTATTGTTAGTGTATTAAAAAGATGAAAACAATAAAGATCTTGTGGTCTACTACATTATTCATAATTTAATTAATTACAAAACATGGTATATTCCTATGAAAAAGGTAGGTTTGGTATTTGTCTTCTCATTATAACAATACATAGCTTCCAATGTTAGATAAATCAACATAATATAAATATTATCTACTATCTATATTATTTACTATTGCAATGCTCAAAGTATGAAAATGTTGATATGTGAAAGACCTAACACTTGATCATTTCTACAATTATAACTTATTTCTTTTATGTATATTTTTGAAGATGAATTGTTCAATCTTAGACATGAAAGAGGGGTTAGTGTAGTTTTTGGCTTGTAATTGATGGAATGCAACTTTTGTATCATGTTAGGCTAGGTGAGGATGACAATTTAACAACTTTTCAAATGATTGAAGACAACAAATGATTCACCTAAAAATCATGTTTGCTACTTATATTTTAGCACTAAATCCAAATATGTCACTATTCATTACCCTTGTAAATGCTCGTCAAATGTTATATTTAAATGTGTGTGTATTGAAAATGAATGTCTTTATCTAGCACATGAAAATAAATTAAGCAAACATCTCCATAGTTGATTTTATGTGGGAGAGACAAAGGGGTAAATAAAATGAATTAAATTTTATTTTAGGTGGGTTAAGATCACACTCATGAGGATGACTTTAAAATTAGAAACTTGACTTGGATTAGACAAATAAAACAGATAATGATAGATAGACCCAATGTAGGGATAAATGTATGGATTCATATTGATAATCAAATAGATAGATCAAGTGTATGAGAACATATGCACATAGAAGTAAGGTATGTCAATAAATGTAAGATCACATGTGTGGATAATATTGAGATACAAGATAGGTTAATGGGCTTGACTTTGCACTAGACTATGACATTTTCCATCATGTACATGTATAAATATATTGCCCCAAAATTTGACAAAACTAAACGGGAAAAGGCATTGGGATAATTTTTTCACATAGGATCTTTCCCTCATAGTTGGTTTTGAAAAATTATTTTCTATTTTCTCATATTCATTACCAAATTACTTTATACTTTTGTTATCATTGCATAGACCTATGTATTTATTATACAATACTAAGAAAATAGAGTTCACTTCTAGTAAATTGTAGTTAATACTTATCTCAAATGTTTGGTAGATGTTATACATTACGTGATTTTTCAAAATTTCTTTTTTTGGTGGAGTTCCTATTTGAAGGAAAATATATGAAGGATCAATATATTTTAAGTAAATCTATATGATTTTAGTGTTTAAAAATATTTAAATAATTTCCTTGTTGATATCTTGTTTTAATTTGTCATGCACCCTCATAGTAGTTGACACACACATCAAAGTTGAAGAAAAAATTAATGATATATCCATGCCCTTCTTTATTTTTTTGGCACACTTTGACTAGATTGTCCTTTGTGTAATAACAAGTCTACAAGTGACATATTCTTTTGTAAATTCATCTCAAGACATTACCCTATCTTGGACATACCTACTAGTGCATGCTTTCAACCTAGATCATCTTCATAATTGTAAATTTAAACCCTACACTTTTAAATTTAAATTCAATTTAAATCTTGATAACACCCTCTCACTAGTCATTGTGAGCTTACTTAGTGCATGTTTGTGTTCATTTACATGATATATTGTATTTAAAGATATTCACTCAACCATTTAAAATTATCAAAGATTATTAAGACAATTAAGATTTATCAAAAGAGTATTTACATTTAGAGGAATGTAATAGCGTTTTATCATAGAATATATCATCATAGGTATTTACTCATTGTTCCTAAGTCATGGAATTGGTTTTCTTAGTGGTCTAATCGAGGAGAACATAGCCCTTACAATTTAGCCCATTTCCTAAAATGTTACCAAACACTATGAATCTATATTAAGGTTTAGATGTTAGAAGATCAAGGCAACTAAATTCCAATCATCAATGTTTTGCTAGTTGATTCTTGTAGGTATAGGTTCATATTTGCACACTAATTCATTTTCTTAGACATGGATATGAACTAAAGAAAAGTTTTGAGATATTTACTCATCATCTAGGGATTTGAATGAGGATAATAGAAGCCTCACAATTCAATATATTTCCTAATGGTGTTTCTAAACAATATCAATCCATATTGAGGTGTAAATGTTAGAAGATCAAAATGAGTGAATCCCAAGAATTATTTTTTGTTGGTTCATCATCGCATGTATAGGTTTAGATTTGTAAACTAGTTATGTATTGTGGACAGATATTTGAACCAAAGTAAGGCATATTTAGTTTGCATATTTTAAGATATTTATAAAATCAAGCCCTAACACTCTCACTTTATATACTAAAATATGCATCTCCCATAACATATTTGTATCATTCAATTTTAAGGCAAACATCATACTTGATTTTATATTTCGTTTTAATGTAATCCTCTCATAAATCTTAAACTTATATAATTATTTTCTTATAAATAAATCATAATAAATAACATTTTTCTTCGTTAGAATAAATAAATAAATACAATGAGATTATTAAATATTTATTTTATTAAATATAATTATATTCATTCTAAAACAGACACATTAGCTCCAAACATGCGACTGGGTCCTGTCTCTTTTTATCAGCCCTCTTACTATTTCTATTTCTATTTTTATTATTACTATTACTGCCTTTGAGACAGAGACTATGGTTTTTAAGCCATGTAAAAGGAGACCATCTAAATCTTCATTAGGATAAATCCAAAATGGGGAATAATAAGAACATATTTGAGCAACAAAAGCCTCGAATCTGTGAACTGTTTTATGATATATATTAAAACGAAATTTCAGTTTTCATAGTATTCATTGAAAATCGACAACAATCCAGCGAAAATGATAAAAGCTCAAGGATATAATATATATTATTATTTTTATTAAGATAAGAAGTGAATGCTTGAGTGATATCTTAATCCAGCACAGACCCAAGAGTTGCTTCAACTATGGCCTCCACGACAGACCATCTGCCAGTTCTGAAAAATTATTGCTGTGTTTTCTACAAAAGTCATGAGCTGCACAGTTAAAATAAATAGTTGACAATGATTTTGAGCTATGCGCAGGCGGGCGGGAGAAACAGTTTAAAACTGCGCGCTCAAATTTTGAACGATAACGGCAAACGGAAATAGTGAGCAGAAACGGGACGGATTAAGAGGGGCCCACCCCAGCCACCTAAGCGGTCAACGCTTAGAGTGTGCTGGTTAAGCCCAGCCTGAAAGAAGGGGGTAGCTAGGCTATTTCCTTTTAGTTTCAAGCAAAAAAAACAACTAGCAGACCAAGAGGTATTCTCGAGCTTTTCCCCGATGTTTCTATCATTATAGTGAATGGTTTATTTTCCTTTAAGTGTATCGATTCAGGCATATAGAGTGTCAAATGCTTTGAGATAACTTTTTTTTTGTATAATTTTTGGAGTATCTGTGGCTCTGGATTTAGTCCTAATCTATGAAATCTTCCCCGTTAGCCATGATTTAAGGACGAAGTTACCTTCCCTTTAACCCTATGATATTATTCTATCACTATGCATGTGAATTGTTGGCTTGAATGCTTGTATTCGGGCATTAATCCGTGAACTGTTATACCCATTCAAACGTCTATCTCATTCGAGGCAACGAACCTGCCATATATGGGTCAAACCATAAGAAGAATTCAGGCAAGAAAGTAGTCATAACTTTGACCTACATTTTCTGCAATTGATCAAATGATTAGGATATAATAACTTTGACTTATTCCTAGTTCCAAATAAATCATCCACTTCATATATCATGTATTTTCCAGCTTGAATTCGAGTATGGAGAGACTGTCATAACTTATGTTCTAAATGTTTAACCTCTTCTCAGAGAGGACAACATCACCAATTTTCACCAATTTTCATACAGGGTAAACTTTAGTGTAATGATCACTATCGCATGTGAAGTATCTCTGAATTGAAACTGAGTTTAGTTTGTTTTCAAGATTTTTACAAGTATGTTACCATTGACTGCTATAGGAAGGTAAACTAACCTATTCAAAGACCTGTCTAATTGCAAAAGAATAAAATGAATATTGTATATTTTAAATCAAGCAAATATGCCATGTAGTCTACTACTTATACTCTTGAAGCGAGAGACAAAGTATGTCTTGAAACATGAGTTAGACTTTATGCATTAATACATGTTAGTTTAAAACATCATTAATATAAGTAAAAGTTAAAGCTATCAATGCAATAACGAAGTGTGGTTGTCTAATAAGTCTTCAAATGTATTCAAAAGCTTCCATCATCAAGATATATACTAGACTAAATTCCATTTTGTGGATATCCTTCACATGATGCCTATTTGAGTCAATTTGTCTAATTTATCAAGTACTCTTTTATGCTTCCACACTAAAACTGATTTTATGTTCCTTTGCTCCCCCTCATTGTATCAGATTCATTAAGTCGATGCCCTATCCTCTGATTGTTATGTGAGTCTTAGAACAAGTGAGAGTAACTCATACTCTGTCTTCTCTCATATTTGATTAAAAACCTTGTTTCTAGTCCTTAACAATGGTACAAGCCGAGAAGATGCTACTCAAGTATGCAGTTGACCTACTATTTTCATCTTTTAGTTTGGGGTTGCATGCTTATACTTATCTCCTTAATTTAACTCCAATACATTTGTCTTAGAGAGGGAGGATCGATTGATAAGGAGATCCATCTGTGCGAACCATATTTAATGATAGTTAGTGAAGGGTCTAAGATTGATGGTTGAGTCAAATAAATATAGATGAGGCTGTTAGGTCATGGACCCAACTCTTTGAACCATTATGAAGATATTTCTTGTCAAACACTACATCTACCCATATCCTAAATAGAGACAATATTAAGATGGTACATAATTAGTGTGATGACCAAGACATAAATCTTATAGTTTAGGATAGAATCTATGATAGATTTTCTTACTTCGTTATTCTATCAACTCATTCATGCAATATATATGTATACATTTATATATATACATATATTCATTGCACTAGTTGTTAGATTTCATCTTTGAAGTTTTTAGCCGACGGTGTATAAACCATTGATTTTTTTTTAAAAAAATGGGTATCGATAAACCCATACCTTCATGTGAGAAATGATAGCTTGAAGAAAGTGCTAAGTCATTTCAATTAGATAAGAGTTGACCTAAACAAGTTAGAGTGTTCTTTAATCTTGTAATGAAATCTCCTAAGTAATCATATTAATGATACCCTTCACTTGAATGTAAACTCATTGATAAACTCATCATATGAGACATATCACTTATAAAGAATTATACACATGTGCTTTGGAACAGATATGAATACTTATGATTTCTCATTACAATAGAGGGTAGGTCCAACTAAATTCCCTACTATGTTAGAAAGCATGCAATGAGGTTATTGAAGTGAATAACTAAAAGGGTATCTAGGCTAGACATTCATACATGATCTTGTTTAGGTTTTGGTATGGGTCTTGACATCAGTATAAGCATAGGTAAGGAAAAGCCCTTAATTCATGTGTTGATCATAAAAGAAATTAAAGTATTAATATAATATTAAAAGATACTTTTAAAGTGATCAGGTTGAATGTTCTCCCATGTTAAATTAGATGATTATAGCAAATTAATGAAATTAGTAACATTACTTTACTAGAAGATTTTTTTTGAAATAGAAAGAAAATATATTGTCTTAACATTAAAATGGAAGGTTTTACTAAATAAACAAAGTATCATACATTTTGTGTGTTGATTATGTTCCTAATTGTTTAATGGATTTCTCTTAGAAAATTCCTTGGTAAATAGGTATTGATACTTTTATATTTATGCTTACATTCTTGAATTGTTATGTGAAATGAGCAATTACGATAAGGTCATGATAGCATGATTTTAGTGTTGAAATTTTTATTCTAGAGTTTTGAAGTGATTGTTTCATTAATAATGGAGTCACCTTGAGATATCGTTACACAATCGTTAATTTGATCAAGTGAGAAATCGATTCCATGTTGATTCCATTTGCGATCTTTTGTTGAGTTCATGGTCAAAATGTTATTGCTTGCAATCATGGTATATACTATTTGTTGACCTTGTGGTTGGTTATTATGGTTGATTGTGGCATGGTGATGATTGTGATTCTTGTTTCATGAGGGAGCCTTTTTGTGCCTAAGGGTTAATGAGAGGATTTTGACTTTAGAGTTGGTATGGGGGCCAATGACCTAGGAGGATCCGCCTTGGATAACCCATATCAAGCCTGAATTATTTATTTGAGTTTTATGTTGTTTCACCTGAAAGTGGGTAGTTTTATGTTCCTAATACTTTGATGATGGTTGATCTTACACTTGGTTGAGTTTATGTGGTTTGAGCCTTGCACTTGAATGTGGTTTTTGGTACTTTGAAGTTCTAGTGTGAGATGGTGCATGCCTCATTTGGTGTAGTTATTTTGTTGGATTTGGTTTCTTTGGAAAATTGGCTTGCTGTTTGTGAATTTGAGATATTGTTGTTAGTTGGGGGAGTGGCTCTTAGTTGGGGTTGGTGCCTAAAGTGACTGGTCCAGGGTAACCCATTGTGAGTTTAATCAAGTGATAATTAAATTAATTAATTAGGGGGTTTAGGTAGTTCCACACATTAATTTAGATAATGTAGCCTCACTCATGGGCCCACATGCTCATTTAGGCTTGGGATGAGTGGGAAACCTTGGAATGGAAAGATCAATTGCCTTGTCTCTGCATAGTAATTTTGCAAGGTATGTTGGTCTCGCATAGCGAGCATGGGGGGTCGGCGGCCGGTAGAGGTTACCAGGATAACCCAAGATGGGGGCCAACAACCTAGGAAGATTACGCCAGGATAACCCATGGCTACCTATGCAATGACACTCCACCCTTTAACAACCTTGTTGTTCATAAGCCTCTAGAAGTGGATGTTGTCATGTGCATGTTGATGCTTTGTTATGTTGTCTTATGTTGGTTATTTCTTATGATTGGTTACATCTTGTGATGGTTCATTCTAGAGTTGGAGGTTACCTTGTGTTATTGTTGTTCTTATTGTAAAGTCTTGTAATCCTTGTTTCATTTGATGGTTTTCATTGAGGTCCTTCTTGTCTTCTCCTAGCATGGGGGTGGGCCTTTGGGTCCACGTGGTCGGGTGGAACATGCTATGCACCCCATTGGGTTCCCAGCCATTGATCGAGTTGTGCTAAGTTGTTTGAGTTGTTGAGACTCCAGAGATATTCTAGTATTGGAGCCAGTCTTCATGGTTTGTACTCACACATATCATTTATCTATTATATGTTATCGTACTTTCCCCATACATGTGTTATCTTATGGTTACTGGTATCTTTCATGTAATGTAAAGATATTGATACGAAAAGTAATGCAGTCATGTAACCCCAAGGGACTTGGTCATAAGATGTACATACATAATTCCTTTTCAAGTGTTGAATGATAATATCATGTTGCATGTTAGTTATTGTATACGTACAATTGTATTACGTGTATTTAATGTTAATGTATGGATTATGTTAGTTTACTTTAAAAAAAATTATGCCATTAATGTTGATGTATTAGTTTTCCTTTGGGGTTGCATGGCGGGGCATTACATGGAGTAACTCGAAGTTGCTTGACAAGATCGTAATCACTGGGTACTTTAGTTGTAGGTTTAGGAGCTTGAAGAAGGCTTGGTTGTTTATTCATTCTATTCTTATAAGTATGGGCTACCGCTCTGTAAGAGGGAGGCATAGAAAGATCAAGAGAATCACTATCAAATGGGACACCATCAATAGAACAAATCCTTTTAGAAGGACTAGCTAGAGTTAGATGAATGACCAATCTCTTAGGTCTTTGAGGGGTAGTAGAGACATAGATTACGTTTATAGAATCATCACAACTAGTGGAATAATTATTCAAAGACATATTTTCAACATCGATATGAGGAGGATCAAATAATGTGGAAGGAGATTCATCATTTGCTAATGCATCATCTCTAGAAGAGAGTGCATTAGAATGGAGATAAGGTAGAGTAATGTTAAGAAAGGTATCAATGATTTCATCCTCTTACACCAAAATATCCTTAGAAGGAATTTCAAGAGAGGGATCAACAAAGAATAATAAGAAAGGAGACAAGAACTCACTTTCACATGCTTGTAAGAGAATTTCTTGAAGCTTCTTAACAAAAGATGGAAAGAGATAGAAGGAAAAAATATAGAAAATGCATTTTGAAATAGAGATATAAACACATCGGTTGACCCAAAGCAATCTAGGGATGACAGAATTGAGAAAAACCAAAAATCATAATTTTCTTGATTTTTTCAATATTTTCTAGGTTCTAGTAATTTGTATTTTTGGAGGTCTTTAGAGTAGAATTTGGGATCAGTCCTTAAAATTTGATTGTTGAAGGAACAATATTTTAGGGACTGAATTAATCCTCTTGGATACTTTTTCAATGGTGCAAATAGTTATGAATTCCAAGCACTGAGTCAAAAGTTATGACCTCACCAAGTTGGGGTAAATAAATTCCTATTTTTTTGAAAAATATTGTGGTTCACATTAGGTTCACCAAAATGTAGAGAAGGGGGATTCACTACTCATGAGTCTCCTTATTCTCAGGAGATTCCCAAAGGGAGAGTTTCCCTAAACTACCTTAGGGAACAAAGCGAGAGTTCTAGACTCAAAAAGAGTAAGCCACAAAGATTTTCTAGACAAACTAACGAGATCTAAACAAAAGGATGATAGCATGGAATAAGGATGATAGCACAATGCATTGAAGTCCCAAAGATGTGCTAGCATCTCGTACGAATTAGAAACAAAGTTTATCATGGAAAACAACAAAGCGACTTCTAGTGATTTAATTATTGAGAACTTCCAGAGTACAGAAAATTAATAGGATACAACATAACTAAAATAAAGTAAATTAAATAATCAAGTAGGAAAATAAGTGATATAAAATTCTCACAACAACCCAAGTAATGAAGCCTCCAACACATGAATATCTTCAATACAAGCACAAAGGGAGGTATCAGATGCAAGGCTTAAGGAAGCCAAAGAGAGAAAGGACAAATGAGAGGGTTGCAAGACCCTAGAGAGCTGCAAAGAGCACTGTGAGAGCTTAAGAGTGTTGTAAAAGCTTGAGTGTGTTGTTGTAGCAAGCTATAAAGAGTTATGCAAGGAAGATAGCAAAAGTAATAGAGGAAAATGTAGGAGCCAAAGCTGGAAAGGTTCAGAAGACCAAAATAGATTGAAAAGATAGCATATAAAGAGAAAATAGGAGGGAAAAGAAGCTTCCCGAGTGGTTACAAGGTGTCCCGAGCCGTTACCATTGGAAAAACTTGTTGGGGTAAACCAAAAAAAGTGATTTACAATTCCAGTGAGGAAGGAAAACTCACAAAAAATGACCCCAAGGAAAAAAATGTGATTTTTGGGGTTTGTACGAACCTACTAGTTCGAGCAAATCCATAAGGGGTTTGCGCGAACCAAGTTTTGAGAGAACCCATTTGAATCTTGCTCACCAAAAAAACCAAAAAATATGCATTAGGAAGGGTGGTTCACTTGAACCAAGGTTCGAGAAAACCCTGGTTCGAGCGAACCCCTAGGGGTTCATATGAACCCACCTTATTCCTCATTCTCCCCCTGAAACACAAAAAAAAACCTAAATTTTTTCACTTCAGAGCTTGGTTTGAACATGAAAATGATGGATACTTCACAAACCCAACTAGAATCAGGTAGTCCTAAAAACAAGCTATCCAACGAATATAATTTTAATATGTTTTGGTTTTATTATGTATTTATTTTTTTAGTTTTATTAAACATGGGTTTTTCATCGAAAATGAAGGTCTCTATTTTGCACGTGGAAAAATAGAAGATTATAAAATAAAAATAAAAATTATGAGTGCACTAGATATTGAAGTCCTTGATCCAACAAAAAAAAATTGAATTTTGAAAAAGAAAAATTGAATTTTGATATATATAGAAAAAGTTACGCATTATACGATTGCACTATTTTTGAATTGTAATTGGTTTGACTTTGAAACTTTATTAAAGAAAAAATATTCAATAAAAACTATCTAACTAAGTGGAAGCACTAGATATCGGAGTTACAAATATAAATTCGAAACAATTAGAATTTTATCCTTAATGGAAAAAAAGTTACGCGTTATATAGTGTGCGTCACTTTTTAAAAATGTTGTTTTCTAAAAAAAAACTAGTATTCAAGGGAGATGGAAAAAAAAGTGCAATCTGATTCCAAAATTTTTGGAAAAATAATTTTAGAATCTACAGACAAAAATGTGACAAAACTCTAGTTTGCATCATTTTCAAATTCCTCACGGTTTAGCCGCTATAGGTGCCCGAAAGTGAAGATTTAGTTAAAAAAATTTATTTCAATGTCGAGTTTGGCCAAAAATTGTAAACCACTATTGTGGGATCTGTAAGATCCTGCTCCACATGTGATTAATGTCAAACCTAACTTGTTATATGCTTTTCTTAAATTGATGATTAGATATATTTTGGATGATAAATAAGGTGATCTCTTAGCAATATTCTTGTATTCCATTTGAAATTATGTTTTATTGTCACTACCACCTGAAGGTGGAATACACATGTATACTATAGAAATACAAATTGAAATTTAATTGGATTATTATATGGATATTTAGCTACTATATTAATGTGATATACAATCATTACTTATGATCGTGTTGGTGATGTGCAGGAAAGTAAGGGTGTGTGCAAGAAGTTGAGTCCACTTTTTGGCCAAAAAGTGGAAGTGGTTTATCTGATTTTTAGCATTTGACACATTTGACCTTAAAATTTGAAGCACTTAGAGGTGAAATCTTTAAAAAATTCATTAATCATAAAATGTAGTGCTCGGAGTCTAGTTTCCAAATATGTAATTTATTTCAATACCCAGATTGTACAAATAGAGTTTTCATAGGCATTTCTAAAAACCACTGTTTAAAAGTCATTTTTTTTACCATACCATGCACGTGTACGACATCCATATTTTGACTTAAATTATCATATTTTTCTAAATCCTTTTGGGAAAAGTTTTATGACTCACTGAAGCCTGCTCTTGATATTTTTTTGTAATTTTTTATTGAATATTTTTTTTTTGTTAAATTTTTATTAGGTAGATTTTTCGCTTTGAAAAATCGTTGTGTACGACATGCATAAGATGACCTAAACTTATCATTTTCTGATTTTTTTTTTCAAATTGAAAACAATTGTCTGAACTTTTCTCTAGTGCAATCCGTTTGTCAAAATGTTATGTTGATCAAAAGTTATTAAAATAGTAATAAACTCTGATATTTAAAGTTTATGGACCAATTTTATTAGAAATTAATTGAAAAATAGAAAAAAGAATTCAATTGCAAAAAAAATTACATATTTAAAATCTCCATTGTTTCATCTAAAATGGGTTTTAATTTCGTCAGAAAATTTTGCAGAAAAGGTCGTCAGCCATATGTCCAAAGTTAGTATTTTTCTTTGACATTGTTAGGGCCTTGAACTTGCAGGTCAAACCAGGTTGAAGGCCTAGGTTCGGACTTCCAATGCTTTTCCCGAACCAAAAAACTTGGCAAAAACCCGCCCATGATGCAAAATAAAACTAAAATTTAAAAAAATGGGATCCCGATTATAAAACGGGATCCCGTTTATTAATAAACGGGATCCCGTACTATAATTAGGATCTCGTTCCCATCCAACAGCATTCTAACCGTTGTAAATGGAACGGGATCCTGTTTCATAAATCGGGATCCCTTTTCATAAATCGGGATCCCGTTTCATAAATCAGGGTCTCGTTTCTTATAAATTGGGATCCCGTTTCTTATAAATCGGGATCCCGTTCTGTTTCCATTCGTTCGGAATCCTATGGGAAACGGGATCCCGATTTTTAGAAAGTAGGATCCTGTTTCATCTCAGGCTCGGGATCCCGAACCGCAATAGGATCCCGATTTTAAAAAATCAGGATCCAGTTTATTTAAATTGGGATCCCGTTTCCTCAATGCTGATTTCAATTTTTTGGTTAAGGCAAAAAACTTCCACGTTTCGTGGACTCAACTTTGTGCACTTACCCATAACGATGCTAGCATGAGAAGAGAAGACCATTGAGAGCAAATCAAAGGACTTTTTCTTAAGGATGTAGATTTGATTCCTTTTGGGGGCCTATAACAAGTAGAGTTAACATTTTGGTAAGTTAAGGCACCAGTGAGGGTGGTTGTTAAAGGGTTAATTGATTATGTGTTTAGTGAGTGCAAGTGGGGCTAGGGGTTAGGAACCCTTATCCAAGTGTGAATCTCGGATTGATCTTTAGGTGGGTCTTTAAAGAGGGTTGTTGGTCAATTTCTTGGGTTGGGATGCATAAATAACCCCTTAGGGTCTATACCATAGTGGTAGGGGTCAAATGGGCATATAATAGTGCCTTAAGGACATGATTTGACCCCTGAAAATTCCTCATAATGGAGAGTGACGAGTTTTTGAGGAGGAGATGAAATGAAAGGATGGGGGGGTGTCCTAGTGCATGTTTCCTCTTTAATAAAGAAAATACTCTCACTGATGAAGGTAGGAACACTTCACACCTCCTCACCCAAAAGTTGCATGTTGAAACTCCTATATAATTTGGAGAGGAAGGATTAGTGGGTGTTACCCACTTCTCCTCTTGGAGAACTTGAGTGGAGATGGTAGAAAGAATGAGAAGAGGATAGGAGTCCACATCCTTGGAAGGATAGTGATCAAGATTGCTTGGCTTGGAGAAGAAAGAAAGAACTACAAGAGTTTAATCCCTTCTAAAAAGAGATAAGTTCCTCCTATTTCCATTTCCCCTTGTTGATTAGTTTTAAGAAAGTGGCATAATGAATAAGTTTATTGTTGAAAATAGAAGGTAGAGAACCTAGATGCATGTATTGGATCTATGCTAGTTTAATCCCTTGTAGAAATGAGAAAAGACTCCATTTATCATCATGGAGCTAAAAGAATTCCTTGCTCGGGGGTATGGCTAGAGCCCACGAGGCTCCATGATGCCATTATGGTAGGGTGGAGAGAAATCCTTAATCAGTTGTGTGTGTCCTTCATTGTATTTCTTTAACCCATTTGTAAAATGGAAGGCTAGTGTTTTGTTGTAACATGAAAGAGATGGGAATAGAGAAAGAATCATTTCTTTAGTAGGTAGTTTATGGGTTCTCATTACAATGGTAATATTCAATGTTTTATTTTGCCATTTCTTTCTAAAAATGGAAGAATTTAAAGAGAAGGCTAATTTCATTGGTATGTAAGAAAAGAAAAAGAGTTAGTCATTCTCAACATTATTTATAATAGTGCGGGTTGAAATCTAAGTTTTCTATTATGCTTAAATGAAGAAATTTGATAAAGGAGGTCAGATGCATTATCATGCCATGTAGGAAATTTCAATATATATATATATATATATTCCTTTGTATTATGGAATGTTTGGTTAAGGGATCAATATCCTACTGAAATGAAAAAGAGACTCTTGAGTTTGTAATGAAAGTGTTTGGACTAAAGAAGTATTCTTATGTATTATTTGAAAGTAGTAGTGTTTAATCATTTGTATTTCTCCACAAATGGTATAATGAATATTTTGGAAGGAAATTAATGATGACATAATGTTATAACTAGTCACTTACTAAACTATTGTTTCATTGTGGCATTGGATAGTAGTCATAAAACACTGAAGTATAAATTTGCTCACAAGGCTTAAACAGGGCTGGGCTTAAGTATCACACACTAAACTTTGACTTTTTCGATGAGTTAAAAAAAAAATCATTTATGTTTTCTGTTTCAGCACGTCACTCTTAGGTTGGGCACAGTTACATCATGACTACGCTTGTATCGTTCACTGCTCCGGTGCCTGCATCGAACATTGTACCTTTCACTACTCACTGCTCAAATATTTTATGAAGGCAACTCAAAATTACGGGGGAAGTTTGAAGATTTCTTCACTTAAAATGCAAAGTTAAATTATTGTTGTTGATGGTTTTAGATCTGTTTTGCAAATCAAAATTATTGAACACTGATTCACCCCCCCTCTCAGTGTTCCTTGCATCCAACAATTGGTATCAGAGTAGGTTCCTCTTCTGAAGCTTAGTAGCTTGAGGTGAATCTTGAATTACAATGGATGTTGGTGGTCTTCAACAACAGTTGATGGTGGCACTTGATGATCTTGATCAATCTAAGGCAAAGGTCATGGAACTTAAGGAAAATCTTGCATATGCCAAAAAATTCATTCAATCATTGAAGGACAAGATAAATGGCTCAAGGGTAAAGAGAAAGGAACTTTGTGATCAGTTGAAGCAGAAAGAAAACAAAGGATTAGATGATGTCCATTTGAATCAAACACTAAAAGAGATTACAGGAGAATGTGAAAAGCTAGCCAAGGACAATGCAACTCTAAGAATTGAAATGGAATATGTAGTTTACTAAAGAGATTGAGCAAAGAAAGAAGAATGAGGAGAATCTGATCCAGTCCCTAAGAGAAAAGTTGAAGAATGTAGCAGAATTAACAATAGATTTATCCAGTTGGAGATTGAACTGCAACAATCTAGAAACAATGAACGAGAGCTTGAGAGATAGATAATCATTCTTGGAAATGAGCTTGCTACTGCAAATGAATTTGAAAAGAAAAGTTCAGGATAAGTTTTACCAAGCTTGAAGAAATAACCAAAACTTAGAAGGATATAAATGATAAGCAAGGTCTTGGATATGAGAAGGGAGAATGCTCCAGATTTGAATAGAAGAATCCTGAAAAGAAGAACAAAGTAAGAAGTCATCCGGTAAGGAAACCCAATGCTCAAAAATTTAATGGATATCGCTTTGTTTGTAATAAATTTAGACATATGGCCTCTTAGTGTAGAAGGAAGATAAAACCTAGTACTCTATCATTTTCTGGTCAATGTTTCAAATGCAAGGAGTTTGGTCATAAGGCTTTAGAATGCAAGAGTATGACTGTCAGTACTAGTAACATTAAATGCTATACCTGTGGAAGATTTGGACATGTTGCTAATCAATGCAGGTTAGGAGGAAATTAGTGGAATGGATGGTACAGGTAGAAAGTTTCAGTATGTTTCAATTGTAACAATCTTGGTCACATTGCAAAGTTCTACTGGAATGGAAACATGAATAAAAGAGGTCTAGTGTATCAAGGAACAAATTCACAGAAAGATAATAAAGGTAAAGAAAAAGCATATGTGGAAGAAATAAAAGATCAGATGAAGAAGACATGGGTGAAGAAAACTAAAATGGATGAAGGAAATAAAGCTATACAGGAAACCCTATCGGGTAGCTCCTCCGGTAATTGATATCAGGTCAATGGCCTAGGGGGAGTTCTTCATGAAAATCTCTTTTTCCCCCTTTTTGTAACTACATGGTTGGACCGAATTGCTAGATGTTGTTAGTCATTGTGTTATGGAAGCATTTGCAATGGTATGATGAACTAGTTGAAATGGTATAAGTCTGAAGTTGAATTCTTTGCTTGCTATTTGAGTTTGGAGTGTAACCAAAACTTCTAGGGAAACACATTTATTGTGGAAAAAAGTAAAGTTATAAAAGGGCATTTTGAACCCTATTTCGGCACCAAGCATTAAAGGAGAATAGTTCAAGAGTATTTTTTTGCAAAATTTCAAGGGCAAAAGGTCATTCTAGTGGCGAATCTCCAGGTATTCCTGTTAATCATTGATTTCACATCTATTTTGTAATCCATACAACTCTGTTCAGAACGAAACATGAAGCAAATCAAAGGTACCATAACCCTAGACGAGTATAGTAGCTATAAGATTAGGGATGAAATAAATTTGTTGTCGCTCATCGATATTAGAAGGCTTGAAGGATAAAAGCACAAGAATTTGGATATATGGAATGACTATCCTCATTTCATCAATGTAGAAGTGACTCAATTTTTCCTGAACAAATTAGATGGTGATATTCTCAATTTGGATAAACCATATGAAATTACCAGGGATGTAATCAGAAATTTAACGAGCTTATGCAATGTTGGTGATGTGCTGAAGAAAAAATCGATTCGCAATGTGGAGGTCAAAGCCCTAACCAGAATAAGGGGAGATCAAAGGGCTCTAATAATTTCATCAATTAAAGATCCTTTGACAAGGTATGTGGCTTATGGAGTCTCATACAAAATTTATTTTAGAAACTAAGAAGGATGAACCTCAACAGGTGCTGCATATATTGCCCACAAAATGATAATTGAAAATGAGGACTTTGATTTGTGTAGTCTGTTGAAGGAGCAATTGTCGGAGAATTTTCAATTAACAAAGGATATTGGCTACCAATTCAAGTTTGGTACTCTGGCAATATGTATTATGATGTACTTTCTAAACTGTTTGCCATTGAAGGACAATGTAGTGTGGAGAGAGAATATGCCGATTTGTAAGAAAATCTTCAATCATTACAATTCTTTTGAAAATTGTGAACAATTGTATGAAAGTTTCTTTAGAAAGGTATTAGAAAGGTTTGGAAAAGGCATTTTCCCTCTTCCAACAAAAATAACTGAATTTGGATCATCTTCCATAAAATGAGAGAAAAAGCAAAAGAGAGAAAGAGATACAACTGGTGTCACTCCTCTGATAGCCAAGTTTGCAAAGTTTGAAGAGAAAGGGAAAAGTAAAGTGGTTGTGGATGTAGAAGATGAAGTTTTTGAAGAATATGTATTCCAAAAGATCAAACAAAACCAGATGAATAAAAAACAATAATAGTTGAAGACAGTGATGAGGAAAGTGCTATGTTTAAGACAAAGATTTTGCAAATCATTCAGGATGTGGATGTTTGCAGGATGTTCTCTTAGAAGAACTGATTAAATGTGTCAAGATATCTATGGAGTCTGCACCCTTGGAAAGGAAGGAAGAAGAAATAATTTCTCATTTAAAAATGCAGTTTAGGTTGTCTCTTTCTAGATTGAAGAAGAAAATGAGTGAGCTGAGATAGTGTATTGATTCTGCAAATAAAGTCTTTAACTATTATCTCAAGTGGCCTCATGTGGTAGGAAAGTACAAGGATAAGCTTGAAGATATTGAAAGTGAGCTTGTTAAGACTGGACAAAATTATAGTATGCTCTTGGATAAGAATGGAGATGTGAAGAAGAAAGTTTATGATTTACAGATTGAGCATGAAAAAGTTCATACTACTAAGAATACTCTCATTGATGCTTTCTGGAAAGTCAAAGACATAACTGAAGGGAGATTAGAACAAATGATTGAGACTCTTAAATTAGGAGAGGAACTAGAAGAAGCAATCACTATTCCTAAGTCTTGTGCAAATAATCAACAAAACTTCAGAAAAAAACAGTATGATCATAGCTATTGGGATTGCAGTGGATTCCTGGAAGGAATTCCTTCCAGAAATGAAAGCTAAGTATAAAATAATTTTCTAAATTTTTGCATCAGTTATCAAATTTTGATTGATTTTGCATCAGTATTTGGGGAGATAATGGAGTAAGAGATAGTGCAGTAAAATATTTTAAAGGAGAGGATAAGGAAGAGAAGTGTAGAGCGGATGTAGTAGAGCTTTTTCATTGATGTCAAAGTGGGAGAGAATGAAGTGAAAAATTTCCTAACATCCAAAGGGGGAGTAGTAGTTTTGGCTTTGATATTTCTTAAATTGGTTTTTGACACTTAGTAATTTTTTCACTAAGTGTTGCCATCAATGCCAAAGGGGGAGATTGTTGGCATATGGCTTTGATGAGATTGACTTTGGCTACTTGTGTTGTCATTGATGGCAACTAGAGTCTACAAGTTGATCTGCAGTATCAGTTGCGCTTATACCGGCAGAGAATTAAGTCTCTATATTCTACTAGCAGAGAAAGTAAAGAACATGACATCCGGTTGGTATGTTGATTGGACTACTTCATCATATCACTATTTTGAAGTGTGGATCTCCAAAGAAGTTTTCTTAGCTCGTACACTATTCTACTGAAGAAGTTTTGTGGTGTTGTATTAATCATATCTTGAGTTAAGAGGTTCAGTGGCATGTTTTATGATCTATTTTTCATTGTGGCTGACATGCTTGATGTGGTGGATCGAGGATGTATGTGGAATAATTATTTTTCTATCTCTTATGTTTAGAATTGTGGACATCAAATCTGCAAATGGCCAAAAATCTTAACATTGTAATATCATGTTTTAGTCATTTCAAACACATTAAATTCAATATCCCTATGAAATACTTAGCCATGTTAGAATATGAAAAATGAAATAGAACAAGAATAGCTGATTACAAGCATACACAAACATGATCAAAACTTTATTCCATATTGGATTGGTGCTATTGTTGAAAATAGCCCTTTCCCAATTCTTGATAGATAAGCTTAGATGATGATGATAAGATGGACAAGATTAGCTCTCCATTGAAGAGAGTAACCTTGTATGAGATTGTGGAGTTGAAATGCTCTAATTGTGGATGAACAAAATCAGTTCTCAAACCAAGAGAGTGACTTTGCATAAAAATTGTGGATGAAATTGTGGACGATTTGCTCAAAGATGAAGCTTTCATTTATAGATTTTCTTGATGAGGGATTGGCTAAATGGATGAATGTGGGATAAAGAATCAAGCCAATGAGATGGAGACACTTTTCATCTTGTGAGTGGTTGATGCATGTGCAAGATTTGGGAAATGTGCCCAAGAGAGGGAGATTTCAAATTTGAAAATGAGAGTTAATGCTTAGTTTGACCTTTGCAAGGGACATGTAAGAGACATATAAGACCTATTAAATGCCTTGTTGGATGTACCTTTCAACTTGCCTTTTGAAGTCAAACCTGATGGAATATTCTCCAAAGATGCCATGTTGAGCGAAAATGCTGATTTAATAAATCAATAAATTGATTTATTTGTGCAAGTGGCAAAATCTAGAGAATGCAAGTGGTTAGGATTAGCATTTAATCATGGTTAGATTAGTTTAATGATGATTAGGTAAGTTTGACCAATTTGACTCAAATATTTGATTTATTTAAATCAAAAGGGATGATGCAAGATAAAGGTGGATTGATGAAATGTTAGGATTTGATGTATTTAAATGAGGTAATGGTAGGCTTAAATCAAATAAAGTTAATTTATTTAATTTAAATCGATGATGAACCTGATTTTCCTACTAAATGGATTAATGTGAATTTGATTTATGAATGAGCAGATGCATATGCATAATGCTAATTTCATGTGTCTACATTTTTCCCCTCTTTGAAGCAATGCACTTGTTGCGTTGGTTCAAAGAATAAACTTTCCACGATCAAAATTCAAAAAATTTCTGATTTTTTGGATGCCCCAGCGGAAAGTACACTGGTACATTGCCCCCCTCGAGAGATCGAGCGAAATGATTCAATTTGAGGGTCAATCTCATGATAAAGAGGTTAAAAAATGGATGGTTATGAATGATGATGCAAATGAGATGGTTGAGATTGATGATGTGATATGTTGTGATTATGCAATGGATGATTTATGCAGATGCTTAGACTAACAGATCTATATTATGATGATGATGCAAATGCCATGTATGTGAAATGATCAATGTTTCCTATTATGTATGATATGAATGATATGTGGTATGCTGGCATTTTGTGGATGTAGGATGGATGCATTGGTGATGATGATGTTAGTGCGGAAATGAGATGATGACAAGAGGATCCCACAAGTCCATGATCTGATGAGACTTTATTAGAGATGATGATGATGATAGATGATGATAGATGGATGATAAATGATGATGATGATAAATGATGATGATTTTCTTATCAAGGATTGGGATTTTAAAAGGGCTACTTACCTTATGTTTGATTACACATGTAGATACGATGCATCAAGGTATAAAGAACTAGGATGGTGTTGTACCTATTGCGATGGACTTTGAATCGACAAACAGATAGGAGTATTCTTGTTCACACTTGACATACAAAAACCTTGCTAGGACGTACCTAATAAAGCAAGTATTTGCCAAGTTATTTTACAAGAACGTCCAACAAGCATAGCAGACAAAAGATAATGATCGTTGCCCCATTCCTATCTCTCTAAATACTTTGTTTGGATATCATCAAGAGGTCCTTGGAATGAGCGCAATAAGATAAATCATAAGAAAAGATCAAGTACACAAACAAGCCAATGTTCTTCATATCTCTAGCCAAAGGGATTTGTTTTGATAGGATAAGAATCCAAAGTGATATCCAAAATGATGCCCATTGTTAGAATGATATATCCTAGGACATGCATTGTATAAAATGATGATGGTTTGATAAGTTGATTGATAGGCTGTTGATATAAGGTTGACTGACATGTCTGAAAATGATCAAGAGTTTGATTTTATTTTAGAGGTTTGTTGTTTGCTTTTGATTTTACAATTGAAGCTTTGCTTTTGCTGATTGTTGCACTTGTTTTTGTTTGTTTTGCCAAAGGATGAAGGTGATGATCAGTTTATTATGGATGATTGATTATTGCGGGTGATTGTGAGATGAGACAGATGGATTTTTTTCAAATATTTGGATGTTTTTGACGTTTTGAAATATTTTGAGGCTTGTTTTTGGTGTTTTTGAGATTTTGACAAATGTTTTGATTTTTTTGAATTTTTGCAATGTTTTGGGGTTTTTTGTTTTTTGAATGTTTTTGGATTTTTTGATGTTTTTCAATTTTTTTTGGATTTTGTGTCTCGGGGGTTGATCAGAGATGAGCCTTTCCTACGTTTAAGCTTAGAGATGACGTAGTTCGGATTCCAATGTTTTTGACATTTTTTGAGTTTTTGAGTGTTTTTGGATTTTCGCATGATTTTGACGATTTAGATATGGACATGTGTGATGATATCAATGCTCTGTTTGGGATTTTGTCAAACGCCAAGCTAAGGTTGATTGATCAGATCGATGGATTGATGATGATGATAACATTGTTGAGGATACGCAACAATGCAAGGATAGTGTTAAGCAACACAAGGATTAAGATGTCGATCAGATTGATGATGATAACATTGTTGAGGATACACAACAATGCAAGGATAGTGTTAAGCAACACAAGGATTGAGATGGATATCCCAAGATGATGAATTGATTGATTGGATTCCATTGATCATGATTGATGAAGCTTGGTTTGGAACAAAAGATGTTCAAATGATTTGATGTGACGTTTGACATGCAATTTAGATGCGACTGATAGTGATTGTTTGGACCGATGTTTGATAAAAGATGAAGACTGATAAGGAACATCTTCTTGTCAAAATATGCCATGGGCTAGTGATTATGTGGATTTTTTCTCACAAGTGGTTTGACCAATTTGATTTCACGTTTGCCAATGTTCGAATCACCACATAAGTGGGAGGATATAGATCAAGATTTATTCTTGAAGCAAGATGTAAATATCTGCCCCTAGTGTCTAGCAATGTATGGAATGTTAGGGATGGATCCTTGAATAGGTTTATGGATGGATGGATATGGTACACACGCAAAGGATTTCAAGGATTATCTTGCAATAAGATAAGGTGTTCGGATAACGAATGCTCATTTGGATAGTGCTTCATGGCTCAAATAACGCTGGGTAGGATAGGATCAATGAAAATGACCTATGTCAAGATTTTTACCATAAGCAAGCATAAAGTATGAACCAAAATTTCATCAAGATCAAGATAACTTGGATGACGGATGCAAATGGATGAAAATGGATTGTATAAATGGTTTATGGATGAATGGATTTATTATGGATAAGATGGATGGAATGCTCGATTTATTACAGATGGGATGAGATGCTTTCACCTGAAGTGGCACGCATGGATGCTCAATTCTACACATGATGCCTGTTTGCCAGGTTTTTGTCATGGTCTTTTCCAAAGCACCACCCATGCGGTTTTCACTAGAGGACGATTTTTTTTCTATACTGTTTTCAATCCTTTTTTTGATTTTTTTGGATTTTCATTTTTTTTGATTTTTTTGGTTTTTTTTTGAAAGATTTTCTGAAAGATTTTAAGCTCATGCCGAATCACACAGTGTCACTGATGTAGATGCCCCTATCATAATGTTCCATTGATATCCTGCTTGAATAAGTTGCTTTGCTAAGACACGTGCACTTGAATGCAACTTTTGGGATTCTTGATTTGCTTTGTCGATACCAGAGTTAACTTTGTCTCTGTGCGCACATCATGATAGAGTTCCTTCAAACTCCTTATGATGAAGGGTTGTTGCCAATACATGGTCAATGTAAGAATTGGATATCATGCATGGAGGTGTGGATGGATTGGTTGACAGTTTGGAACCTTTGACTCTCCAAACTTGGGAAGATGAGCAATGATGGGTGGATACGAAAGTGTGCGTGGAATTAAAACCAACTGCTTGATATACTTTGTACGTCGCTTGAAAAGCCTGCTTTTGCTTTTGCGGACATCTTTGATGGATACTTTTCCCTTTTTTATTTTTCCCCATAGTTTCTTTGACTAATGGAGTTTGATAAGAATGATCTTTCTTTGTATTTTTTGGTATCTATATGTATTTGATTTTTCCATTATGCTTCTTAGCTTCTTTTTCTTTGATAACATTCTTCGTACTTTGATTCAAATCTTTCTTTTGAAGTTTGTCCCAATTCGTGGATGGGGTGATGGGTGGATGAAGATTCATGGTGTGGCTGGTTGTAGTTTTGGCAATGGTTTCACCATAAGGATTCTTCATGCTCCCTATGTTGACGTTTGCTTGAGACGAAGTTACCCCAGTATTGTGGTGGTACTACCTTCATGCTTTGATTCTTCCGGTTCCAAGAGTTCCTGTTTAGAGTGCATTCTCTAATAAATGACTACCCTCGATGGTGTTATTTCAATTGGATGCTCAGCTGACTTCGAAATATACTGTTCTGTTTGACTGGTTTCCTTGAGTGGATAAGGCTCGATATCTTTATTCATGATGTCCTCAATCTGAGTTTGGGATATATCTTATACTATTGTTGACAACTCAGTTTGACTATAGGAGTTAATAATTTGCTCTTTTTGTGTAATAAAATCTTGTTCTAGATGAAGATCATCTACGTGTCCATCCATAGAAAGCATCTCATGGGTAGATGGAGGAGTATTTGCTATGTGGATATGATCATCTTGCATAGATAAGAGAGTGTCCATTATATTATTGTAGTATCTTGAAGATACAAATTTTTGATCTTGAATGATTTTGGGGTTGCTTTCGACATGCTTTGGATCAAGTTCTTGACATGGATCAGTTTCAAAGGATGGACTGCTTACAAAGGGTTCTTGGATGTTGTCATTAGACATGGTAAGTGGTTCAATATCCTCAAGTGTTCAGTTCAAGGTTCCTTCAGTATCTGTAACCATGAGGTCAAAGGATGTCAATATGTCTTGGAAAGGATCATTGCTAGACCTTGGTGAAATATTTTGATCATGCTTTGGAATAAATTCTTGAGATATGTCCTCTAACTCATAAGGCAATGTAGAGACATTTTCAACATGATCATAGGTGAATGGATTGTGCATTATGTCAATAGGATCAAATAATCCTAACAGTCCTTGAAATAGATCACTAAAAAGTGGCTCTTGATGTATGGTGAGTTGATCATCAGATGGGGTGGAAACCTCTCCAAGGTGCTCATTGTTTTCAATGATTGTGGCAAAGAGATTGTGAATGTCTTCAACCATAGAGTCAAGTGATGTTGATATTTCTTGAATTGGATCATTGTCGAGTATTGTTGGTGGCTTTTGATCATGATTCAAAAGTGTCTCTTCACCTATGCTGATTTGATCTTCGGATGAAGTAGACATAGCTTCAAGGTGCTCAGTGATGGATTGATCTTGATCCTTGTTCTCAATAGTTGTCATTTTTTGTGTTTGTGCTTGTGTTTGTTGGGCAGCTTGAGAGGCTTGTTGCACTTGTTGAGCTTTTCTTGCTTGTTGCATGGCTAGATATTGTTGGATGGCCCTTTGGTAGGCTTGGTGACCTTTTAACGCAATGTTATATTGTCTTGCTACATTTGGTTTTGGTGGTAGTGGTGGTGGATTTGGAATCATGTTGGATGTAGTGACAAGTGGTTGAGATACACTTGGAGTGATCGTGGTAGTGAGGGGTTGAGATATGATGGGTGTGGTAGGTTGAAATTGACCATTGTTGATGTTTGGAATATTCATATGATTTGCAAATGTATTTATTCCAAAGTTTTTCGGATTCATGTTTCAAAAATTTTTACTTGGTACCTTCTCATTTGACTTGTAGGGATTTGGTGGGATGACATTGTTTGTTTGAAGGCTCATGCATTGATTGTTCGGTTGGTTTTCAGTATTGCACTTGCTTTATTTAATGTCTACAAGAACCATGATGTGGGTCCCTTCTATAAGTCTAGCCGACTTATGAAGGTACGCTTCATTTTCTAATTAGATTTTTGGGCCAACATAAGAAAAAATATTATACCTTGTTAAGGCCGACATGTATTGAATTTTTTGGGTTAGTGGATATATAATGAAGATCAGTAATTCACTTTGTGTATGTGTGATGTGAAGAGAGATGTATATGTGTGTGAAAAAGAGTAGAGTAGTTGATTGATCGAACATTAGTTCTACTATTGAAGGGTTTTCAACAGGAGAACAGAGTAGAGCATAACAGATTTGAGCAGAAGGTCCAAAGTCAAATTGTGCGCTTTAATGGAACTGAATCTAGGCATTTGTAGATGCTATATTCTCAGTTCAAATTTTGTTGTAATCTATATTATAATTGTATGGCAGTGAGCCTCTTTCTTGAGTAATGAGCTCTACGTAGTGCACCTAAATGCAAGTGCATTCCCCTCTTTTATTTTACTTTTAATGGAGTAAACTTTGTGGATTAATCTCCACCGTGGTTTTTCCCCTAACAGGGTTTGCACGTAAAAATATATGGTGTTATGGCGATTATTGATGTGACTGCATGTTTTCATCTATTATGTGCTGCTAATGTTATACAAAGTTAAATTATTGATGTTGATGGTTTTAGATCTGTTTTGCAAATCAAAATTATTGAACACTGATTCACCCCCCCTCTCAGTGTTCCTTGCATCCAACAATACATATATATATATACATATATATATATATACATATATATATATATACATATATACATATATACATATATATATATATATATATATATATATATATATATATATATATATATATATATATATATATATATATATATATATATATATATATATGAGGGTGTCATATGCAAGAACATAAGGAACAACATAAGAGGGTAGCTTTGGTGGATATTTTTTTATGGGGGAAATCAAGGGGAAAGAGAAATATTAATTAGCAATCTAGTGTTTGCATCCATAAAGAACAATTTGACATGAGCATGTCTATTATGGGGCCAAATTCATTATAAAGTTTTAATATTGAAGGGATAGTAGATGCAATCATAAGTCTTGTCAAAATCAAGTCTAATGATGACAACATCCTAGGCAATTTGTTGGGCTCATTATATCATCTCCCAAGCTAGCACCAAATTTTCTAATATACGTATCTACCACTGAAGAATCCAATTTGTTTAGATCTGATAGTTTCTTGGGTAATGTATTTGATTCTTCTATCCAAGGCATTGAAAATGATGTTATATGATGTACTAAGTAAGATGATGGGGCACCAACCATTTGAGTCGATGGGCTGCCAGTGGAAATCTATCGGGAAAATGTGGCAACATATTAAAGATGATTTCTACTTGGTTTACCTAGAGGCTTTAGAGCATGGTTCATTAGGAACAAATATAAATAAAGGCTTAATTAAAATCCTTCCAAAAGGGAAAAATGAGGATACCATTGTAGGTTGGCGCCCTATAACCTTACTTAATATGTCCTACAAAATCATTGCAAAAGCTATAGCTACAATAATTAAACTAGTGGCTAAAGAGATAGTCAGGCTAGAACAAATAGGGTTTCTTAGTGGAATGTTCATCTTGGATAACCTTATTCTTGCATTGGAAACATTGAAATGGGACCAACAATCAGGGCAACAGGCCCTATAATTGGTCAAGTTGGACTTTGATAAAGCGTATGATAGAATGCGTTGGAGCTTTTTACTCAAGATGTTACAATGGTTAGGTTTTGTTCCTAAACTTTGTAGGCATGTTCAAATGTTGTTAAAAGATTACAATGCTTAGTTGATTATTAATAAAGAGTTTTCTAACACCTTTCCTTTACAACATTCAATTTAAAGACAAGGTTGCACTTGTATCCCTTCCGTTATGTTCTTGTTGTTGATGTTATTAGTTATCTGCTACAAAGATACAACCATTTGAATTTGATTATTAAGGGTATTTCTATTCCCCACAATGTTGTGGTTTTTAATTCTCATTTCACTGATGATAGCATGTTGTTTATTCAAAATTTAGAGTTGGAAATTAACATGTTTTGGATGTACTTAACCTCTATTGTGAAGTGTTAGGATCAAGGTTAGCTCATAATAAAATTGAATTTTTGATGGTTCAATTAGGTCCACCTCCTAGGTGAATTCTGAAAGATTAGAAACAAATTAAGCATGGGAAGATTACTATATATCTAAGCATTCTCTTTGGATTGGGTGTCTCCATTTCTAAAATATGGAGCTAGTGTCTAAATAAATTAAAAACTAAATTATGTACTTGGGGAAATTTTTTTTTGTCTTTAGTTGGAAAAATCTAAGGGTGATCCCACAATAGTGGCTTACAATTTTTGGCCAAACTAGACACTAAAATTATTATTTTTAACTAAATCTTCACATTTGGGCACCTATAGCGGCTAAACCGTGAAGAATTTGAAGATGATGCAAACTAGAGTCTCGTCACATTTTGTCTGTAGATTCTAAAAATATTTTTTTCAAAATTTTTGAAATAAGATTGCACTTCTTTTTCCATCTCCCATGAAAACTGGTATTTTTCAGAAAATAACATTTTAAAAAAGTGACACACACCGTATAACGCATAACCTTTTTTCCATGAAGGATAAAATTCTAATTCTTTTGAATTTAGACTTGTAACTTCGATATCTAGTGCTTCCACTTGGTTAGACAGTTTTTTATTGAATATTTTTTCTTTAATCAAGTTTCGAAATCAAACCAATTACAATTTAGACATAGTGCGACCGTATAATGCGTAACTTTTTTTGTATATATTGAAATTCAATTTTTTTTTGTTGGATCAAAGACTTCAATATCTGTTGCACTCATATTTTTCATTTTTCTTTTATAATCTTCTATTTTTCCACGTGCAGAATAGAGACTTTCATTTTTGATGAAAAACCTATGTTTAATAAAACTAAAAAAACAAATACATAATAAAACCAAAAAATATTAAAATTGTATTCATTGGATAGCTCATTCCAAGGACTACTTGATTCCAGTTGGGTTTGTGATGACTCCTCCATTTTCATCCTCAACCCAAGCTTCGAAGCATAAAAAATTAGGATTTTTTTTGTTTCAAGGGGAGAATGAGGAATAAGGGGGTTCGTACGAACCTTTGGGGGTTTGAGTGAACCCCCTTTAAATTGCATTTTTATTTTGTTTTTTGGGTGAGAAATGTGGGCCCAGTAATTAATGGGTTCACTTGAACCCTAGTTCGGTTGAACTTGTAGGTTCATTTGAACCCCTAAAACCAAATTTTTTTCCATGGGGTCCTTTTTTCTTAGTTTTCCTTCCTCCATCAAATTGTAAACCACTATTGTGGCTTCACCTCTAAGTTGTGAACATTTTTTTTTTTGGCATCTCATGGTTATTATTCCTCTTGTTGGATGCCTTCAAAAAAAGGATATGAAGACCTTATCATAATTGTTCGCAACTTCTTATGGGTGAATTGGAGTGGTAAGGAAAGTTTTTAAAGTTGCTTCTTGGTTACTTTGCATTCAACCCAAATCCAAAGGTGGGTTGGGTCTTCTAGACCCTAGAAAACAACACTGATACATTTTGACTCAAAATCTAACAAAAGTTTGTCAGAATTTCGATGAACTTTCGTCAGAATTATTTCGTCAATTTTCTAATGAAATTTGAAACATCGAAATTCTGACCCAGCCGATGATGCTAGGTCAGAATTTCAACGTTTCAAAATTTTTCAGAAAATCGACGAAATAATTTTGACGAAAGTTTGTCAAAATTTTGACGAAAGTTCGTCAAAATTCTGACGAACTTTTGTTGGATTTTTAGTCAAAATTTATCAGTGCAAAGTGCTTTTTTGACAGCTAAATGGAGTGTTAGAATAGTCAATGGTGATGAACCATGTAAATTTTTGGTTTGTTTTCGGATTACCTAGGCTAATGCTATAAGGAAATGGCAAGATTTTGGTTGGGAAGATAAAATATTATTGGATCCTTTCTTCCATCTTAAGGCCTCCTTTCCTTTAATCATAATTTGGAAGGCTTGGTGACAAGTTTGTAATTTCCTTGATTGGAAAAGTTCACTACAACATGGGTTCAACTTTGGAGCTTCATCTATATGGTGGAATAAGATGGTAAAATATCATGGCCAACTGCTAGTTGTTGCTTTCCGAAGGTTGGTATACCTTTTATTTAAAAAAGGATTTCAAAGATTTGGGGACTTGTGGGATTTTAATGCTCAAGATTGGTTTAATTGGCAAGATCTTAACCATAACTTTGGTTTAAGATATAAGTGTAAAGGGTTTATTATATTTGTTAAGTCATTGGTTTCTTCAAACTGGTTATGAAGATTTGTACCTCTCTACAATGTAATCCTTTTAAGGATTGGTGGTTGTTGTCCAAGTTCCCATTCACTCTATTTCTTCTCAAGAAAGTCTACTTGAATTTGTTGCCATAGTTGTCATTAAATCCTAGATTGAATCAGAAATGGAACTGTAAGTTTCAAGAAAAAACTTGGAAAAAAATGAGTGCTCAAATATGGCATTCTAAAACTGAAGCTAATGTACAAATTTTGGCTTGGAAAATCTTGCATTGCAAGTTGCCCATTGGTCATAGGTTGGAATATGTATATAGGCTTATCCTGTTAAGTGTCCTTATTGTAAGCATAGTGAAAGTATGAAACATACATTTTGGGACTGCCCCTTGACCAAAAGAAAATGGAAGGTTGTCTTTACTTATCTCTCGACTATTTTTAAGCAAGTTTTAAGTTGGAAAGAAGCAATTTTCGATTTGGGCCTTCAAAGTAATATTGTTTCTTAAATTCTATAAGGTAGATTATCTTGTTTAATATATGGAAAAGTAGATGTATGACAATTTTTTCAAAGCATAATATTCATCTTGAATCATAAATTCTAAGGTTTTACTCTGACATCATTTTGCAAATTGTTTTCTTATGTTCTTAGTTGCAAGGAGTACCTAAAGAAAGCATTAAAATAAGCAATCACCTGGATAAGATTAAATGGAAAATTATACAACTGCATAAAGATGATGTAATTTGTTCTAATCAATTACAAAAATTGTTAAAATTTAGAGTTTGAAGTGGTTATTAGCATCTATTAGTTGTTATAATGTAGAGTTTGTTGTTCATTACAATTGTAATTGTTCATTGAAGTGTCATGTTTTGTTTAGTTCTCCTTGGGAGTTTAGATTATTGTTTTTCTCTTTTATTGTTTACAATTATGATTAGACTATTTTTTAAAATGATTTCCATTGTTCTTATATTGTTATTTGAACATTGAAGATAGATTGATCATTTGTAATGATAGGTTAGAACACATAATTTGAATTTTGATCTCCAAAAGAATAATGGAATGGAAAAAAGAACAAAACAATGGAACAAGTCTAAATATGTTTGAAATAATGTCTAGTGGAAGGTGCAAGTTCTACATCGTGAGCAATGGATGAGCTAATAATGTTTTCTATTTAGGACTAATAAAATTAGAAGATGGTAGGTGGGGAGGTCCTAAGGAAGGACAAAATCATTCAAGCATGCAAGAAAAACCAAAAACAGTGTTGGATGAACTCAACATTGGCATGTAAAGGGGTGGGTAAAGGAACTTGAGTACCAATATGGTTTTTTGCATGGAGAAGCTTCCATGTAATAAATTGGGAGTATAAGTGTGTTTTTTCTTGATAGATTTGAAGATTTATTTTGTTCCATTTAATCTAATTGAACTTACACTTCCAAACTAATTTTAGATCATATGCAATGGGCAAGGCAAGTAGGATATTTTGTAAACCAACTTAAGGGGGAAGGTTTGGATGCTATGTCCATTAGGTTATCTCTAATATTTAAGGAAATTGGAATGGTGGAAAGTGGAAAGCATCATTGAGAGGTTGGGAAGGATAAGCTTCTAAAATTCAAGCACAAGTAACTTATCTTTATAGCTAAGGTTGAATCAAAATTTGAGTTGGCACCATGATTTCCAATTTAAGCTTGTTAAGTCTCATACGCCCCAAAACATTAGATGCCTTTTTAAAAACTTACAATAATGCATTATGGTTTTCCAATTAGCTGGATCATCAAGTTTCACTAGATAGAGGAAGTGGCAAAGATAAGTACATGGTTATGGGACCAATCAAACCATGAGAATTCATATGAGACCAATTTTCAAGAGTTCCAAAAGATGTTAAGGGGGTTAACCCATAGGTCTTAAAAAGGGGAGATATCTAGATCTTACCATTTCAACAAATTCTCCCATGGATTAATTCTTTGATAGTAGTTTACATACAAAAATGACATGTATCTCCAAGGAGCATCCTCTAAATCCCTCATAATATATTTGGTTGTAAAAAAGACACATTAGGTATACAAGAACCAATGATACCCAAGCTCCCTTTTTCCTTCAAAAGGATGTATTGCGATCAAGGTGTGGTAGCCATGCCTTTCTAATTGCCTCATTTTGACCATAGCTAATTTTTAAATGGAAATGCCAAATGGGATGTTGAGGTGTCTAGAAATGATGTCATTTTTCACCTCTTTTCATTTTTTAGGAATTCATGGTGGATGAGAATTGGGATATGTCATCAAGAATTAGTTTTTTATATTATTGATTGAAAGCCTAAGACCATATAGAAGTAACTCTAGAATATCTAAGTATTATCATGTTATCATCAATAAAGTGTCAATTGAATTTCATAGCATTACCAAGAAGAGATATTCCTTGGATAAGGTAATTTGTGTGATACTATTAGAAGATATATATATATATACGAGGGTGTCATATGTAAGAACATAAGGAACAACATAAGAGGGTAGCCTTGGTGGATATATTTTTATAGGGGAAATTAAGAGGAAAGAGAAATATTAATTGATAATCTAGTGTTTGCATCCATAAAGAACATTTTGACATGAGCATGTCTATTATGGGGCTGACTTATATCATCCTAGGTAATTTGTTGGGATCATTATATCATCTCCCAAGCTAGCACTAGATTGTCTAATATAACTATCTACCACTTAAGAATCCAATTTGTTTAGATATCATAATTTCTTGGGTAATGTATTTGATTCTTCCAACCAAGGCAATTACAAATTATGTTATATGATGTATTAAGTAAGATGATGGGGCACCAACCATTTATCATGTCATCTTTTCTTCCCTTGGGAATGAGTTTAATCAACCTGTAGTTAATAAATTCTCTTAATGATCTTGTTTGAATTCCTTCAAGATAAAACATTTTAGAAGTCTTCCCAAATATGTGAACTCAATTTTTTTTTTGTAAAATTTAACTAGAAGGCCATCTACTTCAAGACATTTTCCAAACCCATAAATTACATACATTGTTGTTTCTATCTCCTTCAAATAAAATTTTTGATCAATAAAGGTGCTATATTGAAGATCATTTTTTTGGGGTATTTGACTTACCACATTTATTCTCAAGTATAAGAATGAGATGATCATCAAGGCTACTAGAAATTTATTTATAATAATCACGGAAGGTTTTATATACTAATATAAACCATTAGTAGCTTTTATGATTCAAATGTACTTTTTTCTATGTTTATATGTTGATTATTCATTGGAATAAAAATATGAATCCCTTATCACCATGTTTTATCAATTAGAGTCAAGATCACATTTGAAAACCTTTTCCCTTATAAACAAGCATCTTCTAAAGAAAATTTTCTATGTGATAAGTTGACTATTGGAGGGGGATTCTAAGAGGGTTGTTGTCCAATAAGTTTCTTTTATTTCCAAACCATCCTTGAAGAAATTTCTTAAAATTATTTTATATTTAGCTATAATTATATATCCATAAACACGAAGAAAATGAGTACATCAAGTGATGACACCTATTATGCTGAGGTTCAAGCTCAATTTTTAAAGTATCTAAAAGGCCATCAATATAGTCTTGGTTTTGAAAATGGGTTACATTCAACTTAAAGGGAAGCTCATTGGGAAAATCAAAGGCTCCAAAAAAGGATATAATGATGAAGATTGGGGAGGTAGTTTGGAAGGGGAGGTCAAGATGAACTCATTGAATTTATACGCTATTCTTTAATATTAGTTTATTTAATTGTTTAAGATGTGATGCATTTTATTACAATAATGTAGTGGGTCACTTGGCACAATATAAAAAATGGACCTTTCATCTTAATTTGGAGGCTTACCTTAAAAATATTTGGGCCTCTTTTCACATACATTCTTTTCTCTATGCAATACACTTCCTTTTCTAAAATATTTTCACTTTGATTCAATTGTTATCTCAATATTTATCCTGTGTGATTGAATAATGAGATTTGATAGTTGAAGCACAATACTTATATATAAGCTAGTGTGCATCAACTTGTATATATTTTAATGCTTAAGTATCTATATAAGATTATTTTAAAAAAGAAATATAACACTAATTCATTAAAAAAAGGTGGAACAAGATTAGACCCAAAAATTTTAAGGTGAAGTTTTAAATAGGAAAATCTCAAACTATATAACTATGGTCAAAGTGCTATGTAAAGAGTTATAGAGTCAATACAAAGAGATGCCAATAGTAATTAGTGAAATTCTTTTAATCACTGAATATATCTTGACTATCAAGAATTGACTCCTACCATATAAAGACTTCTTCTTTTTATTCTACATCAAATTGCATTATATTATTTTAAAACTTCAGCTGGAATACACTTGCACATTCTATTATTTCAACCAAAATTATGGAGCAAGCCCAAATGTCAAACGAAGACGTTAGCAGTAGCAAAACTTCAATTGCTTACTGCCTTGACTGTAATGCAATCGCATTAAATTTTATGGTTGCGTATAAGGAAGGTTTTAGGCTCATTTTTCAAAGTCATTGTTGCAAGAGTTAGACATATGTAAGGATAAAATAAGTTAAATGGAAGGAGCGACCCGCGAGGAGTTGAAGGCCAGAGGCAGAGGAATTCACACAGTAAAAATAAAACTAAAACTTAAAATATTATTTTTTCTTCAACACAGAGCTGCTGCTCATAATTTTCTGTTTGCTCACATTCACTTCTCCTTTGTCAAAAATAATTACATAAACAAATACATATAGGTAAAAATCACGTGAATAAATTTCCACGGATGAGGAGGCCCGACAAAAATTTATTACAAAGATACCTAACTAACTTTTTCCCGTCAAAACACATTTAATACAACATCCTTTACATCATTATAAAATCTTAAATATTAAATTTTTCACATCCCGAAATATCAACTGGCGGTGGCGGCTTTTTCCATAGTTCCCCGCGGTATCGCAATGGGTAAAACCCATATTGCGATATCGCGGGCAGTGGTTAGTTGACGGCGGTAAACACCAAGCGGTTAAAGATAAAACAAAACTTCTACGGAGTCTCCCGCGGTATTGCGATGGTTAATTTCTTGATTGCGATATTGCGGGCATTGGTTGGCGGGGACGGCTGCAGTTAGGGTTTAAATTCCAACACTCCCCTTTAAACATAACTGCACTGTCCACCATGCCCAGTCTGTTTCTTTGAAAAATGAAATTATCTCTTCCCAGCGCCTTTGTAAAAATATCTGCACATTGCTCTTCTGATCTGCAAAACTCTAAAAATATATCACCATTGTTAATTAATTCCCTGATGAAGTGATACCTGGTATCAATGTTCTTGCTTCTTTTATGAAAGACTGGATTTTTTGAGAGAGCTATGGTAGAATTTTTATCACAGTAAATTTTTGTTGCCTCCATTTGTTCATTTTGCAATTCTTTCAAAATTCTTCTCATCCAGACTGCCTGGCATGCTGCACTTGTGGCTGCCACATATTCTGCTTCAGCTGATGAAAGACAGACTATTGGTTGCTTCTTTGAAGACCATGAGACAACTCTAGTCCCAAAATTAAATACATAACCAGACGTGCTTTTCCTGTCATCAATGCTGCCAGCACAGTCACTGTCTGTGTATCCTATGAGTTTGAACTCATCTGAACTTGAATACGTAATGCCAAAATTCCTTGTTCCACTTACATACCTTAAAATTCTCTTCCCAGCTTTCTAATGGGTGTCTTTTGGTGTTTCCATAAACCTAGAAATCAAACTTACTCCATACATAATGTCTGGCCTTGTGGCTATGAGATACATGAGACTTCCAACAAGCCTCTTAAACAAAGTTGGATCAACATTAGACCCTCTATCATCCTTGCTTAGTTTCAGACCTTTCACTGTAGGTGTTGGTGCTGGTTTGCACTTCATCATATTAAATCTTTTCAAAATGTCATTTGCATATTTTGACTGTGAAATAAAAATACCATTTTCATTTTGATTCACTTCAATGCCCAAAAAATACTTCATCAGACCTAAGTCTATTATTTCAAATTCTTTCTTCATGTCTGCCTTGAATAGATCAATTGACAAATTGCCAGTGAAAATTAAATCATCAACATATAAGCATACTATCAGTATTTCACCTTCTTCATTCATTTTTGTATACATTGTGGGCTCACTGCTACATCTATTAAATCCATTCAACAAAAGGTAACTATCTATTCTACTGTACCAAGCTCTTGGGGCTTGCTTCAATCCATACAGTGCCTTTTTCAATTTGTAAACTTTGTCTTCTTGACCCAGAATTTCATACCTAGGTGGCTGATCCACATAAACTTCTTCTTCTAAATAACCATTTAAAAAAGCTGACTTTACATCCATTTGAGATACAAACCACTTATTCTGAGCTGCTAAAGCTAAAATCATTCTTATAGTATCCAATCATGCTACAGGTGCAAATGTCTCATTGTAATCAATTCCAGGCTGTTGTGAATAGCCCTTTACAACCAATCTTGCTTTAAGCTTCTCAACTTCATCTTTTTCATTTAATTTGGTTTTATAAATCCATTTCACTCCAATGACATCTTTGTCTTTTGGAAGACTGACTAGATCCCATGTTTGATTCTTTTCAATTGCTTCAATCTTTTCATCCATAGCACTTACCCATATATCATCTTTGACTGCATCTTCAAAATGAACTGGATCTTCTATTTGAGAATAAAATGCAGAAAGAGAAATCTGATCTGAATTATTCTCACCTTCATTTTGCTCATATATATCTCTTATGCTTCTGATTTTCTATCTTCTCAGACTTGCCAATGTAGGATTTGACATATCACTTGAACTTGTGGAATATGGACCCGATGGTCCTGCTGTAGATGGTGTTTGTTGTCCTCTTGTTGGACTGCTTCCTTGAATGGTTGAGGCTGTTGTTACAATCGATGCTGATGTCACTTGTGGACTACTTTGCTGAGCTTGAATGGGAGTGGTAGGAGTCTTGAATGGGAGTGGTAGGAGTCACAATAGCTGGAATATTTGTTGATGCTGAAACTTCATTCTCCTCTTGAGGTATACTGGCTAAAATATTAACTGTCTTCTCTATGCTTCCATCCCATGCTTCATCTTCTACAAATTGTACATCTCTGCTGATTATAACTTTTTTTGTTGTTGGATTATACAGCTTATAAGCTTTGGATTCTTCACTGTATCCAACAAATATACATTTTTCTCCTTTGTTATCTAGCTTCCTTCTCAATTCATCAGGCACATGTGCATATGCTACACATCCAAATACTCTCATGTGAGTAACACTGTATTTTCTTCCTGTCCATGCTTCTTTAGGTACCATATTCATGCCACTTTTTGTTGGACACCTATTCATTATATAGGCTGCACAAGATATTGCTTCTACCCAATATTCATTTGACAAATGTTTGGCTTTCAACACACTTCTAGCCATTTCCATGATTGTTCTATTTTTCCTTTCAGCTACTCCATTTTGCTGAGCTGTGTATCTAGTTGTGAACTGCTTGTGAATTCCATAATCTTTGCAAAAATTAAAAAATTCTCTTGAAATATATTCACCACCTATATCTGTTCTCAACACTTTGATATAATAACCACTTTGTTTTTCAACCAAATTCTTGAACTGACGAAACAGATCAAACACTTCATTTTTCTGCTTTAGAAAATAAACCCATGTTTTTCTTGAATAATCATCAATGAATGTCAGAAAATAAAAACTACCATCTATTGAAGGTGTTTGCATAGGTCCACACAAATCTGAATATATAATTTCCAAAGGGGCTTTTGCTCTAGTTAACTTTCCTGCTAGAAATGATTCTCTATGTTGTTTTCCTAAAATGCACCCTTCACATACCCTTTCTGGTTTTTCTATTAAAGGTAGTCCCTTGACCATGCCTTTCCTCTGAAGTAAATTTAAACCTCCAAAGTTGAGATGCCCAAATCTCAAGTGCCATAACCATTTTTCATCTTTTATCTCAGCTTGAAAGATTATCTGCACTACTGCTGTAGTTTCTTCTCTACCCACTTGTGAATTCATTAAGTGTTGTGCTTGAGCATAATTTATGTTCAAATCTGGCCTTATCTTTAAGGGAAACATTCTGTTGTTTTTTATTCTGACTTTTGCAATAAGCTGGTTGCTTGGGTATTTGTCTAAAATTGTGCACAGACCATTCTTGAAGGTTACTCTATACCCTTTTTGAACCAGTTGCCCTACACTCATTAAATTATGTTTTAGACCAGGAACAAAATACACATCTGAAATATACTTTTTCTCCCCCTCTTTAGTTAAAATATTGACATCTCTTTTTCCCTTGACTGCCACTTTGTTGTCATTATCCAATGTAACATCAGACTTTACATTCTCATTTAAACTTGAAAACATTTCTAGATTACCTGTCATATGATTGCTACAGCCTGAATCTAAAAATCATACATCTTTTTCATTTGCTTGAGCAACATTACAAGCTAAAAACATTGTGCTCTTATCTAAATTCTGATTTTGACCTTCTCTTGAAAAATTTGCATTTTGTCTATTATTATCATACTGCTTCTTTCTACACTCATTCATATAATGCCCATATTTTTTACAGTAGTGACATTGGACTTGAGATTTATCATACCTTTGATTTTGTGACTGATTCTGTGTTGAGTTTTGGCTTGAGCCTTGATTGCTGCCTCTTCCACTTGAACTTGACACACTGTATCATTCACCTCTGTAAGAGTTTCTTCCTCTTCCTCTTGATCTACCTCTGCCTCTTCCTTGACTGACTGAAGCCTGAGTTTTGAAAGCATGCTCTAGTGATGTATCTGCTGACCTTTTCAGCATGTGTTCATGAGAAATTAGAGATGCATACAGCTCATCAACTAAGAACTGTGATAGATTCTTTGTCTCCTCTATAGCAACTACAACCGGTAGAAATTTTGTGGGCAAACTCCTTAAAATCTTTTCAACAACTCTGGTATCCTCCATATTTTCTCCATGAGACCTAATTTGATTAACCACCCCAATGACCTGGGTGTAGAATGAATCTACAGATTCATTGTCCTTCATACATATTGTTTCAAAATCTCTTCTCAGCATTTGTAACTTTGCTGTTTTAACTTTTGCCATGCCTTGATAGACTATTTGAAGTATGTCCCATGCTTGTTTGGACTTTGTTGCTGCTGAAATCCTTGGAAAATTGCTCTCATGTACAGTTTGAAATAGATAAAATAAAGCATTTGAGTCTTTCTTCCTTGTGTCTTTCAATAAGTCTTTCTCTGCTTGTGTTAAAGCATTGTATGCTACTGCATCTGTTGGCTCTGCAAATCCATTCTCTACTAAATCCCATATATCATGTGAGCTAAATAGTGCTTTCATGGTAATTGACCAGTACTCATAATTCTTCCCATTAAACTGTGGAATTTGTGGGTTTGTCAAGCTTGTGCTTGCTGCCATTTTTAAAATTTACCCAGATAATCTGTTTTGATAAAATTGACTCTGATAATCGAACTTGCTCTGATACATCGTGAAGGCCAGAGGCAGAGGAATTCACACAGTAAAAATAAAACTAAAACTTAAAATATTATTTTTTCTTCAACACAGAGCTACTGCTCGTAATTTTCAGTTTGCTCACATTCACTTCTCCTTTGTCAAAAATAATTACATAAACAAATACATATAGGTAAAAATCACGTGAATAAATTTCCACGAATGAGGAGGCCCGACAAAAATTTATTACAAAGATACCTAACTTTTTCCCGTCAAAACACATTTAATACAACGTCCTTTACATCATTATAAAATCTTAAATATTAAATTTTTCACATCCCGAAATATCAACTGGCGGTGGCGGCTTTTTCCATAGTTCCCCGCGGTATCACAATGGGTAAAACCCATATTGTGATATCGCGGGCAGCGGTTAGTTGACGGCGGTAAACACCAAGTGGTTAAAGATAAAACAAAACTTCTACGGAGTCTCCCACGGTATCGCGATGGTTAATTTCTTGATTGCGATATTGCGGGCATTGGTTGGCGGGGACAGCTGCAGTTAGGGTTTAAATTCCAACAGGAGTTACATGTTCTGAGGCGACAGGTGTAATGCAATGGGACTCTCTATCCACGATGGGTCTCCCTCGGCCTTATCCATATGCTTACAATGGCATTAATGCCGTGAACGGTGAACATGAAAAATGGAAAAATTACAGGTAAAAAGCAAACGGATAAGGAGTCTAACAATGACGAACAGTCAGGATCGTTTTCATCATCTTGCATTCTTTATCCAACAGTCTCTGCGATTGATTTACCATATTAGATCGCCTTGGCATAATTAATGTGTTATCGAATTGTATGCTGTAAATTCGTTTCAGTTGAAATAAAAATGTCGGTTGTTACAGACAAGAGGGCGCTGGTCAAATCTCGTGGCTTGATATTTTGTACATAAGGCGATTGTTGACTCATTACTTTTTGGACTCATCCCAGTCGGATCTTTATTTGAATTCCTTATAATGCATACTTGAGCAGTGGTTGCTTCAATCCTTTGTCCATACTTCGTTAGAGTCTAAATGCTTAATCTCACTTTTCTTTCAGGCGTTATTGTCTGCGCCATTTTATTTCGGAGCGCGCTATGTGTCGATCCGCAGTACGAAAATTGCAAAAGTAATCAAACATGTGGCAGCATAAACTTTACGTTTCCTTTTGGCGTAGGCAATTTTAGTTGTGGTGAGCCAATGTTTCACATCGACTGTGTGCAGAACGTACGCCCAGTAATTGTAATAGGGAGCACCAACTACACAATATTACAGGTTTTCTATGAAAATAAGACGTTTACGGTAACAGATGACAAGAATTTTCAAGATTGCACATTTTCTAATCTGATAGATTCAACCAGGGATGCGGGCAATAGCATTTTTAATATGACCAATATAAACAACGCAAGTCTAGAAGTATATATGTGTGACGAGAATTGTTTACCTTATGGATCATTCCCACCAGGGTATCTGAATATGTCATTTTCCCCAAGAATGTTGACAGTTCCAACAGCAACAATGAAATGGTTCTTTTCAGAAGAAAGAGAGCAGAGTTGTAGAGATTGTGAAAAAAGTAAGGGTTTTTGTGGCTATGACGTTCCCAATACAGGGAACTTTGTTTGCTTTTGCCAGGATGGACCTCATTCAAAGCGCTGCGCCCAAGGTATTATGTTTCCTTCAAATATCTATTTTTTTCTTTCTCAGCTTATAGTTTATATCTGTAACGATGCACATGTTTGAATGTGTGGAATTATAGGTCGAGCTGGTAAAATACGAGTCGTCATAGGTGTTTCCATTGGAACGGTCGGCTTGCTGATAGCTGCAACAGTGCTTGTAGTTTATTATCTGAATTCAAGGCCTACTTCCGATGTGGAGCAATTCATTCATGACTATGCTGATGAAATGCCCCGCAGATATTCATATTCTCAACTGAAGAAAATCACCAGCAACTTTACAGATAAATTGGGGGAAGGCGGTTTCGGTGTGGTGTATAAAGGAAGGCTCTCCAGTGGTAATATGGTTGCTGTAAAAATTCTTGATCAGTCGAGACAAAGTGAGAACCAGTTCATGAACGAAGTTGCCACCATCGGAAGGATCCACCATGTTAATTTGGTTCGGCTGATGGGTTATTGCTTCGAAGAACCTCGAAGCGCACTTGTCTATGAGTACATGTTAAATGGGTCTTTGGAGAAGTTTATATTTGCAGGAAAGGGAAAAGAAGAGAGGCTAAATTGTGATCAATTGTATTCAATTGCTTTGGGCGCAGCTCGTGGAATTGCATATTTACACCAAGATTGCGACAACCGCATCATCCATTTCGACATTAAGCCTCACAATATATTATTGGACGCCGACTTCACACCCAAAGTAGGTGAGTTTGGTCTGGCTAAACTGTGTGGAAAGGGAGATGATCATATATCAATTACGACAACGAGAGGAACGCCAGGATATGCTGCACCAGAGCTTTGGTACAGAAATTTGGGTCCTGTAACGGACAGGTCAGATGTTTACAGTTTTGGAATGGTGTTGTTGGAAATTGTTGGGGGAAGGAAGAATTTTGAAGAGCAGGTGAGCCGGTCCAGTCAATTTTATTTTCCAGAGTGGGCGTTCAAATTGGTAGAAAGCGGAGAGTGTGAGAAGAGGCTATCAGGAATAACAAGAGAGAGATCGTGCAAAGACGAAGAGAGGACAAAGCGGCTAATAAAAGTAGGACTGTGGTGCATCCAACACAATTCTATAGATCGGCCAGGGATGAGCAGCGTGGTTCAAATGTTGGAAGGAAATGGTGATGACGTGGCTGCTCCTCCCTTCCCTTTCGACTCCTCACCTTCACATGAAGCGCCTTTCCTTTTATCTTCTCTAGAAGAATTGTCTAATCATAGACTTTAGGAGCGCAAGTCATTAAAATAAACTGGTGAAATGTAAAACACGTGTTTTGAAACTTCAGCCAAATTAGATTGTGCTCTTTATTATTCCAGCGAAAATTATGAAGAAAGCCATACAATCTACTAATGTCACAAGTATCATTGAAGTTTTTGTCCTTGATTGTAGTAGCGTTATAATTTTCTGCTGGCTTGAAAGGCGTGCTAGCTAGACAATTACTTGCAATCAAATTTCTTCGACCACCGGGGAAAATGTAGTTCATTATTAAGCAGTCGTAATCAAATGAATTAGAAAATTAGAGGTGTCAAAGTTTTTAAAATAATTTTTTACCTTGAATTATTTAATAAGCATCATTATATTTTTGTAATATATGATATGTTGAATGAGGGTTTCAGTGATTTTATGGTCGCATCAAGAATAATATTCTTTGTAAGACTATGCCATATATGTGTGCTTAGCTTGAATTTATTTTACTATGATGAGAGAGATAATGCATCAAAGTTGCATTAATAATTAACTTGACAAAAATAACAATGTAATTTATCAAACGTGTTTTTGGGGAAAAAAAACATTTAATAGTGAAGAATAATTTATTATGGAAGGAATATAAATTATTTTAATGAGGCTTTGGACAATCTCAGAGTTTAGATTATTGTGTTTCTTTTTTATATTTTTACAATTATGATTAGACTATTTTTCTAATGATTTGCATTATCCTTGTTTTGTTATTTGAACATTGAGGGTAGATTGATCATTTGTAATGACAGGTTAGAACACAATTTGAATTTTGATCTCCAAAGGAAGAGTCGAATGGAAAAAGAAACAAAACAATGGAACTAAATATATTTGAAATAATGTGGTGGAAGGTGCAAGTTCTACATCATGAGCAATGGATGAGCTAATAATATTTTCTATCTAGGACTAAGCAAATTAGAAGATGATAGGTAGGGAGGTCCTAAGGAAGGACAAAATCATTCAAGCATGCAAGAAAAACCAAAAATAGTGTTGGACGGACTCAACATTGGCACATAAAGGGGTGGATAAAGGAACTTGAGACATTTACCAATATGGATGTTTGCATGGAGAAGCTTCCATGTAGCAAATTGGGACTATAAGTATGTGTTTTCTTGAAAAATTTGAAGGTTGATCTTGTTCCATTTAACCTAATTGAACTTACACTTTCAAACTAATTTTAGATGATGTGCAATGGGCAGCAAGTAGAGAGTTTTGTAAACCAACTTAAGGGGGAAGGTTTGGATGCTATGTCCATTAGGTGATCTCCAATATTTGAGGAAATTGGAATGGTAGAAAGTGGAAAGCATCGTTGAGAGGTTGGGAAGGACAAACTTCTAAAGTTCAAGCACAAGTAACTTATCTTTATAGCCAAGGTTGAATCAAAATTTGAGTTGGCACCATGATTTCCAATTTAAGCTTGTTAAATCTCATATGCCCCAAAACATTAGATGCACTTTTTAAAACTTAGGATAATGCATTATGGTTTTCCAATCAATTGGATCATCAAGTTTCACTAGATAGAGGAAGTGGCAAAGATAATTCAATGGTTATGGGACCAATCAAACCATGAGAATTTAGATGAGACTAATTTCCAAGAGTTCCAAATGATGTTAAGGGGGTTAACCCATGGGTCTTAAAAAGGGGAGATATCTAGATCTTACCATTCCAACAACTCCCATGGATTAATTATTTGATAGCAATTTGCATATAAAAATGACATGTATCCACAAGGAGCATCCTCTAAATCCCTCCTAATATGTTTGGTTGTAAAATAGACACATTGGGTATACAGGAACCAATGATACCCAAGCTCCCTTTTTCCTTCAAAAGGATACATAATGTGACTAAGGTGCGGTAGCTATGCCTTTCTAATGCATCATTTGACCCATAGTTAATTTTAAAATTGAAATGCCAAATGGAATGTTGCTCGGTGTCTAGAAATGTTGTCATTTTTCACCTCTTTTCATTTTTTAGGAATTCATGGTGGATGAGAATTGAGACATGTCATCAAGAATTAGTTTTTTGTATTATTAATTGAAAGTCTAAGACCATATAGTAGTAACTCTAGAATATCATAGTATTATTCACTTCTTCAACAAAATTTTGAATGCAAATCATGTTATCATTAACACAGTGTCAATTGAATTTGTTAGCATTACCAAGAAGAGAGATGCCTTGGATAAGGTAATTTGTGTGAGAATGTTGCAAGATATATATATATATATATATATATATATATATATGAAGGTGTCATATGCAAGAACATAAGGAACAATATAAGAGTGTAGCCTTGGTGGTGTCGATCACTCGTTCGCTTACATGCTCATGCACCAATTGATAAGTGTTTATCTAATTTTTCCAAAATTAGATTCCACAACCCCAAATTTGAAACTTGAATTTGAATCATTAAAATGTCACTAAAAACATATTAAAAATTGGGTCTTGGCACTTAAGGAGGGCCCATTCACCCTTGGGAAAATGGGTCTTGGGACCTAAATCTAGGACACACAATTTCCAAGGTGTTTAAATTAATGATCTAGCATTTATTTAGTATAAATTTACCTTTCGAAAAATGGGAGTAATAAGGCTTTGGAATGCATAATTTAGGTAATTAGAAGCTTAATTAAATCCAATTAATTAAGAGGATGCAAACATAGTTTGAAAATGTAAACGATTACATTTTTCAACACTACATATGTATGCATGTATATATTTTTTCAAAATAACACATTTCTAAATAACTCAATTATTACATGTTTTGTAGGTTAATATTATTTGATATTTTTTAGGTATTTTGTTAGCAAGAAAGAGGAAAGGTAAAAGAAAAAACCAAAGGTTGAGGAATCATTTACCAAAGGGGTGTGAAATTGTATGTGGTTGACTCAAATATGACACTTCAACCAATCCATCTCATGATAACAAAAATTGTAATATTATTGATAAAAACACATAAATAATGGGAATTGTTGTCAAATATTTTCAAAATCATATACAAAAGACAAAGTGAAAAAATGGTAAGTTGGCACAAGAAGATATGGATCATGCAATCAAATATCTTAAAAAAAATGCCTTCTCAATAAGAGAAGAAAAAAAAGGGGAATGTTGGAATTTTAGAGATGTTGGAAGCTTGAGTTTTTTGTGAGTTACTTGGGTGTTGTCATTGATGTCAACCCCTTATATAAAGAGAGTTTTGGAATGCTATTGGTATTGATGATGTGCTTGCTGGTGTTGTCATTGATGTCCTACTTCAGTATAGTTGTAGAAGTTGTTGGTCTGACTTGTGTTGGGGGAGATTATTGATGTTGGAAAGTGTTACACTATGTTGTGGTGTTTTCATCAATATTGTCATTGATGTATGTGCTAATTAAGTATTGTTGATGCATTTGGTTCACTTGATTTCCAAATATCATATATAAAGATATACAAAATATGAATATATTAGAAATTACTAATATCAAAGAAGCTTTTATGTAATTAATGGCTTGAAAGTAGATCCAAGTTGTTCTTTTAAAGAGATGGTGACTCTTAATTGCAAATGTTACATTTTATTTTTCTTTGCTTTCTCATGTTATTAAAATCCATGAAAAGTAGAGAAGGGGATATAGAAAGAGAGATAGAACATAAGAGAGGCAAGAAAGAGAAATAGAGGAAGAGAGAAAAGTAGGAGAGAGGGGGAAAGAGAAGAAGAGATAAAAGAAAAATATATTTATATAGAAATGTAAAGAGAGATAAAAGAGAGAGGGTTATATATATCTCCCTCTATCTCTATATATATAGAGGGGACATGAGAGGGAAATAAGAGATATGAAGGGAAAGAGAGATTAACTTTCAATAAATTATTTTGTGCCAACAATCTAAAGATAACACATGTCCATGGAGATCTCTTTTTTTTTCTCTCTCTCTCTCTCTCTATATATCCATCTCCATCTTCCTCAATGTTAATTTCTCCACCAACATTTGCAACTACAATAGCTAACATATCATTCACTTATTAAAGATCTCTTCAACCAATTGTAACTATTAAATATGATAATCTTAGATAATAAAAATCAAATAATAAATTTATATTATATAATTTAATTATATGTCTACTATATATATAAATCTATGTACCATAACTATATTTATTGCTATAAGATCAACCCATCTCTCTAATTAAATCTTCTACTTCTTATAGATTTATTTAAAATATATATTATATTGTATAAATAAATATATAATATTATAATGTTATATTATCTTAAAATATGTTTATTAACTTAGATTATATAAAAAGATATACATAATAATAAACATAATTATATTATGACCAACTTGGATAATAAACATCAAATTATAAATTTATATTTTTTATTGACTATATTATATGTAATATTTATATATATTTATTATTTGATTATATATCTATTTTATATATAAAATCCTTATTATAAGATAGATCCCCTTTCTCATTAATCATTTGATTTATTATAGATTAATTTAAATAATATTATAGATTAATATATATTATGTTAAATTAAATAATATAGAATATAATATAGAATATAGAATAATTAATATTAAATATATAATATTATAATATCATATTATATTAAAAATATATTTCATAGTTTATATTACATAAAATTTCATATATTTATAATTATATTATAATATCTTAAAGGTGAGTTATCAGGTCCTTAATTAAATGACATTACTTGAGCATAGCTCCTTATGGACATGTGTCATCTTTGAATTGTTTGCATAAAATGATTGATCAAAAGTCAATCTCCTTTTTCTCTCTCTTTCCCTCTATATCTCTTATCTTTATCTATCTTTATTTATTCATGTTACTCTATCAAAACCCCCCATCCCCTCTCTCTCTCTCTCTTAATTTCCCTCCTTATTCTAAGTTCCAAGATTCTAATTACATATCCAATTTTAAATATCAATCCATAAATATATCACAATAGTTAGAATATCTCAATTTCTTATCTTAATTGATAAACTAATTTAAAATTTAATTACATCAATTAATTTATTATCTCTCCTTAAATATCTAAAATTACATTGTATCTCCCTACACTAATCTCAAATACCAACAATAAAATATAGTCACGTCCTTTTTAAAAATTTATCCTACATTAATATATGTACAAAGTAGCTTAAATAATCATATCCTACCTCAACTATGAGGCTACATAAACAAGCACATGCCACATATGCTTCATATCCCCTTCAACAATTTATATACAATGGACAATCTTCATATTTTTAATTCTCTTTTAATAGCAAATAAGACCCCAAATTACATACTAATAATGCATGTTACATACTAATTTTTAAGGAAGGGGGAAATAAGAGAACTTAAACAATATTTTTTTTCTATAACAAGATAAATTATTTATAAATTTGCAAACAAAAAATTTGTGACCAATGAGTAGAGTATACTTGTATTATTGTTGATATTGAGAAAATTAATAGCATAAAACATTACAAATATTTGTAGCTAACTCCAAATCATTGAAAGCAAGGTGAGAATTTACTACACATATTTTATGCCAACATAATAAAGTATCACATAGAAACCATACAAATGATAGATTATCTCAATGCTCATTAACAACCATTCATCAAAACCTAACTACAAAACCTTGCAAACATGTCATAAGCAAAGGAAAATAATTTAAAATTAAACACACAAAAGAACCAAAAAATATAGAGAGATCAAGTACAAAATAAGTTTGTTTCCATCACCTCTAATTCCACTTCCTCCTCTACTCCTCATTACATAGTAGGATGTGCCTTGAAAAAAATTGGTGAAAGGAAAAAATGATGAATGAAAAATAATTAAATTTAATGACTCAAATATATATTCAATCATCTTGCATTATACTTATATGAGAGCAACCATTTATTTTTGTAGAGAATGGAGATTCGCTACTCATGAGTCTCTTTTCTCAAGAGATTCCCAATGGGCGAAATTCCCTAAACTACCTTAGGGAAGAAAGCGAGAGTTCTAGAATAAGAAAGAGCACATGTCACAAAGATTTTTTGGACAAACTGATGAGCTTTCAGCCAAAGGATGATAGTTTGGAATAAGGATGAAAACATGGCACACTAGAGTCCTAGAGGCATGCTAGCATCTCGTATGGACCAAAAAATAAGTTTATCATGGAAAATGGAAAAGCGACTTGTAGTGATCTAATTACTGAGAACTTCTAGAGTATAGAAAAATAACAGGATACGATAAAACTGAAATAAAGTAAATGATAAAGAAGGAGAATAATTGAGATAGAAAATTTTCACAACAACCCAAGTAATGAAGCCTCCAGTACACGAATATGTTCAATACCTACATGCGTAAAATTTGGAGAAAATATTGGGGCTCTATAGGGGTTTTCCTTAGCCAAACCCTCGTTTTGGTGTTCCTAGCTCCACAGACAACCAAACAGATAGAGAGAAATGAACAAAGGAGTGATAAAAGCAATCATCTCTTGATGAGGAGAACTTGTATCATAGGGATGTGATGAATCCCAGGATGCTTGCAAGAACAAAGTAAGGGAGATATCAGCTGCAAGGCTTAAGGAAGCCAAAGAGAGCAAGGAAAAAAGAGAGGGCTACAAAAGCCAAGAGAGCTGTAAAGAGCACTTTGAGAGCTTAAGAGTACTATAAAAGATTGAGTGTGCTATTGTAGTAAGTTTTAAAGAGATATGCAAGAAAGATAGAAAAAGAAATAGAGGAGGAAAAGGTAGAAGCCAAAGATGGAGAGGTTTAGAAGACCAAAATAGATTGAAAAGATAGTGTATAAAGAGAGAATAGGAGGGAAAAGAAGCTTCCCGGGTGGTTACAAAGTGTCCCAAGTTGTTACCACCAACAAAACTTACTGACAAGTGGAAAACATGCTTGGAAGTGGTCATTTGGATGTTAAAATGTCGCAAGACACTAGTGCGATGTGCAGACATCCGCATGACGCACTAGTGTCTAAACACATCACACTACAAAATGACACGAACAAGAAAAGCACAAGGTTTGATGCAAAGCTAACACGTGAATATAACTACTGAAAAGAGGTCCTAAGCATCCCGAGAAGTGAAAAAGGTTGATGCATGGGCTAAAATGAGCCTACACAAATTCTAAGGGAGTGGACACTAAAGTAGATACAAGAATGTATGTGCAATTGCAAGGGGTACAATTTTATAGCATTCCATTTTTCCCCCACTTTAGCAAGCATATGAATCTACACTAATATGCACATTAAAGGAGATCTACTAAACATAAATAATACCATGTAATGGCAATAGGATACTATAAAGGAAGTAGATAACTCTTAGAACCACAGAAGCATGCCTCTAGGTTGAAGACCTGCAAAAGAAACATGTTAGAAAAGAAAGATCTGCACAAGACAATAATGTTAGCACATAAAAAACTAAAAGATTTGAGTTAGCAAAGTGAAAGAGACCTCGATGTAAAAGGTTGTCTTAGTACGATGCCTCATCCCCAAATTTAAAATAATAACACATAGAAAAATTCTTAAATGAAGAGAAAAATGTAAGGATTGATCACTCCAAGAGAATCTTGAATGAACCCAAAAGTCAAGGAAGCAACTAATATCGAAGAGAGAAAGAGCATATACTCAGGATGAAGAAGATGCAGATCTTTGATCCAGTATACACAATTGATCTAAGAAAGAGAATTTAAGAGAGAGAGATGGAGAAGCTAGAAAGGAATGAAAATTCTAAGAGAGATGGATCCATAGGTCCTTAGACCAAAGGAGAGTTGAAAAAATGCACCACAGATCCACATACCTATGACAGGTGAACAAAAGGCTCTATAGGTACTCTCTCCCATAGAGTTGAACAAACTGCACTAGAGGCCCAAAAACCTATAGTGAATAGATCCCGCAAGATGAAAGCACTTTATAGGTCCTCAGAATTTCAAAAAAGGCACCCTAGGTACTCTCTCCTGAGGGAAGCTTGATGTAGGGGATTCTGCAGAGTCAGATTGGACCTTACAGGTGCTTGGTTCTGCAAGGTTGATTGAAAAGCAACTTTACAGGCGCACCTACAAAGCAACATGTTAATCCACGAACTAAACATGTTAGGAAAGCTTGATGTAAAGGAACTCTATAGGTTCTCGGTCATGTAGAGAAAGACTAATCAGAGAAGCCTATGGATATTGCAAGCTGCATTGCAAGACAATCATAGAGAAGATAGGTCTAGTTAGGATGCCCCCAAGCTAGATGCGAATGAATTCATGTGAGATAAAAAATTTCAAAGGGAGTCCCTTGGGAACCCTTCAAGACAACAAGGGATCCACTCAAGGGATGCTTCATTTGAAAGACACAAAGAAGAGAGGGGGTCATTAAGAAGGATGCACATCTCTAGAACAAGTTATCACTGCCCCCAAAATACAGGGGAGGAGAACCATGTAGGATACTTATAACATATAGGATAGAGGTAGACCTCGATATCACTTGTCATTTGAAGAAGAGGTAGGTGCATCAACAAATAAATGAGTGATGGCACCTGAATCAAGAAGTTTTATTTATCCTTTAAAGCCTTACATTCACTAGTGGAATGGATAGGCACTCGATGGTACACACAGAAAGAATTTTTTTCTTTATCATGCTTATGAAATTTATTACATGTAGGAGAAGGAAGAGTAATCAAGTGGGATTTTAAAAGCCTCAAAAAAATGTGCTCTTACTCATATAAAGAATGAGGAGCGAGAAGCAACCCTTTCTCTTGTGGAGAAAGACTCGACTACTCCCAAGGAGAAGGCATGAAGATAGTAGATAATGCAAGATGAATCGATCTAACAAAATGAGGTTGAGTGGAATTCATGTCATACAACCATGGCTTCCATTTAGATTGTTCATTCAAGCAACCAAGGCCCAAATTATGCTTACGAGGCACACATTTTATAGGGACCTGAATGTCTTTTTCATTACGCCCACAACCTTTAAGCCCATAGCCATATTTAGAGACAAGCTTAAAGCTAGGGCCATAATGTGTTTGTAAATCTCAAGGAGGAGGATCTTCATTGAGAGGATTATTCCAGCAATGGGGATTACACTCTTCTACGGGATAACCATCAACCTTCTTGATAGGGCTACCAACATTATCCTCTTTAACAAAAGTGTGATCATCTTCCTCGGAAGGAGGATCAACACTAAAAATATTATAATTTATGCTCATGTTATCCCGCGATATAGAATATTAACCATCTTTGATAGTGGTTTTGGATGATGTTATCGAAAGGTTTAAGTGGATCGAGGTGAGTTTACATTCTCTAATGAAGGATTTCGTAAAGTCTAGAGAACCCCAATCATCACCAAGACATGCATTTTATTGAGAAGAGGTAGAAGGAGTAGACTTAAGATTTCTTGCTTCAAAAGGATCTTCTTTAGGGACATCTATCTCAAGAGTATCCTTTGTAGTAGTTACTATTGGAGTAAACATCGACACATTGGAAGACATTGAAGGAATAAGAGTAGGCACAACCAAAACCTAACTGACAGCTACCATCTCACATAAGTGCATAGCCTCAGGCTCATCCTTGACTGTGAGTAATTGATTGTTACAAATGAACTTAATAGATTTATGCAAGGTAGACAAAACTGCACCCATGGCATGAATCCACGTTCTACCAATAAGAAGGTTATATGGTAATTTTCCTGACATAACATATATAAGGGTAGGTACGGTAATGGGTCCCAACCTCAAAGGAAAGACTATCATGCATAGGGCTTATCGACCATCATTATCGAACCCATGAATGTTAATAGAAGAAGCATTAAGAGAAGATGAATCAATATTAGTCTTAGGTAGTAGATCAATGCTACATATGTTGAGCATTGAACTGGTGTTTGAAAAGAGTACGTCTAATGTTAATATTATTAATGTTAATTGTAATCATCAAAGGATTTGCTTGATTTTGAACTTTCGAAGGTGGGAGCTCCTGTGGATAGAACATAATATTTGACAAATTTGTACGAATATGAGCTATCAACACATTAACATCCACAGGCCTAGTAGAAAGCAAGATGATCTTTTGCAAGGCTTCCTGAAGTATACCTTGATAAATCAGAGAAAATTGAAGCAAGTCCCACAGTAAGATTTTAGCTCGACTGTAATGCCCTCCATGATTTTCCCTTTTATAACATTTGAATAATTGTGTTTTGGAGAGTGTTTGAAATTAATGGCTTTATAATGCTACCTGCTAGTAAAATATAAAATAAATGAGTAATAATAGCAATAAGGTAATAAAAGTAAATAAATTTTATATTACTTGCTTGTCGGTTGCATGCCTGTGAAAGTGGAGAATTGGTCTTTCAGGGGAAGTTTTAAAGAATGCATTTATGTGACAATCTTAATATAGTCACCGCATGTAACTTTTTAGGAACTGCACTAAAGGGGGCACATCTTGATATTTCTGAAGGAACTGCTCTAATATGATCGGGGGGAAGAGCAAGAGAGGATTGGCGCTATCTTTGTGGTGTAATGTTGATTGTACTTCTATGGCTACTCTGCTGTTTCATCGTTGATTCTTCTCCAACGTTGCCTAGAAAGATATTAAGTGGACTGTGGAATTCAGTTTTCACCTACCATTTGCATTTGCTTAAACCCTTAGAAAAACATATCCCTTTTTATTATTCTTCATATCCTGCAACGATGGTACCTCTGAGAACATTTCTTTCAGACCATATGCCAATTAGGTCTCCTTGTTGTCACATAAAGGCAAGGATGGAGATTATTCAAAGGAGAAAATGGAACGTATATGGAGAAGATCGAGGGAAACATAAGAGGAGGAAGACATGAAAGAAGGGGGTAGCTATTTCCTTTTAGTTTCAAGCAAAAACAAACAACTAGCAGACCAACAGGTATTCTCGAGCTTTTCCCCGATGTTTCTATCACTATAGTGAATGGTTTATTTTCCTTTATGTGTATCGATTCAGGCATATAGAGTGTCAAATGCTTTGATATAACTTTTTTTTTGTATAATTTTTGGAGTATCTGTGGCTCTAGATTTAGTCCTAATCTATGAAATCTTCCCCGTTAGCCATGATTTGAGGACGAAGTTACCTTCCCTTTAACCCTATGATATTATTCTATCACTATGCATGTGAATTGTAGGCTTGAATGCTTGAATTCGGGCATTAACCCATGAACTGTTATACCCATTCAAACGTCTATCTCATTCAAAGCAACGAACCTGCCATATATGGGTCAAACCATAAGAAGAATTCAGGCAAGAAAGTAGTCCAAGATGATTCCAATCTTTTTTCCCATGCAAGACCAATGGATGACTTTATCGCCAGCCATCATGCATGTTAACAAATGATAATCTTCTAGGTCCAACTCTTGCATTTAGCGTCTTTCATTGGACTCCATAGTTTGTATTAACAACATGACTTGCCTCCACTACCAAAAAAAATAGTAATGATTATCATACAATCTTTTACTAATCCATTATGTGCTTAACCTTCAACTACGACAATCCAAATGACCACGTTTCTTTGAGGTATCTTGTCAAGCAAACCGCACGCCTTGTCTCTGCCTCTGCACTCTCATACAATTCTTCGAGGCATTTTGTCAAACAGATCACCTACCTTGTGTATACTTCTACTTGCATATATGTCTGCATGAGTGAATGCCACCTCTACATCTAACATAATTCCTCTATCATTCATGCTGATGGATGTTCACACCCTATGACAAGATCCTTTTCAGCGTAGGTAGAGAATATGATAGAGAAAGGTCACGAAATTTGACCTACATTTTCTGCAATTGATCAAATGATTAGGATATAATAACTTTGACTTATTCCTAGTTCCAAATAAATCATCCACTTCATATATCATGTATTTTCCAGCTTGAATTCGAGTATGGAGAGATTGTCATAACTTTTGTTCTAAATGTTTAACCTCTTCTCAGAGACGACAACATCACCAATTTTCATACAGGGTAAACTTTAGTGTAATGATCACTATCACATGTGAAGTATCTCTGAATTGAAACTGAGTTTAGTTTGTTTTCAAGATTTTTACAAGTATGTTACCATTGACTGCTATAGGAAAGTAAACTAACCTATTCAAAGACCTGTCTAATTGCAAAAGAATAAAATGAATATTGTATATTTTAAATCAAGCAAATATGCCATGTAGTCTACTACTTATACTCTTGAAGCGAGAGACAAAGTATGTCTTGAAACATGAGTTAGACTTTATGCATTAATACATGTTAGTTTAAAACATCATCAATATAAGTAAAAGTTAAAGCTATCAATGCAATAACGAAGTGTGGCTGTCTAATAAGTCTTCAAATGTATTCAAAAACTTCCATCATCAAGATATATACTAGACTAAATTCCATTTTGTGGATATCCTTCACACGATGCCTATTTGAGTCAATCTGTCTAATTTATCAAGTAGTCTTTTATGCTTCCACACTAAAACTGATTTTATGTTCCTTTGCTCCCCCTCATTGTATCAGATTCATTAAGTCGATGCCCTATCCTTTGATTGTTATGTGAATCTTAGAACAAGTGAGAGTAACTCGTACTCTGTTTTCTCTCATATTTGATTAAAAACCTTGTTTCATCTTTTAGTTTGGGGTTGCATGCTTATACTTATCTCCTTAATTTAACTCCAATACATTTGTCTTAGAGAGGGAGGATCGATTGATAAGGAGATCCATCTGTGCGAACCATATTTAATGATAGTTAGTGAAGGGTCTAAGATTGATGGTTGAGTCAAATAAATATAGATGAGGCTGTCAGGTCATGGACCCAACTCTTTGAACCATTATGAAGATATTTTTTTGTCAAACACTACATCTACCCATATCCTAAATAGAGACAATATTAAGATGGTACATAATTAGTGTGATGACCAAGACATAAATCTTATAGTTTAGGATAGAATCTATGATAGATTTTCTTATTTCTCTATTCTATCAACTCATTCATGCAATATATGTATATATATATACATATATTAATTTCACTAGTTGTTAGATTTCATCTTCGAAGTTTTTAGCCGACGGTGTATAAACCATTGATTTTTTTTTAAAAAAATGGGTATCGATAAACCCATACCTTCATGTGAGAAATGATAGCTTGAAGAAAGTGCTAAGTCATTTCAATTAGATAAGAGTTGACCTAAACAAGTTAGAGTGTTCTTTAATCTTGTAATGAAATCTCCTAAGTAATCATATTAATGATACCCTTCACTTGAATGTAAACTCATTGATAAACTCATCATATGAGACATATCACTTATAAAGAATTATACACATGTGCTTTGGAACAGATATGAATACTTATGATTTCTCATTACAATAGAGGGTAGGTCCAACTAAATTCCCTACTATGTTAGAAAGCATGCAATGAGGTTATTGAAGTGAATAACTAAAAGGGTATCTAGGCTAGACATTCATACATGATCTTGTTTAGGTTTTGGTATGGGTCTTGACATCAGTATAAGCATAGGTAAGGAAAAGCCCTTAATTCATGTGTTGATCATAAAAGAAATTAAAGTATTAATATAATATTAAAAGATACTTTTAAAGTGATCAGGTTGAATGTTCTCCCATGTTAAATTAGATGATTATAGCAAATTAATGAAATTAGTAACATTACTTTACTAGAAGATTTTTTTTGAAATAGAAAGAAAATATATTGTCTTAACATTAAAATGGAAGGTTTTACTAAATAAACAAAGTATCATACATTTTGTGTGTTGATTATGTTCCTAATTGTTTAATGGATTTCTCTTAGAAAATTCCTTGGTAAATAGGTATTGATACTTTTATATTTATGCTTACATTCTTGAATTGTTATGTGAAATGAGCAATTACGATAAGGTCATGATAGCATGATTTTAGTGTTGAAATTTTTATTCTAGAGTTTTGAAGTGATTGTTTCATTAATAATGGAGTCACCTTGAGATATCGTTACACAATCGTTAATTTGATCAAGTGAGAAATCGATTCCATGTTGATTCCATTTGCGATCTTTTGTTGAGTTCATGGTCAAAATGTTATTGCTTGCAATCATGGTATATACTATTTGTTGACCTTGTGGTTGGTTATTATGGTTGATTGTGGCATGGTGATGATTGTGATTCTTGTTTCATGAGGGAGCCTTTTTGTGCCTAAGGGTTAATGAGAGGATTTTGACTTTAGAGTTGGTATGGGGGCCAATGACCTAGGAGGATCCGCCTTGGATAACCCATATCAAGCCTGAATTATTTATTTGAGTTTTATGTTGTTTCACCTGAAAGTGGGTAGTTTTATGTTCCTAATACTTTGATGATGGTTGATCTTACACTTGGTTGAGTTTATGTGGTTTGAGCCTTGCACTTGAATGTGGTTTTTGGTACTTTGAAGTTCTAGTGTGAGATGGTGCATGCCTCATTTGGTGTAGTTATTTTGTTGGATTTGGTTTCTTTGGAAAATTGGCTTGCTGTTTGTGAATTTGAGATATTGTTGTTAGTTGGGGGAGTGGCTCTTAGTTGGGGTTGGTGCCTAAAGTGACTGGTCCAGGGTAACCCATTGTGAGTTTAATCAAGTGATAATTAAATTAATTAATTAGGGGGTTTAGGTAGTTCCACACATTAATTTAGATAATGTAGCCTCACTCATGGGCCCACATGCTCATTTAGGCTTGGGATGAGTGGGAAACCTTGGAATGGAAAGATCAATTGCCTTGTCTCTGCATAGTAATTTTGCAAGGTATGTTGGTCTCGCATAGCGAGCATGGGGGGTCGGCGGCCGGTAGAGGTTACCAGGATAACCCAAGATGGGGGCCAACAACCTAGGAAGATTACGCCAGGATAACCCATGGCTACCTATGCAATGACACTCCACCCTTTAACAACCTTGTTGTTCATAAGCCTCTAGAAGTGGATGTTGTCATGTGCATGTTGATGCTTTGGGTATGTCGCGGAGATCATCATGGAAAAAAAGGCCCTTAAGTGGCAAAAATTGAGAAAAAATCGAGTTAGGCAACTAAAGTAAAATTTGGATAAGTTATCTATATTATTTCAAAAATGTGTAAGGTAAAATATAGAAATTGAATGTAGTTTTAAACTACTAGGTTTATTTTTTAAAAAGAACATCTATTTGGAGAATTTGGGGGTGAATCTGATGAATACTTAAATTTCGGGGGAAAAAAGGAAATAGGTGTATGTCTAACCCTCCTAGCACAATAAAATGATAATATTATTTTTTTTTTTATAAGATTTTTAGATATAGGTAGAGGACTCATGTTACGATGTGATGCATATTTTTTTTGTAATTTTTTCCAAGTAAATATTTAATTATGAACTTTTATTACGAGTTTCTTTAAAATATATAAAAACTTCGTATGTCTAACCACCTTAACTTGTCAAAACTTCATGAAATTCATTTTTTTTTATTTTTAATCCTAGGTATATGAAGCATAGAATGTGATGCATGCTTCAATTCAAAAATGTGATACCATTGAAGCTATATAGATGTTTTAGTCAACCTATGTTTAGGACTTTAGTTGTAATTCAAATGAAAATAAATAATAATTATTTATTAAATTCAAAATAAAGCATAATTTATATTGGTGGAAAGCTAAGAATCTCATTTAAAACCCTTTTAGTTTCATTAATTTTGGGTAAAAAAATTAAGTCCATACATACCTATATATACCCATCATGTGTGCCACTTTTTGGCCCATCATGATCTACACATACCCCTTTGTTATGTTGTCTTATGTTGGTTATTTCTTATGATTGGTTACATCTTGTGATGGTTCATTCTAGAGTTGGAGGTTGCCTTGTGTTATTGTTGTTCTTATTGTAAAGTCTTGCAATCCTTGTTTCATTTGATGGTTTTCATTGAGGTCCTTCTTGTCTTCTCCTAGCATGGGGGGTGGGCCTTTGGGTCCACATGGTCGGGTGGAATGTGCTATGCACCCCATTGGGTCCCCAACCATTGATCGAGTTGTGCTAAGTTGTTTCAATTGTTGAGACTCCAGAGATATTCTAGTATTGGAACTAGTCTTCATGGTTTGTACTCACACATATCATTTATCTATTCTATGTTATTGTACTTTCCCCATACATATTGGGAAGTGTTATTGTAATGATGTAATCCTTGAGCATTGTAACTTCATCATATTAATGTATTGTCCATGTTCATGTTATCTTATGGTTACTGGTATCTTTCATGTAATGTAAAGATATTGATACGAAAAGTAATGCAGTCATGTAACCCCAAGGGACTTGCTCATAAGATGTACATACATAATTCCTTTTCAAGTGTTGAATGATAATATCATGTTTCATGTTAGTTATTATATATGTACAATTGTATTACTTGTATTTTATGTTAATGTATGGATTATGTTAGTTTACTTTTAAAAAAATTATGCCATCAATGTTGATGTATTAGTTTTCTTTTGTGGTTGCATGGCGTGGCATTACATGGAGTAACTCGAAGTTGCTTAACAAGATCGTAATCACTAAGTGATTAGTTGTAGGTTTAGGAGATTGAAGAAGGCTTGGTTGTGTATTCATTCTATTCTTATAAGTATGGGCTATCGCTCTGTAGGAGGGAGCCATAGAAAGATCAAGAGAATCACTATCAAATGGGACACCGTCAATAGAACAAATCCTTTCAGGAGAAGGACTAGCTGGAGTCAGATAAATGACCAGTCTCTTAGGTCTTTGAGGGGTAGTAGAGACATAGATTACGTTTATAGAATCATCACAACTAGTGGAATAATTATTCAAAGACATATTTTCAACATCGATCTGAGGAGGATCAAATAATGTGGAAGGAGATTCATCATTTGCTAATGTATCATCTCTAGAAGAGAGTGCATTGGAATGAAGATAAGGTAGAGTAATGTTAAGAAAGGTATCAATGATTTCATCCTCTTACACCAAAATATCTTTAGAAGGAATTTCAAGAGAGGGATTAACAAAGAATAATAAGAAAGGAGACAAGAACTCACTTTCACATGCTTGCAAGAGAACTTCTTGAAGCTTCTTAACAAAGATGGAAAGAGATAGAAGGAAAAAAGATAGAAAATGCATTTTGAAATAGAGATATAAACACATCCAGAGCATTAAAGCACAATCTGAGGATAAGCAAATTGAAAAGCTCAAAATCCTAGTTTTGTTGATTTTTCAATATTTACCTTTCTAAGGTTCTAGTAATTTGTATTTTGGAGGTCTTGAGGAGTAGAATTTGGGATCAGTCCTTAAAATTGATTATTGAAGGAACAATATTTTAGGGAATGAATGATCCTATCTGGTGTAAGTTAAATTCCAAACCTTGAGTCAAAGTTATATTACTAGGGAACAAAGCGAGAGTTCTAGAATCAAAAAGGTAAATACAGATTTTCTGAACAAACTATGAGCTTTAAACCAAAGGATGATAAGCGTGGAATAAGGATGATAGCATAATGCGTTGGAGTCCCAAAGATGTGCTAGCATCTCATACAGACCAGAAACAAAGTTTATCATGGAAAACAACAAAGCGACATCTAGTGATCTATTTACTAAGAACTTCCAAAGTACAGAAAATTAACAAGATACAACATAACTTAAATAAAGTATATTAAATAATAAAGTAGGAGAATAAGTGATATAAAATTCTCACAAAATTGAAGTAATGAAGCCTCCAACACATGAATATCTTCAATTACAAGCACAAAGGGATGTATCGGAATTTTGGATTAAAGGAAGCCAAAGAGAGAAAGGACAAATGGGAGGGTTACAAGACCCTAGAAGGCTACATGAAACTTGTGAGGAAGCTTAAAGAGTGTTGTAAGAGCTTGAGTGTGTTGTTGTAGCAAGCTGTAAAGAGTTATGTAAGGAAGATAGCAAAAGTAATTGAGGAAAATGTAGGAGCCAAAGTTGGAAAGGTTCAGAAGACCAAAATAGATTGAAAAGATAGCATATAAAGAGAAAATAGGAGGGAAAAGAAGCTTCCCGAGTGGTTACAAGGTGTCCCGAGCCGTTACCATTGGAAAAACTTGTTGGGGTAAACCAAAAAAAGTGATTTACAATTCCAGTGAGGAAGGAAAACTCACAAAAAATGACCCCAAGGAAAAAAATGTGATTTTTGGGGTTTGTACGAACCTACTAGTTCGAGCAAATCCATAAGGGGTTTGCGCGAACCAAGTTTTGAGAGAACCCATTTGAATCTTGCTCACCAAAAAAACCAAAAAATATGCATTAGGAAGGGTGGTTCACTTGAACCAAGGTTCGAGAAAACCCTGGTTCGAGCGAACCCCTAGGGGTTCATATGAACCCACCTTATTCCTCATTCTCCCCCTGAAACACAAAAAAAAACCTAAATTTTTTCACTTCAGAGCTTGGTTTGAACATGAAAATGATGGATACTTCACAAACCCAACTAGAATCAGGTAGTCCTAAAAACAAGCTATCCAACGAATATAATTTTAATATGTTTTGGTTTTATTATGTATTTATTTTTTTAGTTTTATTAAACATGGGTTTTTCATCGAAAATGAAGGTCTCTATTTTGCACGTGGAAAAATAGAAGATTATAAAATAAAAATAAAAATTATGAGTGCACTAGATATTGAAGTCCTTGATCCAACAAAAAAATTGAATTCGATATATCTGGAAAAGTTAAAGCATTATCACGGTGCACTATTTATGGGTATGGTGGTTGACTTTGAAACTTTACTAAAGAAAAAATATTCCAATAAAGGCTATCTAACTAATTGGAAGCACTAGATATCGGAGTTACAAATCTAAGTTTGAAAGAATTAGAATTTTAACCTTCATGGAAAAAAGGTTATGCATTATACGGTGTGTGTCACTTTTTAAAAATGTTGTTTTCTAAAAAAACTAGTTTTCAATGGAGATGGAAAAAAAAGTGCAATCTGATTTCAAAAATTTTGGAAAAATAATTTTAGAATCTATAGAAAAAAATATGACAAAACTCTAGTTTGCATCATTTTCAAATTCCTCACGGTTTAGCCACTAAAGGTGCCTGAAAGTGAAGATTTAGTTAAATTTTTTTATTTTAGTGTCAAGTTTGGCCAAAAATTGTAAACCACTTTTGTGGGATCTGTAAGATCCCGCTCCACATGTGATTAATTTGTCAAACCTAACTTGTTATATGTTTTTCTTAAATTGAAGATTAGATATATTTTGGATGATAACTAAAGTGATCTCTTCATAATATTCTTGTATTCCATTTGAAATTATGTTTTATTGTCACTACCGTGAAGGTGAAATACACATGTATACTATAGAAATACAAATTGAAATTTAATTGGATTATTATATGGATATTTAGCTAACAGATTAATGTGATATACAATCATTACTTATGATCGTGTTGGTGATGTGCAGGAAAGTAACGGTGCTAGCATGAGAAGAGAAGACCATTGAGAGCAAATCAAAGGACTTTTTCTTAAGGATGTAGATTTGATTCCTTTTGGGGGCCTATAACAAGTACAGATTTAACATTTTGGTAAGTTAAGGTGGTGAGGGTGGTTGTTAAAGGGTTAATTGATTACGTGTTTAGTGAGTGCAAGTGGGGCTAGGGGTTAGAAACCCTTATCCAAGTGTGAATCTCGGATTGATCTTTAGGTGGGTCTTTAAAGAGGGTTGTTGGTCAATTTCTTGGGCTGGGATGCATAAATAACCCCTTAGGGTCTATACCATAGTGGTAGGGGTCAAGTGGGCATATAATAGTGCCTTAAGGACATGATTTGACCCCTGAAAATTCCTCATAATGGAGAGTGACGAGTTTTGAGGAGGAGATGAAATGAAAGGATGGGGGGGTGTCCTAGTGCATGTTTCCTCTTTAATAAAGAAAATACTCTCATTGATGAAGGTAGGTACACTTCACACCTCCTCACTCAAAAGTTGCATGTTGAAACTCCTATATAATTTGGAGAGGAAGGATGAGTGGGGTGTTACCCACTTCTCCTCTTGGAGAACTTGAGTGGAGATGGTAGAAAGAATGAGAAGAGGAGAGGAGTCCACATCCTTGGAAGGATAGTGATCAAGATTGCTTGGCTTGGAGAAGATAATCAAGATTGCTTGGCTTGGAGAAGAAAGAAAGTTGCAAGAGTTTAATCCCTTCTGAAAAGAGATAAGTTCCTCCTATTTCCATTTCCCATTGTTGATTAGTTGTAAGAAAGTGACATAATGAATAAGTTTATGGTTGAAAATAGAACGTAGAGAACCTAGATGCATTTATTGGATCTATGCTAGTTTAATCCCTTGTAGAAATGAGAAAAGACTCCATTTATCATCATGGAGCTAAAAGAATTCCTTGCTCGGGGGTATGGATAGAGCCCACAAGGCTCCATGATGCCATTATGGTAGGGTGGAGAGCAAGCCTTAATCAGTTGTGTGTGTCCATTGTATTTCTTTAACTCATTTGTAAAATGGAAGGCTAGTGTTTTGTTGTAACATGAAAGAGATGGGAATAGAGAAAGACTCATTTCTTTAGTAGGTAGCTTATGGGTTCTCATTACAATGGTAATATTCAATGTTTTATTTTGCCATTTCTTTCTAAAAATGGAAGAATTTAAAGAGAAGGCTAATTTCATTGGTATGTAAGAAAAGAAAAAGAGTCAGTCATTCTCAGCATTATTTATAACAGTGCAGGTTGAAATCTAAGTTTTCTATAATGCTTAAATGAAGAAATCTGATAGAGGAGGTTAGATGCATTATCATGCCATGTAGGAAATTTCAATATATATATATATATTCCTTTGTATTATGGAATGTTTGGTTAAGGGATCAATATCCTATTGAAATGAAAAAGAGAGACTCTTGAGTTTGTAATGAAAGTGTCTAGAAGAAAGAAGTATTCTTATGTATTATTTGAAAGTAGCAGTGTTTAATCATTTGTATTTCTCCACAAATGGTATAATGAATATTTTGGAAGGAAATTAATGATGAAATAATGTTATAACGAGTCACTTACTAAACTATTGTTTCATTGTGGCATTGGATAGTAGTCATAAAACACTGAAGTATAAATATGCTCATAAGGCTTAAACAGGGCTGGGCTTAAGTATCACACACTAAGCTTTGACTTTTTCGGTGAGTAAAAAAAAAAAATCATTTTTGTTTTCCGTTTCAGCATGTCACTCTCAGGTTCAACATAGTCACATCATGACTACGCTTGTACCATTCATTGCTCTGGTGCCTGCATCGAACATTGTACCTTTCACTACTCCCTGCTAAGATATTTTATGACGACAACTCGAAATTACGGGGGAAGTTTGAAGATTTCTTCACTTCAAATGCAAAGTACTTTGAAATTCAAAATATTTTTTTTCACTATTAAGCACAAATTGCCTATAATTTATTTTAGATTTATGTTAAGGTTATTTTTTTATTTTTATTTTTTAAATTTATATAAAAATGTTTAAGATGATTAAATAATGTAATAAATTAATGAAACAAATTTAAGTAAATCCATTGCATTAAAACAATTGTTATATATTTGAAATGTTTTGTAATAAAATTTGTTCATAAAGATTAATAATAAATCAATTATTATATATTACTTATTTATATATTATATTATTTTTTAGATTTAGATTAAAAGTTTAGATTTATATTATAAATGTAAAAATGTTAGTGATATATTATAAGATCTAAAATTAAACCTTAATATGATTTCTAAAGGTGGGTGAAAAAATATAAAATAAAGTTTAAAACTATTGTAAAAGAGATAGTAACAATATAATAGCTATGAAACAAAATGATTTTTAAATAGTTTTTCTTATATTAAAAGTATGATTTATATGTCATAAATATGTTTTATGGAAAACCCTAATATGGATAAGAAATCTTAAAAATAAATTAGATTGTGTGAGGTTAGAGAGGTTCACCAAATATAAGCTAATTAAATAAATGTAATTAATTAAATACAAATCAACATGAGACTAATAAATCATTCTTTTGATGATAGATTATATTATTATTTATATATAATATAATATGAACAAGTGCCTATCTAGTATTGTAGTAATTGTATTTATTGGTTAATTAATAAACTATTTATGAAATATTAACTTAGGGTCAATTCAAATCATAGTTTGAAATAATAGCTCTCAATAAAAATATTTCTTCAAAATAAAATAATCATACCAGTAAAATAATTATACCATACCAAATATTATTTAAGTGTGCTTATCTATGACTTCTTTATGTTCTTGATTTTTGAATTTTTTAATAAAATTTTAAGTATTTCAACTCATAGATTTGTAGAAAAAGTAAACTTTAAGATATTTTTATAACCAATTATGATTGCAATAATTGATGAAAATAAAACATAAAAAATACTATTAATAATTTCATGAATTTATCTATATGCTAGGAGTTATGGAAAAACTTCCATTTAGATTAATCCAATAAGATGCATATAAATAAGTACACATTAGAATATTAACAAGTAGTTTGCATATTTTTACCCAATTTGTCTTTACTTATTTTACTTTGCTATTCACAATTGATGGTAAACTCTTGTTATGTTTGATAGATAAATATATAGAAACAAAATAATGACTACCAAAAACATTCTCTAGAAATAAACAGAAAATTAAATAAGAAATTTAATATAAATATATGAATTTTACCATTATTTTTAAACATCTATTTTTTTAATTAAATGATATTTTTATTAATATAATATATTTTACTATATTTTCACATAAAAACAATTTCTTGTTTAATCATTTTCTATTCTACATATTTCACTAATTTACAACATTTTTCTATTTTTCAAATGAAAATTGTTTCATATTTATAAGACCTCATTTTGCTCTTATCTCTATTCATCCCTCATCTTTATTTTTATTTTTTGAGTCTGTTATTTTATGTCTAACAATACACATATAAGACCTTTTAGATTTTTTTAACTTCGTATCTCTATATTATATAATTTCATTATTTTAATACAAATTAACAATATTCTTATAACATTCCTTCTAAATTTCTTCTATTAAGAAAACATCTTGATTCTTGTGCAACCTTCCCCTCACCTCTTATATTTATGTTTAGTTCGTAAGCAACAAACTCTTGTATCTATACTAGTTTATGTTAAATTTTTAATTAAAATTATTTGTATTTTATGGAGTCTAAAATTATAAATATATATTTATAAATATGAATACAAGTCTATTTCAACCCAATATTGTTGTCTTTATGTAGGCTCTAGGAAAACTTAAAGAAGAGCTCCACGGCTAAGTTAAGTAGTGATGGTGTAGTGGCAGTGAACGAGGAAATGAAGCATAGTCATGCATGCCACCCAACGTAGGATCTGTTGGCATCAGATGTTTCTATGCTAGTCAAAGCAGTGTTACTTAACCTATCATCTTGTAACCAAGTGGTCAATGTGTATCGATGTACATGATGATCCTTATACCTGTATGTATTTAACGTGTAAGTAGTTGTATAGGAAATATGTAATCATTAGTACAAAAAATATGTAAACAACATGTAAACAGCTGTACAGAGATATGTAAGCAGCAATAAGTAAGTTGTAACATATTAGTAGTAGTTTGTTAGCAATAGTTTATAGGACGGTGGTCTGTTTGTTGCATCTTATTTCTAATTCATGTTGTTTGCTCTATTATTAATTAAAAAAAAAATACAAGTCTATTTGAATATAATGTTTATTAAATGGTTAAATATATAGACTATAACTAACATGTAAATGAAATGTATTCAATGACTATATTTAAGGGAGTTGTATGGGAGTAAAATTAAATATCCATTGTGATTAAAATGGTAGTAAAGAAGGTAGGTTGTGAGGCATTTGTGGAAAGGAGAGGGTATTTTTTTTTATATTGAATTACACTTTGTGGGCTTTTTTATCATAGGTTTTTCCACATTTTAATTCATGTGTATTGTTTCATTTATTCTCTTATAAATATATTTTTACATGAAACCATCAAAATAATAGCAAAATTAGAGGAAAATTGATTAAAAGAAATGCCAAAATAATAGTTTACCATCAATTTCCTAAAAATCCACCCATAACACCCCAAATTTTAACCAATCACATTCAAGAAAAATATTTTTTCAAATTTCAAAAGTTAAATATTTACATGTTCACTTTACAAATATTAAATTTTATTTAAAAAGAGTATTTTTTTTAGTTTTTAATTGGTTCAAAACCAACTTATTAATAACTAATTAACAAAACTCATTGCAATAGTATTGCTATGGAAAGTACTAATAAAATAGTATATAATATAATAGAATAAATACTATGTTATATAAATATATAATAATATATAATAATTTAGTATATATAAATAATATATAAAATATTATTATTGTCTTATTATATATTATATTATATTATATGTAATATATATACATATTATATATATAACATAATTTTTTTTTTCAATATGAGCAAATGTTACAATAGATCTCAATCTTAGTTTGATTTGTGGTAGCCATGGTAGGGTTTAGATGAACACTCTTTTGTAATGGAAGACTAGGATCTCAAGTAGCTCATGTAATAAAAAAGGTTGAAAAATAAAGATTAGAAGTTTAGATTTAGATTAAAAATGCTAAAATTTTAGCGGTATATTAGATCTAAAATTAGACCTTAATATGATTTTATGGGTGGGTGAAAAAGATATAAAATAAAGCTAAAAATCATTGTCAAAGACAAAGTAATGAAAAAAAAATGATTGTAAAGCTTTTTTCCTTTTATCTAAAAGTGAGATGTACATGACATACATATATTGATATGGAAAACTCTGATATGGATAAGAAATCTTTAAAAAATTAGTTTGTGTAAGGTAGAAAGGTTCACCAAATATAAGCTAATTAAATAAATGTAATTAATTAAATATAAATAAAGATATATTAGGTATGATAGTTGAGACTAATAAATCATATTATTGTACTAACTACTTTAAAAAAATAAATGCAAGGGATAAAGGAATCATTATGATAGATTATATTATATTATTTATACTAGCAATCGCACCTTCGTGTGCAATGGGTACGCCAAATAGGTATTTTTTTTATACATATTGAATATATTTATTTGCATCAATCAAAATGAGTTCAATATAAATTCTTATGAATGGCAGGGGAAAATTAAACTTTCAGAAAGAACTTTACTCCAATAAGAGTATGTTGTTCATATAATATAGCTGATTTTAAATATGAGGTAATTGATTTGTGTGGATTGTATTATTTCTTAATAAAAATGTATTTAATTTACTAATACCAATTATACTTGAAATATAAACATAGTATTTAACTATTACATGAATATATATAAAATATATGTATATATATTTATATAACAATTGTCTTGAATATTGTATTTTAAAATTGATTTACAGTCAATGTTTTATTTGTATCTTGAATCTTATCAATTAATCACTCTTAATCCAAGATAAGGATGCTTATTTAATTGTACATATTGCATGGGATGCATATGTAAAGAAACCATTTAACTTTCTTATAGATCCGATAATTATGATTAGAAATAATACCCACAAATATTGATCATTCTCCCATATTAAGATTGGGAGCTACCTCTTGAAGAAAGATTACTTTACTTTTGACTATGCCCACAAAGGCTCGCAAACATTGCTATTTTCTAATGTTTAATTCTAGCTAAACTTTACTGTAAATTTACATTATAAGTACCCCACTATCCATCCATCTTCAACCCCTTGCATGTCCTTCCCATTTTTTTTCTCCTTGAGCTCTCAGCTATCTTGATGATGGATCATGGAGTGTGATCCGAAACGTTGATGCAAAATTCTTACACAATCAAATCCAGAAATCATCTAACAATAATCTACATGGATTGTGGAAACTTGATATCATTAAAAAGAAATATTTTAACATATGATTTGTTTAGATCATCAAATTTCATAGCTCAAGATCCCCTGTATTCATAAATCCCAAATGTCAAAAGACAAATCTAATCCCATAAATAGCTACAAGGAAAAAAGGAATATGCCCATGGTAAATAAGGTAGAAATGATTGTGATGTCATGGATTCAAATCCTGTCATGTTTGTTTCATTGGTGGTTTAATTAAGCCAAAGATTTACTAAATTTAAAAATAAAAATGAGTGGTGGAGCATAGGTAAGGCATGTGAACTATATAACAAAAGGCCGTTGTAAAATGTGGGGCACAAAAAATGCAAAAGAATTTGGTAGGTGTGGCACCTTGAATATAAACATTTTTTTTAAACAATCCACATTTAACTATCTTCATTGGCTCAGTGTCTTGTCTCAACTACATAGTTGCATGGGAACAAGTAAACTTCCACGTGCCTTAGCTAAGTTTCATTTTGTGCATGCATAAAGCATATGAAAGTGATGAAGGCACAACCCGAGACTTAGAAAATAACCCACAAAAAAGAGAATAATTTTATTATTTAGAAAATGGAGCTTCTTACATCTAGAGGATCTCAAATCCCAAAGTTCTACAACACATGCAAGTTACAAAAAGCTATAGAATCACCCTTTCGCAATATGCGAGCTTGTCCCCAAAAAGTTACCCAAAAATTAGAAACATGCCCATAAATAGAGCTCCTCTTTAGTTTAGGGCCAAAACAACATTCAAATTTGAGTTTTAGGCAGTTTGGCATTGAAAAATTACAACTTGAAGTTCAAATTTCAAAAGAACATTTGCAATTGTATCTTCTAGAAAGTGCGACAACTTCTTGGGGCCATAACTTTTGATTTGGGACTCCGATTCATGAACCATTTGAATCGTTGGAAAGGTCTCGAAGCCAATAACGTGCTCAACATCTATGCTGATTTCGGAAAGTTTCGGGGCCTTTCCGGGAACTCTAAGTGCCTCAAATCTAACTCGGAAGATTTTTAGGTGCAAATTTGGGAAACTAAAACTACAATATCTTTCAACCTAGGAATAGAAAATAAAAACTACAAATTGGGAATTTCATTATGATGAAAAGGGTATCCAAAAATGTAAAAACATCTAAAAATTGAGAAACTTGAAATTTAACTATTTTTGGGTGATGCAAGATTTCCCTTACACCACTGGATGCTCCTGCATTAGAAAGGTACTGGGAAGAGGAAATAGTTTGAAAATTTCTTCCACCACTTGAAATATCTAGAGGACCAGAACCATGCCATGACTATAGACATCAAAGTTGGATGTAACGGGTAAGTTAGCGACCTGTTAAAAAGTGTATGTTAAATTGGGAGTCCCAATCTAGTGTCTTTAGATGTTGCCCTCTTTTTAATTAATTTTTATTTTTAAATGCAGTTGGTATGGGAAGTTTGTGATCTTCATCTGCTATCAAAACTGAAGAACTTTTCTCCCCTTGTATGAAACAGAGCTAGTTACTTTGCTGGATCAACGACCGAAAACTGACCTGAAGGATGGAAGATGATGGAGGTTATTTCCATCATACATGTTTTAATTTCTGATGTCATAATTGTTATTGAATTTAACTAGTTTAATGACTTGAATGCTTTTCTAGAGGGAGCATCTGATTTAGCCCAACACTACATTTTACCCTCACACTCTCATCTCTTTTCTTGTTACAGAATGAGCAAAAATATCAGGCGACTTATTGAAAGTGTAGAAAAGCATTTAGCCTCCATGCCTTTCATTTCTTTTCTGCACCAATTGCAACAACATGTGGCCAATCAACAAGTGCTTGAGCAAATTAAAGAGAGGGTGAGTTCTCTTAATTTGGGTACTCCAAGATTTAATGACACATTTGGAGATCTCTTTCCTGCACCCACTTCTTCAGCCACTTGTTGTCGGACAAGATTTTGCATCAAACAGACTTGTGGAGCTTATTCATTCACAGCAACACACAAATGTCTCATTTCGACATAGTTGGGAAGGGTGGGGTTGGTAAGATTTTACTACTCAAACGAGTCTTTAATTGTAACTAGGTACAAAGTCTCTTTTCCAATGGCTTGATGCTTTGGATTATTGTTTCACATAATCCATCTTACAATGCTCTTAGAAATGATCTCATTAAGAAAATGTCTCTTATTTAGTAAATGAAATATTGGAGAGTAGAAATTGGTTGAATGAAACCATGGAAAAACATAGGTTTGCTTTGTTTTTAGATGATGTATGG
>VDFB02281492.1:280894773-280918257 GCA_007258455.2 Sequoia sempervirens | reverse complement strand
AAAGGTAAAAGAACAAACCAAGGTTGAGGAATCGTTTACCAAAGGGGTGTGAAATTGTATGTGGTTGACTCAAATATGACACTTCAACCAATCCATCTCATGATAACAAAAATTGTAATATTATTGATAAAAACACATAAATAATGGGACTTCTTGTCAAATCTTATCAACATCATATACAAAAGACAAAGTGAAAAAATGGTAAGTTGGCATAAGAAGATATGGATCATGCAATCAAATATATTAAAAAATAATGCCTTCTCAATAAGAGAAGAAAAGAAAGGGGAATGTTGGAATTTTAGAGATGTTGGAAGCTTGAGTTTTTTGTGAGTTACTTGGGTGTTGTCATTGATGTCAACCCCTTGTATAAAGAGAGTGTTGGAATGCTATTGGTATTGATGATGTGCTTGCTGGTGTTGTCATTGATGTCCTACTTCAGTATAGTTGTAGAAGCTGTTGGTCTGACTTGTGTTGGGGGAGATTATTGATGTTGGAAAGTGTTACACTATGTTGTAGTGTTGTCATCAATATTGTCATTCATGTATGTGATAATTAAGTATTGTTGATGCATTTGGTTTACTTGATTTCCAAATATCATCTATAAACATATACAAAATATGAATATATTAGAAATTACTAATATCAAAGAAGCTTTTATGCAATTAATGGCTTGAAAGTAGATCCAAGTTGTTCTTTTAAAGAGATGGTGCCTCTTAATTGCAAATGTTATGTTTTATTTTTCTTTGCTTTCTCATGTTATTAAAATCCATGAAAAATAGAGAAGGAGATATATAAAGAGAGATAGAACATAAGAGAGTCAAGAAAGAGAAATAGAGGAAGAGAGAGAAAAGTAGGAGAGAGAGGGCAAGAGAAGAAGAGAGAAAATAAAAATATATTTATATAGAAATGTAAAGAGAGATAAAAGAGAGAGGGTTATATATATCTCCCTCCATCTCTATATATAGAGAGGGGACATGGGAGAGAAATAAGGGATATGAAGGGAAAGAGAGATTAACTTTCAATAAATTATTTTGTGCCAACAATCTAAAGATAACACATGTCCATGGAGATCTCTCTATATATATCCATCTCCATCTTCCTCAATGTTAATTTCTCCACCAACATTTGCAACTACAATAGCTAACATATCATTCACTTATTAAAGATCTCTTTCCAACTCAATTGTAACTATTAAAATATGATAATCTTAGATAATAAAATCAAATAATAAATTTATATTATATAATTTAATTATATATCTACTATATATATAAATCCATGTACTATAACTATATTTATTTCTATAAGGATCAACCCATCTCTAATTAAATCTTCTACTCTTATAGATTTATTTAAAATATATATTATATTGTATAAATAAATATATAATATTATAATGTTATAGTATCTTAAAATATGTTTATTAACTTAGATTATATAAAAATATATATACATAATAATAAAAATACCTATATTACATTCAACTTGGATAATAAAACATCAAATTATAACTTATATTTTTATCTAATTATATTATAATGCATATTTATATATATTTATTATTTGATTATATATCTATTTCTATATATAAAATCCTTATTACAAGATAGATCCCCTTTTCTCATTAATCCTTTGATTTATTATAGATTAATTTAAATAATATTATAGATTAATATATATTATATTAAATTAAATAACATTAAATAATATATAATATGGAATAATTAATATTAAAATATATAATATTATAATATGATATTATATTAAAAATATATTTCATAATTTATATTACATAAAATTTTATATATTTATAATTATATTATAATATCTTAAAGGTGAGTTATCAGTCCTTAATTAAATGATTACTACTTGAGCATAGCTCCTTATGGACATGTTTCATCTTTGAATTGTTTGCATAAAATGACATCTAAAAGCCAATCTCCTTTTTCTCTCTCTTTCCCTCTATATCTCTTATCTTTATCTATCTTTATTTATTCATGTTACTCTATCAAACCCCCCCTCCCCTCTCTCTCTCTCTCTCTCTCTCTCTCTCTCTCTCTCTCTCTCTTAATTTCCCTCTTTATTCTAAGTTCCAATATTCTAATTACATATCCAATTCTAAATATCAATCCATAAATATATCACAATAGTTAGAATATCTCAATTTCTTATCTTAATTGATAAACTAATTTAAAATTTAATTACATCAATTAATTTATTATATCTCCTTAAATACCTAAAATTACATTGTATCTCCCTACACTAATCTCAAATACCAACAATAAAGTATAGTCACGTCCTTTTTAAAAATTTATCCTACATTAATATATGTACAAAGTAGCTTAAATAATCATATTCCGCCTCAACTATGAGGCTACATAAACAAGCACATGCCACATATGCTTCATATCCCCTTCAACAATTTATATACAATGGAAAATCTTCATATTTTTAATTCTCTTTTACTAGCAAATAAGACCCCAAATTACATACTAATAATGCATGTTACATACTAATTTTTAAGGAAGGGGGAAATAAGAGAACTTAGACACTATTTTTTTTCTATAACAAGATAAATTATTTATAAATTTGCAAACAAAAAATTTGTGACCAATGAGTAGAGTATACTTGTATTATTGTTGATATTGAGAAAATTAATAGCATAAAACATTACAAATATTCGTACCTAACTCCAAATCATTGAAAGCAAGGTGAAAATTTACTACACATATTTCATGCCAACATAATAAAGTATCACATAGAAACCATACAAATGATAGATTATCTCAATGCTCATTAACAACCATTCATCAAAACCTAACTACAAAAACTTGCAAACATGTCATAAGCAAAGGAAAATAATTTAAAATTAAACACACAAAAGAACCAAAAAATATAGAGAGATCAAGTACAAAATAAGTTTGTTTCCACCACCTCTAATTCCACTTCCTCCTCTGCTCCTCATTACATAGTAGGATGTGCCTTGAAAAAAATTGGTGAAAGGAAAAAATGATGAATGAAGAATAATTAAATTTAATGACTCAAATATATTTTCAATCATCTTGCATTATACTTATATGAGAGCAACCATTTATTTTTGTAGAGAATGGGGATTTTCTACTCATGAGTCTCTTTATTCTCAAGAGATTCCCATGGGGTGAAATTCCCTAAACTACCTTAGGGAAGAAAGCGAGAGTTCTAGAATAAGAAAGAGCACATGTCACAAAGATTTTTTGGACAAACTGATGAGCTTTCAGCCAAAGGATGATAGTTTGGAATAAGGATGAAAACATAGCACACTAGAGTCCTAGAGGCATGCTAGCATCTCGTATAGACCAAAAACTAAGTTTATCATGGAAAATGGAAAAGCGACTTGTAGTGATCTAATTACTAAGAACTTCTAGAGTATAGAAAAATAACAGGATATGATAAAACTGAAATAAAGTAAATGATAAAGAAGGAGAATAAGAGATAGAAAATTTTCACAACAACCCAAGTAATGAAGCCTCTAGTACACTAATATGTTCAATACCTACATGCGTAAAATTTGGAGAAGATATTGGGGCTCTATAGGGTTTTTCCTTAGCCAAACCCCCATTTTGGTGTTCCTAGCTCCACGGACAACCAAACAGATAGAGAGAAATGAACAAAGGAGTGATAAAAGCAATCATCTCTTGATGAGGAGAACCTGTATCATAGGGATGTGATGAATCCCAGGATGCTTGCAAGAACAAAGTAAGGGAGATATCAGCTGCAAGGCTTAAGGAAGCCAAAGAGAGCAAGGAAAAAAGAGAGGGCTACAAAAGCCAAGAGAGCTGTAAAGAGCACTTTGAGAACTTAAGAGTACTGTAAAAGATTGAGTGTGCTATTGTAGTAAGTTTTAAAGAGATATGCAAGAAAGATAGCAAAAGAAATAGAGGAAAAGATAGGAGCCAAAGATGGAGAGGTTTAGAAGACCAAAATAGATTGAAAAGATAGTGTATAAAGAGAGAATAGGAGGGAAAAGAAGCTTCCCGGGTGGTTACAAGGTGTCCCAAGTTGTTACCACCAAAAAAACTTACTGACAAGTGGAAAACATGCTTGGAAGTGGTCATTTGGATATTAAAATGTCGCAAGACACTAGTGCGATGTGCAGACGTCCGCATAACGCACTAGTGTCTAAACACATCATGCTACAAAATGACAGGAACAAGAAAAGCACAAGGTTTGATGCAAAGCTAACACGTAAATATAACTACTGAAAAGAGGTCCTAAGCATCCCGAGAAGTGAAAAAGGTTGATGCATGGGCTAAAATGAGCCTACACAAATTCTAAGTGAGTGGACACTAAAGCAGATACAACAATGTATGTGCAATTGCAAGGGGTACAATTTTATAGCATTACATTTTTCCCCCACTTTAGCAGGCATATGAATCTATACTAATATGTACATTAAAGGAGATCTACTAAACATAAATAATACCATGTAATGCCAATAGGATACTATAAAGGAAGTAGATAACTCTTAGAACCACAGAAGCATGCCTCTAGGTTGAAGACCTGCAAAAGAATCATGTTAGAAAAGAAAGATTTGCGCAAGACAATAATGTTAGCACATTAAAAACTAAAAGATTTGAGTCAGCAAAGTGAAAGAGACCTCGATGTAAAAAGTTGTCTTAGTACGATGCCTCGTCCCCAAATTAAAAATAATAACACATAGAAAAATTCTTAAATGAAGAGAAAAATGTAAGGATTGATCACTCCAAGAGAAGAATGAACCCAAAAGTCAAGGAAGCAACTAATATCAAAGAGAGAAAGAGCATATACTCAGGATGAAGAAGATGCAGATCTTTGATCCAGTATACACAATTGATCTAAGAAAGAGAATTTAAGAGAGAGAGATGGAGAAGCTAGAAAGGAATGAAAATTCTAAGAGAGATGGATCCATAGGTCCTTAGACCAAAGGAGAGTTGAAAAAATGCACCACAGATCCACATACCTATGACAAGTGAACAAAAGGCTCTATAGGTACTCTCTCCCACAGAGTTGAACAAACTGCACTAGAGGCCCAAAAACCTATAGTGAATAGATCCCGCAAGATGAAAGCACTTTATAAGTCCTTAGAATTTCGAAAAAGGAACCCTAGGTACTCTCTCCCGAGGGAAGCTTGGTGTAGGGGATTCTGCAGAGTCGGATTGGACCTTACAAGTGCTTGGTTCTGCAAGGTTGATTGAAAAGTAACTTTACAAGCGCACCTACAAAGCAACATGTTAATCCATGAACTAAACATGTTAGGAAAGCTTGATGTAAAGGAACTCTATAGGTTCTCGGTCCTGTAGAGAAAGACTAATCAAAGAAGCCTATGGATATTGCAAGCTGCATTGCAAGACAATCATAGAAAAGATAGGTCTAGTTAGGATGCCCCTAAGCTAGATGCGAATGAATTCATGTGAGATAAAAAATTTCAAAGGGAGTCCCTCGGGAACCCTTCAAGACAACAAGGGATCCACTCAAGGGATGCTTCATTTGAAAGACACAAAGAAGAGAGGGGGTCATTAAGAAGGATACACATCTCTAGAACAAGTTATCACTGCCACCAACATATAGGGGAGGAGAACCATGCAAGATACTTATAACATATAGGATAGATGTAGACCTCAATATCACTTGTCATTTGAAGAAGAGGTAGGTGCATCAACAAATAAATGAGTGATGGCACCTAAATCAAGAAGTTGTATTTATCCTTCAAAGCCTTACATTCACCAGTGGAATGGATAGGCACTCGATGGTACACATAGAAAGAATTTTTTTCTTTATCATGCTTATGAAATTTATTACATGTAGGAGAAGGAAGAGTAATCAAGTGGGATTTTAAAATCCTCAAAAAAATATGCTCGTACTCATATAAAGAATGAGGATTGAGAAGCAACCCTTTCTCTTGTGGAGAAAGACTTGATTGCTCACAAGGAGAAGGCATGAAGATAGTAGATAATACAGGATGAATCGATCCAACAAAATGAGGTTGAGTGGAATTCATGTCATTCAACCATGGCTTCCATTTAGATTGTTCATTCAAGCAACCAAGCCCCAAATTATGCTTACGAGGTGAACATTCTATAGGGACCTAAATGCCTTTTTCATTACGCCCACAACCTTTATGCCCATAGCCATATTTAGAGACAAGCTCAAAGCTAGGGCCATAATGTGTTTGTAAATCTCAAGAAGGAGGAGGATCTTCATCAAGAGGATTATTCCAGCAATGGGGATTACACTCTTCTACGGGATAACCATCAACCTTCTTGATAGGGCTACCAACATTATCCTCTTTAACAAAAGTGTGATCATCTTCCTCGGAAGGAGGATCAACACTAAAAATATTATAATTTATGCTCATGTTATCCCGCGATATAGAATATTAACCATCTTTGATAGTGGTTTTGGATGATGTTATCGAAAGGTTTAAGTGGATCGAGGTGAGTTTACATTCTCTAATGAAGGATTTCGTAAAGTCTAGAGAACCCCAATCATCACCAAGACATGCATTTTATTGAGAAGAGGTAGAAGGAGTAGACTTAAGATTTCTTGCTTCAAAAGGATCTTCTTTAGGGACATCTATCTCAAGAGTATCCTTTGTAGTAGTTACTATTGGAGTAAACATCGACACATTGGAAGACATTGAAGGAATAAGAGTAGGCACAACCAAAACCTAACTGACAGCTACCATCTCACATAAGTGCATAGCCTCAGGCTCATCCTTGACTGTGAGTAATTGATTGTTACAAATGAACTTAATAGATTTATGCAAGGTAGACAAAACTGCACCCATGGCATGAATCCACGTTCTACCAATAAGAAGGTTATATGGTAATTTTCCTGACATAACATATATAAGGGTAGGTACGGTAATGGGTCCCAACCTCAAAGGAAAGACTATCATGCATAGGGCTTATCGACCATCATTATCGAACCCATGAATGTTAATAGAAGAAGCATTAAGAGAAGATGAATCAATATTAGTCTTAGGTAGTAGATCAATGCTACATATGTTGAGCATTGAACTGGTGTTTGAAAAGAGTACGTCTAATGTTAATATTATTAATGTTAATTGTAATCATCAAAGGATTTGCTTGATTTTGAACTTTCGAAGGTGGGAGCTCCTGTGGATAGAACATAATATTTGACAAATTTGTACGAATATGAGCTATCAACACATTAACATCCACAGGCCTAGTAGAAAGCAAGATGATCTTTTGCAAGGCTTCCTGAAGTATACCTTGATAAATCAGAGAAAATTGAAGCAAGTCCCACAGTAAGATTTTAGCTCGACTGTAATGCCCTCCATGATTTTCCCTTTTATAACATTTGAATAATTGTGTTTTGGAGAGTGTTTGAAATTAATGGCTTTATAATGCTACCTGCTAGTAAAATATAAAATAAATGAGTAATAATAGCAATAAGGTAATAAAAGTAAATAAATTTTATATTACTTGCTTGTCGGTTGCATGCCTGTGAAAGTGGAGAATTGGTCTTTCAGGGGAAGTTTTAAAGAATGCATTTATGTGACAATCTTAATATAGTCACCGCATGTAACTTTTTAGGAACTGCACTAAAGGGGGCACATCTTGATATTTCTGAAGGAACTGCTCTAATATGATCGGGGGGAAGAGCAAGAGAGGATTGGCGCTATCTTTGTGGTGTAATGTTGATTGTACTTCTATGGCTACTCTGCTGTTTCATCGTTGATTCTTCTCCAACGTTGCCTAGAAAGATATTAAGTGGACTGTGGAATTCAGTTTTCACCTACCATTTGCATTTGCTTAAACCCTTAGAAAAACATATCCCTTTTTATTATTCTTCATATCCTGCAACGATGGTACCTCTGAGAACATTTCTTTCAGACCATATGCCAATTAGGTCTCCTTGTTGTCACATAAAGGCAAGGATGGAGATTATTCAAAGGAGAAAATGGAACGTATATGGAGAAGATCGAGGGAAACATAAGAGGAGGAAGACATGAAAGAAGGGGGTAGCTATTTCCTTTTAGTTTCAAGCAAAAACAAACAACTAGCAGACCAACAGGTATTCTCGAGCTTTTCCCCGATGTTTCTATCACTATAGTGAATGGTTTATTTTCCTTTATGTGTATCGATTCAGGCATATAGAGTGTCAAATGCTTTGATATAACTTTTTTTTTGTATAATTTTTGGAGTATCTGTGGCTCTAGATTTAGTCCTAATCTATGAAATCTTCCCCGTTAGCCATGATTTGAGGACGAAGTTACCTTCCCTTTAACCCTATGATATTATTCTATCACTATGCATGTGAATTGTAGGCTTGAATGCTTGAATTCGGGCATTAACCCATGAACTGTTATACCCATTCAAACGTCTATCTCATTCAAAGCAACGAACCTGCCATATATGGGTCAAACCATAAGAAGAATTCAGGCAAGAAAGTAGTCCAAGATGATTCCAATCTTTTTTCCCATGCAAGACCAATGGATGACTTTATCGCCAGCCATCATGCATGTTAACAAATGATAATCTTCTAGGTCCAACTCTTGCATTTAGCGTCTTTCATTGGACTCCATAGTTTGTATTAACAACATGACTTGCCTCCACTACCAAAAAAAATAGTAATGATTATCATACAATCTTTTACTAATCCATTATGTGCTTAACCTTCAACTACGACAATCCAAATGACCACGTTTCTTTGAGGTATCTTGTCAAGCAAACCGCACGCCTTGTCTCTGCCTCTGCACTCTCATACAATTCTTCGAGGCATTTTGTCAAACAGATCACCTACCTTGTGTATACTTCTACTTGCATATATGTCTGCATGAGTGAATGCCACCTCTACATCTAACATAATTCCTCTATCATTCATGCTGATGGATGTTCACACCCTATGACAAGATCCTTTTCAGCGTAGGTAGAGAATATGATAGAGAAAGGTCACGAAATTTGACCTACATTTTCTGCAATTGATCAAATGATTAGGATATAATAACTTTGACTTATTCCTAGTTCCAAATAAATCATCCACTTCATATATCATGTATTTTCCAGCTTGAATTCGAGTATGGAGAGATTGTCATAACTTTTGTTCTAAATGTTTAACCTCTTCTCAGAGACGACAACATCACCAATTTTCATACAGGGTAAACTTTAGTGTAATGATCACTATCACATGTGAAGTATCTCTGAATTGAAACTGAGTTTAGTTTGTTTTCAAGATTTTTACAAGTATGTTACCATTGACTGCTATAGGAAAGTAAACTAACCTATTCAAAGACCTGTCTAATTGCAAAAGAATAAAATGAATATTGTATATTTTAAATCAAGCAAATATGCCATGTAGTCTACTACTTATACTCTTGAAGCGAGAGACAAAGTATGTCTTGAAACATGAGTTAGACTTTATGCATTAATACATGTTAGTTTAAAACATCATCAATATAAGTAAAAGTTAAAGCTATCAATGCAATAACGAAGTGTGGCTGTCTAATAAGTCTTCAAATGTATTCAAAAACTTCCATCATCAAGATATATACTAGACTAAATTCCATTTTGTGGATATCCTTCACACGATGCCTATTTGAGTCAATCTGTCTAATTTATCAAGTAGTCTTTTATGCTTCCACACTAAAACTGATTTTATGTTCCTTTGCTCCCCCTCATTGTATCAGATTCATTAAGTCGATGCCCTATCCTTTGATTGTTATGTGAATCTTAGAACAAGTGAGAGTAACTCGTACTCTGTTTTCTCTCATATTTGATTAAAAACCTTGTTTCATCTTTTAGTTTGGGGTTGCATGCTTATACTTATCTCCTTAATTTAACTCCAATACATTTGTCTTAGAGAGGGAGGATCGATTGATAAGGAGATCCATCTGTGCGAACCATATTTAATGATAGTTAGTGAAGGGTCTAAGATTGATGGTTGAGTCAAATAAATATAGATGAGGCTGTCAGGTCATGGACCCAACTCTTTGAACCATTATGAAGATATTTTTTTGTCAAACACTACATCTACCCATATCCTAAATAGAGACAATATTAAGATGGTACATAATTAGTGTGATGACCAAGACATAAATCTTATAGTTTAGGATAGAATCTATGATAGATTTTCTTATTTCTCTATTCTATCAACTCATTCATGCAATATATGTATATATATATACATATATTAATTTCACTAGTTGTTAGATTTCATCTTCGAAGTTTTTAGCCGACGGTGTATAAACCATTGATTTTTTTTTAAAACAGTGGGTATTGATAAACCCATACCTTCATGTGAGAATTGATAGCTTGAAGAAAGTGCTAAGTCATTTCAATTAGATAAGAGTTGACCTAAACAAGTTAGAGTGTTCTTTAATCTTGTAATGCAATCTCCTAAGTAATCATATTAATGATACCCTTCACTTGAATGTAAACTCGTTGATAAACTCATCATATGAGACATATCACTTATGAAGAATTATACACATGTGCTTTGGAACAGATATGAATACTTATGATTTCTCATTACAATAGAGGGTAGGTCCAACTAAATTCCCTACTATGTCAGAAAGCATGCAATGAGGTTATTGAAGTGAATAACTAAAAGGATATCTAGGCTAGACATTCATACATGATCTTGTTTAGGTTTTGGTATGGGTCTTGACATTAGTAGAAGCATAGCTAAGGAAAAGCCCTTAATTCATGTGTTGATCATAAAAGAAATTAGTATTAATATAATATTAAAAGATACTTTTAAAGTGATTAGGTTGAATGTTCTCCCATGTTAAACTAGATGATTATAGAAAATAATGAAATTAGTAACATTGAGTTACTAGAAGAATTTATTTGAAATAGAAAGAAAATATATTGTTTTAACATTAAAATGGAAGGCTTTACTAAATAAACAAAGTATTATACATTTTGTGGGTTTATTATGTTCCTGATTGTTTAATGGATTTCTCTTAGAAAATTCCTTAGTAAATAGGTATTGATACTTTTATATTTATGCTTACATCCTTGAATTGTTATGCAAAATGAGCAATTACGATTGGGTCATGATAGCATGATTTTAGTGTTGAAATTTTTATACTAGAGTTTTTAAGTGATTGTTTCATTAATAATGGAGTCACCTTGAGATATCGTTACACAATCATTAATTTGATCAAGTGAGAAATCGATTTCATGTTGATTCCATTTGCGATCTTTTGTTGAGTTCATGGCCAAAATGTTATTGCTTGCAATCATGGTATACTGTTTGTTGACCTTGTGGTTGGTTATTATGGTTGATTGTAGCATGGTGATGATTGTGATTCTTGTTTCATGGAGGGAGCCTTTTTGTGCCTAAGGGTTAATGAGAGGATTTTGACTTTAGATTTGGTATGGGGGCCGACAACCTAAGAGGATCTGCCTTGGATAACCCATATCAAGCCTGAATTATTTATTTGAGTTTTATGTTGTTTCACCTGAAAGCGGGTGGTTTTATGTTTCTAATACTTTGATGATGGTTGATCTTACACTTGGTTGAGTTTATGTGGTTTGAGCCTTGCACTTGAATGTGATTTTTGTTACTTTGAAGTTCTAGTGTGAGATGGTGCATGCCTCATTTGGTGTAGTTATTTTGTTGGATTTTGTTTCTTGTGCAAATTGGCTTGCTATTTGTGATTTCGAGATATTGTTGTTAGTTGGGGGAGTGGCTCTTAGTGGAGGCTACCGCCCAAAGTGACTGGTCCAGGGTAACCCATTGTGAGTTTAATCAAGTGATAATTAAATTAATTAATTAAGGGGTTTAGGTAGTTCCACATATTAATTCAGATAATGTAGCCTCACTCATGGGCCCACGTGCTCGTTTAGGCTTGGGATGAGTGGGAAGCCCTGGAATGGAAAGATCAATTGCCTTATCTTTGCATAGTAATTTTGCAAGGTATGTTGATCTCGCATAGCGAGCATGGGGGGTCGACGACCAATAGAGGTTATCAGGATAACCCAGGATGGGGGCCAACAACCTAGGAAGGTTACGCCAGGATAACCCATGGCTACCTATGCAATGACACTCCACCCTTTAACAACCTTGTATATTTTTATTCCTCTCTTGTTGTTCATAAGCCTCTAGAAGCGGATGTTGTCATGTGCATGTTGATGCTTTGTTATGTTGTCTTATGTTGGTTATTTCTTATGATTGGTTACATCTTGTGATGGTTCATTCTAGAGTTGGAGGTTACCTTGTGTTATTGTTGTTCTTATTGTAAAGTCTTGTAATCCTTGTTTCATTTGCTGGTTTTCATTGAGGTCCTTCTTGTCTTCTCCTAGCATGGGGGGTGGGCCTTTGGGTCCATGTGGTCGGGTGGAACGTGCTATGCACCCCATTGGGTCCCTAGCCATTGATTGAGTTGTGCTAAGTTGTTTCAGTTGTTGAGACTCCAGAGATATTCCAGTATTGGAACTAGTCTTCATGGTTTGAACTCACACATATCATTTATCTATTCTATGTTATCATACTTTCCCCGTACATGTTGCCAGGAAGTATTATTGTAATGATGTAATCCTTGAGCATTGTAACTTCATGATATTAATGTATTGTCCATGTTCATGTTATCTTATGGTTATTGGTATCTTTCATGTAATGTAAAGATATTGATATGAAAAGTAATGCAGTCATGTAACCCCAAGGGACTTGATCATAAGATGTACATACATAATTCCTTTTCAAGTGTTGAATGATAATATCATGTTGCATGTTAGTTATTGTATACATACAATTGTATTACTTGTATTTTATGTTAATGTATGGATTATGTTAGTTTACTTAAAAAAAAATTGTGCCATTAATGTTGATGTATTAGTTTTCCTTTGGGGTTGCATGGCGGGGCATTACATGGAGTAACTTGAAGTTGCTTGACAAGATCATAATCACTAGGTGCTTTAGTTGTAGGTTTAGGAGCTTGAAGAAGGATTGGTTGTTTATTCATTCTATTCTTATAAGTATGGGATACCGCTGTGTAAGAGGGAGCCATAGAAAGATCAAGAGAATCACTATCAAATGGGACACCGTCAATAGAACAAATACTTTTAGGAGAAGGACTAGCTGGAGTCAGATAAATGACCAATCTCTTAGGTCTTTGAGGGGTAGTAGATACATAGATTACGTTTATAGAATCATCACAACTAGTGGAATAATTATTCAAAGACATATTTTCAACATTGATATGAGGAGGATCAAATAATGTGGAAGGAGATTCATCATTTGCTAATGCATCATCTCTAGAAGAGAGTGCATTGGAATGAAGATAAGGTAGAGTAATGTTAAGAAAGGTATCAATGATTTCAACCTCTTAGACCAAAATATCCTTAGAAGGAATTTCAAGAGAGGGATCAACAAAGAATAATAAGAAAGGAGACAAGAACTCACTTTCACATGCTTGTAAGAGAACTTCTTGAAGCTTCTTAACAAAGATGGAAAGAGATAGAAGGAAAAAAGATAGAAAATGCATTTTAAAATAGAGATATAAAAACATCGGCTGACCCAAAGCAATCTAGGGATGAGAGAATTGAGAAAAACCAAAAATCCTAATTTTCTTGATTTTTTCAATATTTTCTAGGTTCTAGTAATTTGTATTTTTTGAGGTCTTCGGAGTACAATTTGGGACCAGTCCTTAAAATTTGATTGTTGAAGGCACAATATTTTAGGGACTGAATTAGTCCTCTTGGATACTTTTTCAACGGTGTAAACGGTTCTAAATTCCAAGCATCGAGTCAAAAGTTATGACCCCACCAAGTTGGGGTAAATAAATTCCTATTTTTTTGAAAAATATTGTGGTTCACATCAGGTTCACCAAAATGTAGAGAAGGGGGATTCACTACTCATGAGTCTCTTTATTCTCAAGAGATTCCTAAAGGGAGAGTTGCCCTAAACTACCTTAGGGAACAAAGTGAGAGTTCTAGAATAAAAAAGAGTAGGCCACAAAGATTTTCTAGACAAACTAACGAGCTTTCAACCAAAGGATGATAGCAGAATGTGTTGGAGTCCCAAAGACGTGGTAGCATCTCGTACGAATCAGAAACAAAGTTTATCATGGAAAACAACAAAGCAACTTCTAGTGATCTAATTATTGAGAACTTCCAGAGTACAGAAAATTAATAGGATACAACATAACTAAAATAAAGTAAATTAAATAATAAAGTAGGAAAATAAGTGATAAAATTCTCACAACAACCCAAGTAATGAAGCCTCCAACACATGAATATCCTCAATACCTACATTCATAAAATCTAGAGAAAATGTTGGGGCTATATAGGGTTTTCCTCAATCAAACCCTTGTTTTGGTGTTCCCACCTCCACGGATAGCCAAATAGATAGAGTGAAATGAATAAAGGAGTAATAAAAGCAATCCTTGCTCAAGGATGAGGACCCATATCACAAGGATGTGATGAATCCCAAGATGCTCACAAGCACAAAGGGAGGTATCAGATGCAAGGCTTAAGGAAGCCAAAGAGAGAAAGGACAAACAAGAGGGTTGCAAGAGCCTAGAGAGCTATTAAGAGCACTGTGAGAGCTTAAGAGTTGTAAAAGCTTGAGTATGCTATTGTAGCAAGCTGTAAAGAGTTATGCAAGGATGATAGCAAAACCAATAGAGGAGGAAAACGTAGGAGCCAAAGTTGGAAAGGTTCAGAAGACCAAAATAGATTGAAAAGATAGCATATAAAGAGAAAATAGGAGGGAAAAGAAGCTTCCCGAGTGGTTACAAGGTGTCCCGAGCTGTTACCACTGGTGAAACTTGTTGGGGTAAACCAAAAAAAGTGATTTAGAATTCCAGTGAGGAAGGAAAACTCACAAAAAATGACCCCAAGGAAAAAAATGTGATTTTGGGGGTTTGTACGAACCTACTGGTTCGAGCAAATCCATAAGGGGTTCACGCGAACCAAGTTTTGAGAGAACCCATTTGAGTCTTGCTCACCAAAAAAACTAAAAAATATGCATTAGGAAGGGTGGTTTGCTCGAACCCCTAGGGGTTCATATGAACCCCCTTATTCCTCATTCTTGATCCCCCTGAAACACAAAAAGAACCTAAATTTTTTCACTTCAGAGCTTGGTTTGAACATGAAAATGGTGGATACTTCACAAACCCAACTTGAATTAGGTAGTCCTCAGAACAAGCTATTCAATGAATATAATTTTAATATGTTTTGGTTTTATTATGTATTTATTTTTTTAGTTTTATTAAACATAGGTTTTTCATTGAAAATGAAGGTCTTTATTTTGCACATGTGAAAAAATAATAGATTATCAAAAAAAATTTAAAATTATGAGTGCACTAGATATTGAAGTCCTTGATCCAACAAAAAAAAATTAAATTTCGAAAAAGAAAAATTGAATTTCGATATATACAGAAAAAGTTACGCATTATACGATCGCACTATTTCTAAATTGTAATTGGTTTGAATTTGAAACTTTATTAAAGAAAAAATATTCAATAAAAAAATATCTAACCAAATGGAAGCACTAGATATCAGAGTTACAAATCTAAATTCAAAAGAATTATAATTTTATCCTTCATGGAAAAAAAGTTATGCGTTATACGGTGTGCGTCACTTTTTAAAAATGTTGTTTTCTGAAAAAAACTAATTTTCAAGGGAGATGGAAAAAAAAGTGCAATCTGATTCCAAATTTTTTGGAAATATTATTTTAGAATCTATAGAAAAAAATGTGACAAAACTCTAGTTTGCATGATTTTCAAATTCCTCACGGTTTAGCTGCTATAGGTGCCTAAAAGTGAAGATTTAGTTAAAAAAATTTATTTCAGTGTTCAGTTTGGCCAAAAATTGTAAACCACTATTGTGGGATCTGTAAGATCCCACTCCACATGTGATTAATGTCAAACCTAACTTGTTATATGTTTTTCTTAAATTGATTATTAGATATATTTTGGATGATAAATATGGTGATCTCTTAGCAATATTCTTGTATTCCATTTGAAATTATGTTTTATTGTGACTACCGTGAAGGTGGAATACACATGTATACTACAGAAATACAAATTGAAATTTAATTGTATTATTATATGGATATTTAGCTAACAGATTAATGTGATATACAATCATTACTTATGATCGTGCTGGTGATGTGCAGGAAAGTAACGGTGCTAGCATGAGAAGAGAAGATCATTGAGAGAAAATCAAAGGACTTTTTCTTAAGGATGTAGATTTGATTCCTTTTGGGGGCCTATAACAAGTAGAGTTAACATTTTGGTAAGTTAAGGTGGTGAGGGTGGTTGTTAAAGGGTTAATTGATTATGTGTTTAGTGAGTGCAATTGGGGCTAGGGGTTAGGAACCCTTATCCAAGTGTGAATCTCGGATTGATCTTTAGGTGGGTCTTCAAAGAGGGTTTTTGGTCAATTTCTTGGGCTGGGATGCATAAATAACCCCTTAGGGTCTATACCATAGTGGTAGGGGTCAAGTGGGCATATAATAGTGCCTTAAGGACATGATTTGACCCTTGAAAATTCCTCATAATGGAGAGTGACGATTTTTGAGGAGGAGATGAAATGAAAGGATGGGGGGTGTCCTAGTGCATGTTTCCTCTTTAATAAAGAAAATACTCTCACTAATGAAGGTAGGTACACTTCACACCTTGTTGATGCATTTTTTATGCACTTCTCAACACAGGCAGTGCGTAGTTGCACTACCTCTCTTGAAAGATGATCTTCCACAATCAGATTGCAGAACACTATCCCAAGGTCTCTAATGCCAGGACTTGACAGTGCTTGGGATATCTTAGTTTTTTGATGTGATTTTGTTGGAATCACAAGGCGGTCTTATAGATGGATTACAAAGTGGGGGAGTTGGGTCTTGAAACAGAGTTCTTAAGATGGGAGAGTTGTTGTGCGTTTGCTGTAGGTTCAAACAGCAGTCTTGAACACCATTTTTGTCATTGGATTTAGCTTTACAATGTGCAATGAACCTTAACATAGGTCACTCATTAAATAAAATGAAAAAGGGTAGGGAAGAGAGGAGGTACCTAGATCTGCAACTATTTGTGAACAGTGATAATAGAGTTCCTGCAATGGACAACTTCTTGGAAACAATATTCCACTTAACCAGAAATATCACAGTCTCATGGAATTTGTGCTATCTTCTAAGGTCTGCAAATATTTCGTCTTTCATTCACCAGGTGCATGCATGAACAAAGACAAAAGTTTGGAGCAGCTTTGAATTCAAGTCTAGACTAACTTTACACAGCTATCTACCATCAGCAAACAACAAAAAGTATGGACTAAGAAGGCATCTACACTACAGAGATTTCACAACCACAAAACAAAATTCCTAATATCTACCAAAGTAAGAAAATAGTTAACTAAAACAACAATGCAAATCTAAGTCAAACATCTAACAATGGAGGTTGAATCAAGTAACATGTAAGAAAATCTAAAAACGCACCAAGTCAATGTATTTTCATTATAAATTTCTGCAGCATGTCTTTACAACAACTCAACTCTCTTTTCAAATGAGAGGAGAGCCCTATTTATAGTGCCCCAAAAGTCAAATGAATGGCCAGGATTAATTCTCATTGTGTGGCCAAGATTCATTACAAAATAGGGTTTCACCAACCCTCAATATTTTACAATTTAAAATTACATTTTGTCCCCTTTCACCTATTTTGTCCTCTAGTGACAGCACTGTAGCATTTTGTCCTTTTGTTGATTGCTGTTTTACTATAGCTACTCTTTAGGGGGGCTCTTTATCATCAACTGGGTTGTTCTCCTACTTCTTAGAGCCTGTGTATTCTATGAACCTCAGGATGATTGACCAGAGTTTTCCTACTTCAACAATCTCATACTGCAACACCTGGTAGCTCCACTCTTTTGCATTATCTTCCAACCTCTTCTAGTCCTCATCGTATTTTGTGCCTTGGTCTCTGAATAGCTTTGATTGATTGAAGGCACGGGCAACAAAAATTATGAACTCTACCGTTATTTCACTAGACATCCCATTCTCCATTTTCTTTTGGAAGTAAGGCTTCACCTTCTCTAGATCCATTTGCACTGTGGGCATGTCATACTTCGTCATCAGCTTGAGGTATCGGGCGCATTCTGCCTTGATTTCCTTAATCCACTCGATATCCGGATCCACTTTACTCATTATCTGTTCCAGCCTTTCCTTCCTGTTGCCAAAGTCTTGCCACCACACATCCATCAACCAGTGATCGTCCTTGTTAAACGCAAGCTCCTTTTCCCATGTGACCTTTCTGCCTCCGTCTCAGTGCCCTTCTGCTGCCGGGCCATCTCTTCCTCAAGATCATCATTGAAAGCCTGCACTATGACCTTACCACCGACATCCTCCTCCTCATCCCCACTCTCAGAGGAACCAATTCCTTCTTCTTCGTAGGCAATCCTATCAATAGTGTGATGTTCATACTCCAGGTGCTCGTGATATTCATTGGCCTCCTCTTCAAAGGGCTTTGAGGCCTCTTGTTCTCACTTCTCCCACTCCTTAGAAATTAACATGGTGGCTTCCATAGCCGGTGGCCCTATCGGAGGTTGTGAAGGTTTGGCAGTAGCGAGGACTTGAGCTAAGGCTGCTTGAAGAGTGGGATCCATGAGGATTTGGGAGAGCTTGGAAGGGATATTCTGCATATGCTTTAAGAAGGCCTCAGGCAAGGTGGGAGCGGGCATTGGTGCAAACACTGTAGGTAATGGGAGTGACGTGGTGGATGACATGGCAGCGGAGGAAGGAGTAGTTATGGCAGAGGAGGAGTCAATTATGATCACTGACACGGTCGGGGGTGAAGGGGCAAGATGGATAGAGATGTCCACCGCCGGCGGGGATGTAGCGACCATAGCGAAAGAAGTAGGTGGTGCGACAGTCGGGGCAGGGAGAGCTAAGAGGGGTTCTAATTGATCTATACCCTTTGCTTCTTCCTCTTGGATTAAGGGTTGCTCCGTGGTGCCCTCTGTTTGCTTAAGTCTTTTGGAGGGTGAGCCTCCTGTTTCTTTTCTTGTATAGACCTTAGGGTCAGGATACTATTCTGTTTTCGTCCCCTTCCTCTTCTTAGACCTGTTGATTGGAGGAGACTTGGACATCCCGCCGGTTGAAGTGGTGGCAGCAGCATCTTCCGTGGCACTAGGTTCACTTTTGAGTCCTTCGTAAGTGAAAATTATCTCCTGCTGTCTTAATCGGGCTACTCGTCCATCAACCCACTCCTTGGTACAGGCCAAGATTGGCTTGGTTCTGATATCAAGGTCATTGACCTCCTACTCGTCCCAGTCAATTGTTGGTACTAGCAAATTGGCGACTTCGAGGTACCTGGGGTCCATTATGGTGCTATCGTCTTCTTCAACTTGGTCTGGTATGGGAAACGGTTGCACCTTCCTTACAAAATGCGTAGTCATCCGCATATAGTGCCTTGCATGTACCTCTTTATCATCTTGACAATCCCCCCAAAAGTATTCAATGTGGTGGAGATGAGCGAACCTCGGTCCCAGTGCCTTCCTTACGTGCCCATATGGATCCATTCGAGGGTGAGCAGTGTGTAGATGAAAATGGTAATCGGGCGGGTGCACGAAGTTGGTCGCACTTTTGTGGCCAAATTCGAAAAAAATGGGGAAACATATAACTCGCTCATGTTATAACATGAGCGCGTTATGTGCTTTTAAAAGAAAAAAAGTTAAATGTGTATCATTTGCTTTTCACTGTTTCTCAGCACTGCCCGCGGCCGAAAACCCTCATTTTTGCACTCGCGTTCTAGGAGGAAGGACTTATGCAAATTTCATCAAGAATAGTAGGATTTTGTCTGCAAATATGGTGCCACGATGATGAAGAGATGCAGGAGGTAAGTATTGTTTACTATTTGTTTTGAATTTGCTAGTTTGAAATTGATTTTGTTTGTTTTAGGTTAGATTTGATTTTTTTTTAAAAATATGTAGGAAATCCTGCAAATCCTCAACAAGAAGAGGAGGTAAATCCTCAACAGCAAAATCCTCAACAAAATCAACCTCAACAACAAAATCAACCTCCCCCACCATTCTCTCAATTCCCTCCTGGCACTCAAGAAAATTTGAGTGAAATTGAGAACAATAGAAAACAACTTGAGGATCTTATCAGTGGTTGAGTGATCCAAATGCTTCAACCACAAAAAGAATGCTTCTAGCAAATTCATTGAAAGACATGTTAAAAAATGTAGATGCAATCACCCAAATATCTGGATGGCAAGAAATGAGGCAGACAACTAGGGCATATTATGTAGACAAATTATCATATAAACAAGTAAAAGATTTAAAAATTACTAAAGGTCATTTGTGCTCTTTATTCACTGGCCCTAAAAAAATCAAAATCTTACCCTCAATGCAAAGAGGTTTCCTATTCATTAGTGCCACCACCAAGATATTAAGAACCATTTTTATGAAAGATGGTATATGGTCTTTGATTACCCACTGTGCAATAATTGTGAAGTCCCCCAATATTTTCTTAGGAAACTATACAGTGAGTTTGTATTGAACCAAATCCCAAATTATTTTTATATGAGGGAGTTCCAAGGGAGAGGTGGGGGGTCAGCTCAGGATAGGCTCGGTGCACAGCTGGATCCTACGCGGCAATGGAGACGACCTCTCGTTAGGCCGCCTCGTGAGCAGATTATGATGCCTGTCATTGCGAAGGAGAGTGCCGACATAGAGACATTGCAGGTGATCACAACTTTGACCCGAAGTGTCATCCATCACACTAGCCCTATTGTACAACACCATCCAGGGGAGTCTTCAGGTGGTGGCCTTCGAACCCATGTGTGTCAATCTTGCGGGGCGACTTGTTCGTATGACCCTACCGTCATTCAAGAGGGTGCTATGCAGGATCCATTACGCAGCTTGATCTGTATGCATCTATAGGGATGGAGAGGATGGCTGACATTTTGTATGATGCATATGGCATTGACACCCAGGTAAAATTCAGTATGTTCATTGAATTTAATTTATTAAATTTTGATTATGAAATGCAAGATTAACTAATTTAGTTTTATTATTTTAATAAAATTGTAGGGTCACAGTGTAGAGACTGGATACACTAGTCATCCACCTACTTATTTTTGCAGTACACCTATCAGTGGGGTATGTAAAGTTAGTAAACAATTATAAATTTATTACATGTGTTAATAGCATTGTTTTACGAATGGTATTTTAATATGTGATTTTGGATGTTGAACAGGGTACTGTTGGAGGTTTCAAGGAAACACCTTCTGAGTGCCAGTAGATTTGATCAAACGTTCATGGAGGTAATATAGAATTTAAAGAGAACTTAAGTAATGAATTCTAAGTTTAATAGATTTGTGTAGTTTATATTCATATTGTTGACCTTACGTTGCATTACACAGATCATTCAAAATCAAAGTATTACTTCAAATTTGATAACTAATAATCAAAAATATATCTGTTTAATACTTGTACTTAAATTTTTTTTCTTTAGATCTCATACATTATAAGTCATCACATGGATCGCTATTGTAAATTTTTTTTTATTGAATAATTTGTTGTTTTATTTTCAGATGTTGGTGACAGAAACACCGCCAAACATTATGAGGGAAATGGATATTGGTGTTTCCTCTGCTATACAATCCTCGATGGCTCTGATAGGGGAGGTATGAGGCAAATTACTAAATTTCAATTTACATTCATTGTTATAGATGAACTAGTTCTAGTGAAAAATCAAACCATTATTGATTCATAGTTTAATTCCTATTTGGATGGTTTATACAGGGCTTGAGCATGCTTGAGCATCAGCATGCAAATATTTCCATCGAGGAGAGTGATCGTGAGATGGCCGTAAGTGATTATTTTGTTAAATATATTAATTTTTATAATGTAATTTCTATATATTAATGTCTTTAGTTCTTATTGTAACGGTTGAAACTTCACTAGAAGCTAAACACTAGGAGGAGCAGCATGAGCATTCCTCGAGCCGCGACAAAAATGGGTGACAGACTTATCGCCATCAGATCGCCCAGCAAAGGGAAAGAAAATTGTATTTGAACCAAAGCATGGAGAGAAATGAATTTTGAATGCACAAAGCCCTTTGTTGTATGCCTACATGGCAATTTTGTACATATTTTGTATTGGATATTTTTGACATTGTATGCCTATATGGCATTCTCGTAAGCCTATATGGCTATTTTGTAACTATATTTATACTTATATCGACATATATTGATGTATGCATACATGGCTATTTGCTTTTAATACAATTTTTTTTATCGATGGTGTCCATATTTGCATTATAAATTCATGGCTCAATAGATATGAGTTACGTGTATTCAAGTGTATACTTTACAACTTAAGCACATATATTTTTTGACTTATGTGTGAACATCAAAAAGTGTGAAAATTTCTATGTTTGGAAGTCAAATGTAAACCAATTTTGCAATTCTCAGTTCTTGCATACTCGATCTTATGGACTTATTCCTTCCTAGCACATATTGTGAATGTTTCTCATTTGGTGCAAAAGACAGATTCCTCATTTTTTAACCACTCATAGCAAATAGATTCACAATAAGACTTTAGCATTGGAACACTACCATGCTTCTCTTGTCTAGACCATAATAAAGGATTGAAAATTCTTAATTTAATGCAATGATAGTCATGAGATGAAAATTTATATAACCATGCCTATTTTGAAACTTCGCATCTAATACTGCATCAACAAGAACTTAAGAATTGTTGCATAAGAGTGTTAGGTTTGATGGGCCTTCTCTTCCCTAAGGTAGGAGAGGCTGCATCTTGAATTTTGAACAAAATTTTAAGAATCAAACATTTTACCTAAAATCTTCAAACCTAGATGACATATTTGGCTAAGTCTATCTTGAAAATTATCAATGCATTCAAACTCTAAAGGAGATTCTCCCTGAAAAGAAAACTTTACCCTTTTTCCCAAGGAAAGAAATTGCAACAAGTTGCATGTGATTTATCTTATTTCTTTCTCACAGTTCCTGGTCAATCATTCATGGCTCAAGATAGTTCCGTTCCAAGGCAAGGACACCCAAAAAATCACCGAGATTCTTCCATGATCTGCAAGAAAAAGGTTTTGGCTCTTTCACAATGTAAATAATTATGTAACACTTTTTTCTTGTTTTCCTTCCACGTAGAAAAATGTTCACACTTTTTAGATTGATCAATGATCAGTAATGGCTGATTGTAAACACTTGACATTTTTATGTTTGAACTTTAATTTATAATTTTTTATCATGACATTCGAGTAGATCACTAATATTTTAATATTTCACTATGAAAACTGTGGTGGTGTATTTTTGCTATGTTATTTGACTATGAAAGTGGTGGTGTATTTTTGCTATGTTATTTGACTATTAATATGGTGGTGTATTCTGAACTTGATTACTTCTACAAATATGTATATATTTCTGATTTTTATATGTTTTTGTATGACCGAACCCAAAACAAACCCAACCCAAAAAAAAAAATTTCTCGAACCAGCGAACCGGGTTCTCGAACCCAATCCCGAACCCAA
>VDFB02281492.1:280869134-280894673 GCA_007258455.2 Sequoia sempervirens | reverse complement strand
GTTAATGTAAAACTTTAAGAAACAAGTGATGTTTGAAAACACATTGTGTAATGCAAAAACATCTAGAAATGAATGCAAAACTAAATAGAAATGGATGAGATTGAAAGTGTGCACCTGGAATATGGATGGAGACTGGAAATAGATTCTATAATATTGGTGATGCTGATTTTTAGGCCTGGTGGGACTCATTCACCATTATGGGTGAATCAGTCACAGTTCTGTAAAACTGAGTCGGAACCTGTTTCTAACAAAAGGGTATCTAAAAATGCAGAAAACTCAAAATTGACTTGGAAGTGGGACTCATTCACCACTGATGGTGAATGAGTCCACTTTTGAATTTTTGAATATTCAAAGGTAGAATCCGGAGCTTTCAGTCTGCACTTTGGCTTTCTACAAGTGTCTTCTTCCGAAACTCTAATTTTTGAACTTGAAAATGAGTTTTTGTTGATATTTTGACTTGTTTAATGAAGATAAGAATTGAAAAACCTTGCAACTTGATTCTTAATGATTTCCAAGCTTTCAAGATGCCTAAATCTGCAAACACAGAAGACAAGAGAAAAATGTTGAATGTTAGGGCATGGGGGTTTGCCTTGGTCAAACCCCTCTTAGGTAATTAAACCAAAATGATGAAAGAATGGAATGAAACATGAAATAATGGAGCTGATTACCTTTCCATGATGTTTGATCTTGAAATTCTATAGCAAAACATGAAGAATCTACCCTTGAAGGTCTGAAAATTGTTATCTTGGTGACTTGAAATGATAAAACCCCTAAGTTGCTTGACTCTGAGATGGAAGATTGGTGATGAATAATGATAAGATTAGAAGATATAAAAATGAGGAGAAAACACTTATTTATACATACTGTGCCTTTACTAAACCGGAGCGATACCCTCATCACAAAATGACAAGAAGTTAACATTTAAACTTAATTCACTTTTTTTCCCACTCAAAGGTCAAACAATAAATGGACTAATTTGTTCCATGGTGAATTGGTCCCACCAAGATGGGACTGATTCACCATGGATGGTGAATGGGTCCCATAGGGGCCATTTTCCCAACTAAGATGTCAGGAGATAAGGAAATAAGGTTTAAATTGCAACTTTATCAAGTATTTGATCAATTTAAGCCTTAGGGTGCACAATATGGGTTAATAGGGGCCTATTAATGATCATGTGAAGGTCAATTAGGGCTTGGGACATATAATTCAATGTGAAAGTGTGATTAAATACACTTTGCAACACTAAAATGAGGTCCACATAGCCTAGGAAGTCACAAGAACCAATGTGAATGTGTGAGACACATTGCAACACTAGTTTATTATTAATTTTATTTTACAAGCCTTCTAGATTGATGTGATGATGTTATTAGACACATAATGTTGAATTAGGGAGAAATGGGTTTATTAAGTCTAGAAAAGCGTGAAATTCCTTTACAACACCTTTACTAGACATCGTTAAATGCATGTTATTTAATTTGCAAGTGTTCAAGACCTAGTGTGGATGCATAAAATGCCTCACAACACCTGAATCAAGGCCTTATTAAGTCCAATTTATCATGAATTATTCCCACGTCAAGCAAGAGGTACTTTTTTCTACAGTGCAATTACATCTTTCTTGTAGGTTCTTTATCAAAAAAATTATCATTTCAACTTGTATGCTTTATTGATTGGTAGATTAAATCACATTTTCTTTTGGTGTTCTAAAATCATTTTTTTACATGATTGGTAGACTAGAAAGTATGTATCTTCTCCCCTTGCACTTTGTGTGATCTTGGGTTAAGATAAATACTACTAGTTTACACTTATTTTCTTTAACCAAAGGCATGTTGTCTATGTATCCTCTATTGCACAAATGGTTGTCATTACACCAAAAGATCAACCTATTAATGTTCGATACAATCACTAGATTTAATGAATCTAGGAGAGGCAATTAATCCATGTCATGAACCCGAGCATTGTACTACACAACATAAGGAGACCAAGGGAACACACCTTGCAACAATCCCCCCCAACACAAGTGAGGTGTTTGAAAATATGACCTAGGCTTTCATACTAATTGCATAGATGCTTGTTGTTGCACCAAAAGATCGACCTGTTAATTCCTGATATAACTACAAAATTTAGTGAATCCATGGGTGGCGATTAAAATCCATATCACGAACCCAAGCACTGCACAAAATAAAACAAGGAGACCAAGGGTGCATACCTTGCAACATTCTCTCCCCTTGCACTACATGTGATTCTTGGGTGATGGGAAATAGTAATGCACAAGCCTTCCATTATTGTTAGGAGGCCTGTCTTGGGACTTCATCACCCAAGGGTTTGACCTCAAGTGACATTTTTTGGAACGCTATAGAAATTATATGAGAGTGAAATTTGTAGTTCAATCAGAGTATTTAATTACTAAGCATTCCTTAGCAGTCTCAAGTGATTCTAGATGCGACATTAGAGACATTGGTATTGTTTTTATGTAGCCAACAGTGTTCATAGACTTCTACCCACTATGAACCAATTGTATTAGAAGCCTAAGACCTATCAAACATCTCTCTATAGTGGTGCATCATGATAGCATCATCATGAGAAGTTACTTACAATGTTTGGTCCTCAGTTGAGGTGATAAGGTGTCTTGTTAGGACCTAGTCCTTTCAAGGCAAGAGGTGTCAAGGTCATGCATTACCTTCGCATACCCTATCTTAAATTTAGATTAACACACAAGTGTTCTAAGAAGACTATAGTTTGACAACCTTTACTACTAATTAGGTTGTGTTTATTTGGTTATATTGATCTATTGCTAGTGAGCTTTGTAGAAGAAAGCTTATAAAATATCTACTTTACCTTGGATTCAGTTATGATTGTTTATTTTTGTTGTTCATATCACTTTCTTTCAAAACATAAACTCATACTTTGACACATCAAACTTTACCAAAGCTTTCAAGAAACACAAACATAGTAACAAAAAAATTGTGTTTGCTTGTCACATTTTACAGTAATTACACATATTGTCGTATCTACTCTAGAATATTACCATATTTTCTCATATTTCCATGCTTTTTCTCTTCATATTATCACTATTGTATACTTTGTTTCATCTTCTTTTATTATATTCTATTAGAACATCTTTTTGTACAGAGCTACATCGACCTAAACTACCATTTTTTACTATTATCATATTATCACTATTGCTTAGATTGTGCCATTTGCTTTATGCATCCTACCACTTGTTGATGGTCAAAATAGAACAACATTAAACAAAATATCACTATTCTATTTCTCCTGAAAAATAAAGACAACATATAGTAATCTAACTCCCAAGGTCCTCGTAGTTGGTTCTCAACTATGCTAATATTGCTCAATGCTCAATGTAATTATAATATGCAAGGGGCCTTTTTTGGTAATAAGGAACAAAACTGCATTAGATCAACTAACCTACGTTTGGGGGGGGGGGTTAAATAAAGATAAAAAGATAAATCAGAGCTTTAAAATAGACGAACATGAACAAAACTTCTTAATATCTAGACATGCATGTCAATAATGAGTGTTTCTTTTCCTAACCAAAACCACAACATGATGCAATCCATAAAATAATCTATACCACTGCATACATTCATAGTTCTAATTCACAATCACAACCATTCACTAAACTTTTATTTCAAAACTTAAAATAAATCATTCACTCATCATCAAAACACAGATCAAATAGATATAACAGAAATGTCATTCATAGATAACTCAATGACATAATCTTGAATTCGGTTTCCTCTATTGATTCCCATCAAATAGAAAATATTTAGGCACAGAAGAATAACTGGCATATAGATTTATTATGATTCATTAACTTTATCCAAAAGTTCCAAAACTTAACAACATATAAATTGTATAAAACTATAAAATATATCCAAGTTCAACTGATCTTTCCAAAGTATCTTGCTAACAACTATGGAATTCTAAGACTATAATTCCTATTGCTATCATCAGGTGGCTAATCTTTCTTCAATTAGCTGACCTTTACAAAATAGAGCCAAGAAGTACATATAGACATATCATGCAAAATTTCCTCTCAATCAACAACTTAGATCCACAAATCAAGGAATTGGAACTGAATGAAGGACTAGACTGTTGATCTTAAGTTCCAAGATGGATTGCTCTGTTGCACAAAATTTTGATGTCCAAGGAAGAAGATGGAACTAATGGGTCAAACTGGAGTCAATTTCATATCAAAACCCTGCAAAAGAGGAGAGAAGAAGATGTTGTGTCAAGTGAAGAGAGTGTTCAACTGTCAACTCACTTTTGTGTGGCATGCTCAAGGATGTACTCATCATAATTAGAGAACACTTGTTGAAGGGTATCTGAATCAATCTCATCCAACCAATCATCCTCAAATTTAATCTTCTTTAACTCTGTTGAAACCAATCCTTGTACCTTCTTTAATTTAATCACTTCCCTTCTAGCAGCCTTTAATTCTTCTCTAATGTCCATAAACCTATAAAATAACAAATCTTCTCCATCATCCCATTTTTGCATTACCTCTTCAAACCTACTACTCCACTCTTCTTTCATCTTATCCAAAGAAAGACTCTCCTTGACTGAGGTATCTAGATTGACAAAAATAGCCACTTTACCTCCAATCCATCAATCTACTAGTTCAAGTCCTTACTCACCTCTTGAACCTCATTCTTATGCTCATGAATATACTTGGATTTGTATCCTTTTATCCTCATAGTTTTCTCAATAAAATCTACACTATCATCTTCAAGAATCAACTGCTCAAGTAGAGTTGACTTAGGCACTTTGTTGATGTCCTTAAGCTTTTTAATATACTCTTTATACTCTTCATCTTGCTTGTCTAGAATTTCAGACTATTGGTCCAAACTTCCTGCCAACTCAAGTGTTGTTTCATGAATCTTAAAACTATCAATTAGCACTTCATCAACCTCCTGATTAAGCTTATCAATCAATATTTCTAGCATCCCCACCTTACTCTTCATCTGCACCAAGTCATTGGCTTCCTTCTTTGTCAATAGGATTGGAGATTGGGAGTAGCAGCTTGTTGAGAAATTGGAGTTGAGACATCTTTTAAAAACTTATGCAATTGATCCAATTGAGCCTTAAGCTCATCTTTCTTTTGCTTCTCTTTGATCATCCTTGACTTGGTAGAGGAACCTACAATATCAATTAAGTTAATTTTTTTGTTCCTTGTAGGTCTTCCCAAATTCACCGTCCCCAACTAATAATTAGTCATTTGCATATCATCCTGGTTCCTATCCACCATTGGTATTACACATTCAGCAAATATTTCTCCTGCATCTATAAGCTTGGTGGAGTGAAGAACCATGGCCTTCTTTTTGGGTCTCTCCTTCTCAATCTCCTTCATCATCTCATCCCAATTGAGAAGATGATGTTGAATTATCTGTTTCTTTTCCAATTCAAGCTTCAACCATGTAGGAGTAGTAGGAGTAGTAGCTATTTGTGTTGAAGAAGAAGCAACAGTGGTAGAAGATAAAGGTTGCAATATTGTGTTCTTAGGTTGAGAGTCAACCTATTGCACATTTTGTTGCTCTCTTTGAGCCTTTTCTTGTGCAATTTTCTCAGCCTCTTCCTTATCCTTTTGTTCTTGCAACCTTTTGGCTTCAAACTCCTTTAGACATTCCTCTTCCAACTTCTTTTCCTCTAGCATCTGGTCCCTTTTTCTTTTCAACTCCTCAACATAGCCCCATGCTTCTTTGGACTTCTTCTCATGTACAGCAAGTTCTGCAGCCTCCTCTCTCTCTAAGTGTTCTTGCTCTTTTTTTATTCGGTCGGACTCTTCTACAGCCTTGAACTTAGCCTCAAGGGCTTCTTTCTCTCTTCTTTGAGCAGCTTTCTCTTCCTCAAGGTCATAAATTTTCTACTGCAATGCCAATTTATCCCTTTCCTCTTTCATCTTGAGCTCCTGCTCCTTTTGTTGTTGTTGCTTGGCCAATTCATCAGCCTTGGCCTGAGCTTCCAATTCTTGTTACTTCAATGCATCAAATTTTTCCTTAGCATCAATATCTTTTGCCTCGGCTTGTGCCTTGGCATCTTCTTCCCTTTTAGCCTCATGAAACAGCTTCCATTGGTCCTCTTCAGTCAATATGTGTGAAGTCCCTACATCCTCAATTACATCAAGAGATTGTACCACATGAGTCTCTTTGTCAAATGGGGTAGCCTCAGATTTTGTCCCAATATCACGAGTTTCTATCTCTGGCTCCTTCTCCTTTAATAACTCAACTTCCTTATGGATACTTCCCATAGGAATTTCATCACTTGGTTTCTCTGTGACAAGGGGTTGAGTGGATGATTCTGCTACAATAGATGTTGAGGCACCAACTTCTGTTGCCACTTCTTCTTCATGTGTCTCTGGAGGATCTTGAGTAGGAATTTCAATTTCCTCTCCAATATTAGGAGGGAAGAACTCTAGGGGCTCCTTAGGATCCATTCCTCTCTTTGTCCTCTTGTACCCTTGAGTGGTACCTGTTAGCTCTCAAAAATGTAGGTAAAGGGTACCTCAAGAGGCTGCCAATCTCTTGATACATTTTAGGGTAATAGACAAGATTTAAATGGCTTAAACCTTCTACTTTTCATGTGCTGCTAGACCTAGGTGGGTGTACCTATATGAATTGGGCAGACTTGACTTTTGATTTTCTCTTCTTGCAGTGATTTTTCCACGATGGCGGATTAAAATGGACAAACTAAATCAAATTTGGTATAAATTGTATATGATATTAAAACTAAAACCTAATATGCTAAGTTAACAGATGTAAAAAGGAATGAATAAAACTGCATGATGAAACACAAATACTAGTGCCTTATTGGGTATGCAGAGTCAAGAGAAATCTGAAACAAGTACTTCATTCTAGCAGACATTCAAGTTGTTTAGCATTTAATTTGATTTATAACCTGTATAAACATGCAAGGTTATGATTATCGGGTTCTTCTTAGTAATCCAATTGACATTCTCTAATTACTATGATCAATTTAAAAGATTTAATCTTTACTAGAAAGAACCAATCAATTGACCATACAAATGCAGAAAATGTGCATTGACAAACTGGATATAAACTTGTTACACCAATTTAAATAACCAGAAAACACCACACGGGAGAGAACCTCAATAATTCTTTTGATGAACACCATAAACAACTGATACCAAAAACAACTGCACCATATTATTAGATTTCAATTGATATCTCCATGATTTGAAACATGCAGCATAGTCTCATATTGGCAAGACATTGTATTACCCTGTATATTTTCTATCCTCTATCCTATTCTACTTATCGCTCCCCTATTTCGTTTCCAAAAATATATTTATACATTGAGAATACTAAAGGATGCGTCCTTTCGAAAATAGGATATTTTGTATTTTTAAATAATAAAAGATTAGAGGATAATTAAGCTCTATTTAGCCACAAGTGAGTTTTGGATAGATGATCCAAATAATCTCGGTGCTCGTATGTGTCCGCATCTCCAACAGCATTCTGGATCGTGATTTCCATCTTGATCATCTCCTCATTCTGTTTGCTCACTTCATCCAATGTTGTATCCTCCGTAGAAGCTAGCCTCATGACTTCATTCAATATTGACTCACATCCACTTCTCCATCTGGTGGCTTCTTTCAATTCCCCTTTGTCATCAGAGAATGTAATCACAGTTTTCTTGGCAGTGTCTATCAACCCTTGTTCATCCCCTTGCAATTCAACATAGAAGTTTCGATGACGATTCAAAATATGATTTGCAGCTTCAAGTGTTGCACTGTTAGAAACATCACTTTGGGCTAGTTCATGAAAATTCTCCATAATTCGTCCATCCATCCTTATATGCTCTTTTAATGCAGCAAGAGTATGAGAGTATTTTCCCCATAGTTTATTTAACCAAGATGTCAAATTATCTTGCCTCTTCTTGACAATTGTTGCAATTGCATCATGCTTAACCTGAGAATAAGCACTTGATCCTACCCAATGATTTTTTTCCTGAGAGCTTTCTCCTTGAGTAAGTATTTTGGTTGGCCCCATTGAAATACCAACCAAATTTTTTAGTCTCTCATTCTCTCTCAACATTCTTTCATTATTTACTTTGTACATTTCTCTTTCTTTTATCAGCAACTGAATTTGTGCTTTGTTCAATTTTGCAATATTGGCCCCAAGTTCTTTAGTAGCCACAGGATCAGCCTCTCCAAATTTTAGGGTCATGACATGGCCAAATGCCTTCTTAGTGTCAATAACTACTGATTTCCTGTGGGGTGGGTATAAAGCCCATATCATCAATGATCCCTCATCAGTATTGTACTTGGAACCTGCATACACCTCTATTACCTTTTCTCTATCAAGCATATGTGTAGCATTAAAATCCTTCAAGAAACTATCAAAGACTAGTGCAGAATTTAAATCAAGTCCAGGAAAGATCATAACACCAGCAATTTCCAACATTTTCCTTCCTTTTTCAGGAGTCATATTTGTCATTTCATCATCCACACACTTTCTCAACTGACTCAGCAATTGTTCCTCATTTCCTAAAGTGACATCATCAACATTTTCTCTTATTTCCTTCCCCTTCTGCTTATACAAGAATGCTTTGAATTCTGGGGAATTTATAAACTCGTCATTTGAGAAAAATGATCTATATTCAATATGCCTTGCATTAACATCACCACTTTCAATACTTTGTTCTCTAGTTAGGCAAACATACTGCTAAGTCCTCAACCTGGATACCTTTTCTGGTTTTCCCTGTGGCACATTATCCTTTGGTATCTCCTCTCTTCCAAAAGACAATTGCTCTGCCTCCAGCAACCCTTGGTTATATCTTTCAACTACCATTTCAGCTTCATCTTCATCCAAATTCCTGATCATATCATCCAAGGGATAGGGCACATGCTGATACCCTCCAAAGTTAATCTTCATCTTAGCAGAATTAATATATCCCTCTAGATCAAAGTCTTTCCTAGGTGGTCCTCTCCTCATATTATAATGCAACAATCTATCAAGGATTGAATTGTATCCTTCCTTAGCCAACACAGTGAAGTCACCAAAACATAGTGTACTAGGCATAAAATCCTACTTCCCAAAAGAGCTGAAATGCATCACACTGCAGTAATCCATCTGTCTGACAATTTCCAAATATGCAACTCTGTTTGGAAATGTCCTTGGCAGAATGAAAGGGGCATCTTCAAATCCATATACTCTGATCATTGTAGCTCCTTCCAAACAATGCCAATCTCCCCAGTTATGATCAATTGGCCCATTGAAGTCTTTTGGCTGAAGGAATCTTTTAATCTCATCAATCAATGAATAATTACATGGATATTGATACAGCTTATACAATGTTTTTACAAAATGTTCTTCAAAACAGATGAAACTAGAATTAGCAAACCTGTTGTCCCAAATAGCAGTCCACAATTGAACAGGAAATGCTTCACCCTCCCTACCAATCTAAGAAATCCTCAATTCTGGAGGCCACACTCCTAACTCCTCTCCAAAAGATAGCACCAAGTGCATCAACAATGAATAGTGCCTAGGATGAACAATAGATGATCCACCCTTGATAGTCATCAATCTTGAATCAAGCCCCCTAGAAATGCACGAGGCATAGTCAAATGGCCTGGAATTGCGATACTAGATGTCTGTTGTGATAATCATTGGCACAATTGACATGAATTCTGGGGCATCCATTCCCAACACCTGAAACACTGAGAAATATGTGTACTTCATATAAGGCTCAAACAAATCTACATGATAAGGAGGCCCCTCACTATCTTGCAGAGGATCTGGCTTACTGCCCTATTTAATCCTGTGAATTGGCAACCTCCAGCCCCTATAAATGGTATCCATTCTTGAGAATTCCTTCTCCAACTCTTCACAACTGATCTCCTCATTGTAAAACCCTTCTAATTTGAAAACCTCACCTATTGCTTCTTTTGACACATATATCTATGGTTTTCCAGATGGGTCACATATAGCTTTATTTTTTGGATCATAATGATCTGCAAGCAATTTTACCAGTTCAGCATTCACAAACACATTAGGGAACACCGGTTTCCCTACATTCAGCTTCCATGGATTATAGACTGGTTCAAAACGGTTTAGTGAAAAGTGAATAGTTCATACCCTCTTACAACAGTCCAAACGTCACCTATGAACTTGCATTTATCATCCAATTTATCAACCTCTGCCCTAAGTTGTGCGGACCTTCTGGCCTTAGGCCCTAAACCAGGTAATTGGTCAATAAGGTCCTGATTTAGTCTCCGTTCAGTGCCCTCCTGTTCTGTATCAAATTTTTGTTTCTTTCCTTTTGATTGACTACTCTCACCAATTTTCCTGCTTTTAGCTTTTCCAGAACCAGGAGGCTCCATTCTTCAAAATCATAGAATCAAAAATGTGGAAGGCTTCAGATGCACTTACCTACAATATTCTGCTCGAGCTCCTCAGACTAAAAGGATGTCCCGGTTCTATGTTCACCTTGCTAATTCTTCTGAAATCAATTCAACACTAAAGCATTGATTAAACCTTCGCTGTTACATCTCGTCGTGCCATTAATGAAGCACAAATGAAGGCTCGTTTGAAATTGGCACTGTCACATCAAATGTTCTATCGATGAGAGATTTTCAAATCTGGGGCAAAGACCTTTTGCAATGTTTATTACACCTTTTTCCAAGACATCCTGTGGTCTTACTGACACTTGGAACCAAATTTATGACTATCGCTTCTATTTTTCATATCACTGTGACAATTCCAAGTCAGGGTGATGTTTCATAGAGCTCATTGTGTTATACTGAGATATGTTCTTTAATGCATTCTCCAATCGTTGAGACAAAATCACCCCTTTGCCGAAGAAAACACACCTCGATGTGACCATTGAGTTTCTTCATCGACAAAATAAATCTTACCGATGAAAAAATTCCATAAGCAAGACAATGAATCTTCGAAAAGACTCATACCAATGCCAAATGTCTCGCCGAACCCATTCCTGTCGGTGTAACTTTCAAACTTCGATGAAACTTATGCCGATGACCCCTTCTCTCACCGATGCAATTTTCTATTGGTGTGACATTTTGAATCGGGAAGACTCCATAGCTTCTCCCCAATAGCTTTTTGATGAAACCCCTTTACGCCTTATCGGCAAGACCCAACACCTTCGTCAAGACACTACTTCGATGTACTTTAGTCTTACCGATATGCGTATCCTCATCGCCAGTCAGTAAAACAATTCAAACTCACCAAGACCTCATCCCGAACACCTTTAGCTTGGCCGATATAATTCCACATGTGTCGGTCAGTGAGACATAATGTATTCACTATGACTTCACTCTGATACCAATCATTTTGGCCGAAATGACCCTTCTATATGCTAGTCGGTAAGACATATTGAATTCGCTGTGACATTACATCAATGCCCCAACGTATGTCGATGTATCTTTCCATATGCTAGTCAGAAAGAGATAATATTTCACTATGACCTCATCCCGAACATGATTCTTATGCCGATATGAATATTCTTTGTCGCCAGAACAAAAGAAGTGTCCTGCCGATAGTCTGCAACAAATATACATTAGTGAAAAATACATAGGTCAGGGAGACTTTCACTATGTCTTGCCGATATGGGCAATACAATGGAATGTGAAGGATTAGATGGATTCAAATGGATCACATGACAGAATATAAGAAAGACAACACGAGGAGAGGATTTTATGCTTATGATGAAGACTCATTTTGGAAAATCAAGAATATAATTGACTGTGAATTATTCAAAATTTTGCAGTCCTAACAGTACCTACAACCTTTCTTTTCTTTTAAATCTGAGCCTCTGGCTCTTTAATTCTCATGACCACCCACTGAATGCTTATGTCCAAAACTGGTCTTGCAATCTATTTTATGTTGATGGATTCTTCTACATTCCAATCCACTGGATCAAGATACCTAGTGCCTATGTTCTTTGCGTCATACTAGGGATCCAAAGTTACCCCATCATTTGATAATGTTTCAAGGATGTCCTCTTTTATCCAAAACTCAACCATGAGTGGGATAGGCATCCTTTCATAATTCCTCCTCCTGAGATCATACTCATCCTAAAGATCCATCCAAAAGTCCTCCAACAGATTGAAGTGTTTGTCAAAGACAGCAGAAAGGGGTCATTGCATCTTCTGATTAGGTTCATAATTTTTCCTTGAAGTATACAAACCCAACTTCAACTAAACTAATTCATCGCATACTACCTTAGCTACCATAATGTGTGGATAGCTATACTCACCCAACATCATGGGGAACTTATGACAACCAATCTTGTGCTTATTACGAAACTCCATGTTGACTACTAGGGCTTGATAAATGAATTCCATTAATACAATTTTATTGTTGCAACACCTAGGGAGTAAATGAGGGTGACCACCAAAACCTCCCGGCCTGAAGTAAGTAAATGTGGGGTATTGAATAAACTAGTGTCCCCATTCATTGATGAAGGCCATGGCCTCTCTACTTGGTCTACAGCATCTCCTATTAATTGGTTAATGATGATATAAAGAAATGCATCATTAACCCTCCTGTAATGTGACTCTGAGGTCTGCAATGTAAGCTAATCATAGTGATCCCATACATTCTTTTATCCTTGAGCCTCTCCCAATACACCAACTGCATTAAGTCCTTGAAAGATCCCTCTCTTGGCAACTGCATAGAATACATAAGAGGTCATGAAGAAAATCTTAGATTCTCTCACTCTAAGCATCTGATTATGTATGCAATCTTAGAAAATCATAGGCCAATCAAACTATTGTCTACCATCAAGGATAGTCTGGATGAATGGGAACATCCATTCTTTAAATTGGAAGGAATCCCTCTTCCCAAACACCCTAGAGAACATCATTATTATATCATATATCTCCTTATAGAAGTCTGCCCTCTTACGTTGATCAAGAAGCTTTTCCAAAGACTTTCTCAACTCTCATCCAACTCTTGTTCATATGAGTTCTATTAGCTTCCTTCCTATCACTATATAACTTGAGGGCTTCTACTTCATTTAGCTGTCTAGGATTTTGTGGAGCAGGATCAATGAACATAAATCTAATCATCTGGGGTGTTAAATCAATAATCACATTCCCCTGTAGATCCACACATTGCCTCGTGGCATGATTGTAGGCTCCAGCTATAGTCATTTTTAATTCAGTACATTGAACTGATAGTGGGAAGATAGCAACATGTGCTAGTCCAGATTGGACGATCCTTTGTTTCCTTCCTGTTACCTCTTTGCCAAATGTCTCCGAGAGAAACTCCTCATAATTGAATGCACCCAAATTGGTGTCGGTGATATCCGCCCAATCAGAATTGACTTTGCTATCAGCAAGAGTGGCATCCCTGTGTTTGTACCTCAAAGTGTAAGGGAGCTGCTCCACTTTAATCTTCTTTGGCTTAACCCCTTTCCTTGAAGTTTCTGTAGATATACTCCTTTGAGAAGCCTCTTCTGATGCTCCATACATCTCTCAATCTATACAATAAACTCCTATATTAGATGAACAAAATAGATAAAAGTCAATATATCAATCAACCTCTTTCTCTGCCTCTTTAGGAAAACTTCCATGCTTAGATAAACTTCAAACTTATCAAAGGAAAATCCATAGAAGGATAAGGAACATGGAACTATTTCAGTGCAAAGCAGGACCAAGACCAGAATCGGAACAGAAACCAAACCTAGAACTAATCGCTAGTTCCTAGTTCAACCTTCACTCTGGTTCCAATTCTGCCTAAAGACAAGTATGAAGACCAATTTCCACCATAACTAGAAGCGGGATCCTTTTGGGAATGAACCCCAATCAAATATTAATGGAACAAAAATGATCGCAAGTCCACTTCTGATAGTTTTAATATAAAATAGAATACCTTGTTGAGGATGTGGTCACATGAATCTAAGGTCTTGGGTCACATGGGCTTACAAGGAAAAACAAACAAAGGGGCTTAATGCTACCCCTCAACCGTACAAAGACCAATTTTAACCCTAGGGCAAGAAATTTTTTAAAGGTTGTCGAGCAAACCCCAATTTGCATGACACATCAACTCAGAAAATTAGGGCATCACAAACCCCACGCTGAAATCACAGAATCGACACAGAATTGAAATTAGAGGGGTTTCCAAACAAATTTTAAAACATTTAAGTACGAAAAACCCCAATAAAAGGAAACCCTAGTTGCAAACTAGGGTATGACAAAACGCAACTATCACAAAAGCGATAGCAAACGGAAAGCAACAAATGGAAAGAAAACAAAACAAAACAGAAAAAAAAGAAAAAAGACAAAAACAAACCAAAAGAAAAAAAGCAACAAGCGAAGACCCATTGAAGAAGATTCTGAAAATGCGCCAAAACACGAGGAAGAAAATGAGAAAGCAATGAAAACACAAAACGAGAAAAGAAGGGAAAAGAAACCCTACCTTGAAATTCCCACAAGGAAAGACCGAAACTTGATAAAGATTCGCTCCGCAAAACGCCTCCGCAATCAAATCACTCCTCTCTAAGTTCTTCTGGCTTTTGTTCATTTAAACACTTTGAATAAAAAATATAATGATCCAATTAAACATATTTAGGATTTTAAAATTAATGCATGCATGTGAGGAGGCTGCAATTAATGTCATTAATGCGGTAAGTCAAAGGTGGAGAAAACAACACAAAAAAAATAGTTAACCCCGTGAATCAAAAAAACAAGGGCGAACACGGACCCAAATCTGAGATAGCATAAAGAACGTTTAACAAGTCCCTTACCTAACTCTGAACTCGGCTCTGGTCCCACAACAAAGACAAACAACGAAGAAAGGAAACGAGGTGGGATCGAAACCAAGACCGGAACTGGAACTAATACAAAGTTCAAGTTTCGGTTCCGGTTCCACTTCCGACCAAGAAACAAGAAAAGAAACAAGAACAACAAATACGATGGGAAATTGGACCAAAACGAAAACTAGACTTGGCCCAAACACCAACGGAAACAACAACACAAAGCAAATGAACAGAGTCGGAATCGGAATGAGAATAGAATTTGGAAATTTTAGAAAGTTCCAAGTTTGATTCCAATTCCGATTCTGCTTCTACCTAGGCAAAACAAAATGCAAGGAAAATGACAAACAACTCAAGGGAGAAATAGATATGAGAGTTCAAAACAAATTGACAAACAATGAAAATGAACAAGGAAGAAAGGTGGACCCGGAACCGGGATCAAATCCAGAACTAGAACTAATACAAAGTTCATAGTCCCAGTTTCTATCTCGGATCCACTTTTGACAGACAAAAAGAAACAAGGACTTAGGAGAAAAATGAACAACTCCTAAGACCCAAAAAAACATGAAGGACAAAAAGAATACAAAGGGGGAACCATTTTATTCCAAAATAATAATGGGGTGGTTATGCAAGGCATAACAAATGGCAACTCGGGTGGGAAAATGATTTACCCATTTTCAAGATAATGAAGAATTCAATCACCCAGAACCTCTGGTTTATGAAACATGCTAACTTAAGTAGGATTAGATATATTGAGTAAGGTTGAGCTGGAATCTCATATGTATGTCAACATGAACTACTTTGAATCTAAGTGTGTGAATATATGGTGCATCTTTCTTCATAAAAACTTTCTTCACCCCTGAATAATTACACCTAAGATCCAAGCTACGTAGGTTGAGTCCTTCAACTATCATGCAATAAAATCCTAGACATTGCTCTGCTGCCAGTTAGGCGTCCATAGCCCTGACAGAGATACCTCTAGTTCTCTCAAAGCATTGCTCTACTGCTAGATAGGCATCCATAGCCCTGATAGAGATACTTGAATCACCCATTTAATATTGAGTCTACTTTCTTTCAATGGTTCTCTTTTCTCTTTTCTTTTACAAGCTTCATTTATGGGAATTCTTTATTGACTTTTCTCAATACTCAGATATCAATAATCTGCAATATGGATTGAGAACTATAGTGGACCTTATGATAGTTTCGGGAATCATATTTTTCACTTGAATCAGAGTTATAATCACCCTAAGATGAATAGGCACTTTACACAGGCAGATGTTTTATCTATTTTGTGATAGACTTCAATCATAATTCATGAGATTATCTACAATGTACATTATTCTTAATAACTTTTCAAACTAATGTTATAATGACCATAAGACATAAGTTTAGAATAAAATATTTCAACAAACATGCCTGAAAATACCTAAATCAATTTCTCTCCTAGTGACTGCAGCATACTTTGAATAACAACCCCTTTATTTCAAAATGGAAAGAAACGAAGGCCCCCAAAGAACAAGACAACGCAATAGAGAGAAACAAAACAAACAAACAAACAAAAGAAGTAATTACATATAATACAACTGACCTAGAAAATCAGACCCTCATGGGCCAAAGTAATGCTTGAGAAACTGACCATTGACGAGCAATGGTACAGGTTCTCCTATTAGGGTGGTCAATAGAAAAGCATTCTCACCCAAGATCTCAGCTATTTGGTGTGGACCCAACCAGAGTTTATCAAACTTCTAGTGGTCCCCCTTTTTCTCTTTAGCCTTATCCCATAGCAACACAAGATCTGATATCCTGAAAGCTTTTAATTTAGCTCTCTTGTCAAACCAACGTTTGACAACAGCCTAATGTTTGAAGAACTGATGTAAAGCAATGTCTCTATGTTCTTCCATGTTTAAAATATTGGTTAGCCTTACCTCAATTCGATCATCCTTTGAATAAAATTCCTGCATAAACCTAAGGACATGTATCTACAGATGTATGGGGAAGACTGGTTCTTGTCCATAGACTAACTTAAAAGGGGAATTTCCTAGAGCGGCTTTAATATGGTTTCGATCTGCCCATAAGGAAAATCTCAGCTGGGTATGCCAGTCTCTAGGATTTTTCACTAGCAATTTCTTTATTACTTCCAACAGGTTCTTATTGGTAGACTCCGCTACACCATTTCCCTAAGGGTATTAATTGGATGAGTACTTTAGAATAATTTTATGTTCATAGGCCCATTGTCTGAACTCAACGAATGAGAAAGTGGGGCCATTGTCACATACCAAGGAAAAGGGTACTCCAAACCTGGTTATGATGATTTCATTAAGAAATTTGATAACCACCTCTATGGTGCTATTTTTGCATGGTTGAGCCTTAGTCCAGCACGTGCAATAGTCAGTTGTTGTTAGGATGAACTTATGACCTGCAGAAGAGTTTGGATTAATTACCCCTACAAAATCCAGTTCCCATTAGGCGAATGGTCTTACTTCATAAACTGTTTGTAAAGGTATTGCAGGATTATGCTCCTTGGGTGCAGAGGTCTATAATGTGTGACATGTTCTGACATGTTGATGTGCATCCATAAATATGTGGGGCCAATAATAACCTGACTTGAGAATTTGATGAGCCAACAAATCCGCGGATCCATGCCCTGTGCCATGTCTACCATGAAATTAGGCAATAGCATGCTTGGCTTCTTGTTGATCCAAACAGTGCAAGTAAACTCCCTCATAATTCCTTATGTATAGGGATCCTCCTTTGAGCATGTAATGAGCACTCTTCATCCTCAATGCCCTCCTTTGAGTAGCATTCATCCCCTCTGGGCATCTGTTATTGAGAAGGAAGAATATCAAATCTATGTACCAAGAATCCTTGGTGAATGACTGCACTGTATACTATTGGCAAGTGATACTCTTGTCAACATATGCCATAGTCTTTGATAAGCCCTATCCTTGGATGAGATTATTGGATGGATTTCTAAATCATACTCTTGCAAAATAGCCATCGATTTTCCTCTTCTTTCTCCTAACTCTCTCTGCATAAGGAGAGATTTAACAGCCGGATCAAGAACTATGGCCACAACTTGGCTCCTAAGAATCTAGTGCCTAAATTTTTTTACTTCTCACACCAATGCAAAGGCCTACTTCTCAAGGGGCAGATACCTGACTTCTTCATTTTTGAATGAGGAGCTCATGAAAGAAATTTTTCTTTCATCTCCCTCTCCTCTTCGTTGTGTTAGAATAGTTGCACATGAATGGTCAGATGCAAATGAATAGATATAGAAGGGCTTTAGATAATCTGGGCTAGTCAAGATTGGTGCCTCAAATATTGATCGTTTAATCAGCGAGAAATCAGTTTTAGCCTCATTGCTCCATTCTCTTTTTGCATCTTTCCTCATCATCTCATTAAGTGGTTTGACAATTTTTGCAAACCCTGTTATAAATTTTCTCACAAAATTGATCCTTCTGAAGAAGGATCTCATCTTTTTACTTCTAGGCATTGTCAACTTCAAGATGATTTCAACTCTATCAGGGTCTATGGATATCCCCTTTTTCTGATATCACATGGCCTAAAGGTTTCCCTTTATAAATTCTAAACACACATTTCTTTGGATTTAGGGACACTCCATAGCTTATACATCTCTTAAGGACTTTTGCTAAATCAACAACATGGTCCTGTCTGTTCTTAGAGAAAATAGTTAAGTCATCTACATAGATAATGATACACTTACCTATCAGATCCTTTAATGCTACATCCATTGCACGTTGGAATGTAGCTCCAGCATTGATAAGTCCAAACGACATTATGTGATAGGCAAATGTTGCCCACTTAGTAGTGAAGGAAGTTTTCATTCTATCCTCATGGTTGAAAAGCACTTGATTATACCTAGAATAGCCATCCAAGAATGATATCATCTAAGATCCACTAACAGTTTGTAATACCTCATCAAGAGAAGGAAGTGGATAGTTATCCTTCTCTGAGGCTTTGTTTAGGTTCCTGAAGTCCACACATAGTCTGATCTCCCCACTTTTCTTGCGTACTAGAACTAAATTGGAAACCCAAGTGGAGTGTCGTACTGGGAAGATGATTCTTTCTAACAAAATATTTTGCACTTCCTTTTGAATTAATGGCTCGATCAAAGCATTCATCGAGTGTTATTTTTGACAGAAGGGCTTTGCTTCTGGCTTTAGAAGTATTGTATGCATGATCACAGAGGTGTCAAAAGTCTGTAAATCTTCATAACTCCAGGAAATTGCTACAATGTCTTCTTTTAACACCTTAACTATTTCATCTATGATCTCCTCAGGGTAGGTTTTTCCTATATAAACATTTCTTTTGGGACTTGAATCAACTAGATTAATAGATTTATACTTCCCTCCATCATTTTATGTTGGCAACCTCTCACAAGCCTAAGGATCATAGTCAAATATTATTTCCAAAGCTACCATCCCCTTGGGAATGTTGTTGCTTTTTAGATTCATTATCCCTTCAGTGTTAAAACTCTTAGGGTCCCAATCAAGTCTTTGAGTTATCTATTATATATTATTTTGAAAGGGCCGTTGGGGCAACACCGGGGAGCAGAACCGGTTGGGATGGTATTGAAGTTACAAAATGCGGACGGAACTATGCAGTTCAGGGACTGAGTTCGGCGAAATCGGCACCGCGACGACACGGAACAAAACCGGGTATGGGCAGGCGCAGAATACGCGATCCTGGTATCCATTTCAGATAAAGGCGGGTGCCCGAAGTGTGAAGATCCTGGAAGTAAGGGGAATGATACTATCATTTGCAGCCGGCGAATAACGAGCACCGACCGGGCATTTACGGCTACGTGCGGAGATCGCGGCGGAGATGGGCGCTGTGCGGTTGGGTAGAACATGGGACGCTCGACTTGGTGGCTGGGTGGTGGGAAAAACCCGAGCTTCTGACTTCAAGAAGAAAAGTAAGTCTTCCCCTTTGGGTTGGTTAATTCAATCCCTGCCCCACTTCCTGATTTGGACTTGGAGCCATCAAATTTAAGACTCCATAATTGATCTAAAGCTGGGATTTCTTTCTTCTTTGGGGTTACAGTTTTTTGCTTGCTAGAAGTATGTGGTGGCTCGGACTGGTGTTTTTCATCAAAGTTTAAAGGTAATGGTGAACTAGGTCTGTGAGAAAATTCACCTATATTCAAAACTTGTTCAAGAATTACTTGTTGAACCTCTTCTTCAATCAAATCATGATTTAGTACATTTTTCACCAATGCCTTGGGCATTGGAAGGGTATCTTGGGTTGATGTAATAAGTGAAGGTTGAGATTCCTTAGTCTCTCTTTGTATTTCATAGCATAGAACCTGAGTCTGCTCAAGTTGGGAAGAATCTTCCTTTTGAGCAAGATTGGCTCTTGTAAGGATGGTTGCATCTTTTTCTTCAAATGAAAACTTATTGGTGAGTGCTTGGGGTTGGCATTCACAAGCTTGCTCAGCCTGGCAGGCACAGTTCAAGATATCTACACAGGGTTAACATGTCAACTCGGAATGATTCTCATAATGGACCCTACACCAATTAGGAAGCAACAAACTCCACATATCAGCTTCTTCTCCCAGTACCAGCCTATCCTGTTGAAAAAAATTTATTAGGACTTGCTAGTTAACTATAGTCATTGGGTCATTTTGTTCTAGGGGTAGTAGATCATCAGAATGGAGTATAGAGAAAGTCATGATTTCTTCCTTCTTGTAGACTCCTATTTTAGTTTCAAAATAGGCTACCTCATTGGGAGTATCATATTTAGTAATCATATGTTTAAGCCTAGGCTCACTTTCAATTCTAATCTATGTTGCAATCCCTTTCTAGGGTAGCCACATGTGTGAGAAGTCCAAGGACAAACATCCCCCAATACTCTTCATGAGATCTCTGCTTAAAAGCATACCATAGGTTACTGGGATATTTGTAACTTGGATATCAATGTAAGTTTGGATCCTTGGGTCAGATCCAACCTGTACATGAATGTTTTTAAGTTCTCCTACCACATTGACTTCCATTTTTTCCAATTGGATGACCTTTTTATTTGTCTAGAGTGGACTGGAGCCTAACTTCCTACAAATTGAAAATGGCATGACCCTTCCTGATGCCCTAGAATCTAGTAGGCAGTTATGTAGATTCTTTCCAAAAATTCTTAAACTCAAAAGGAAAGGTGGGGTACCGGTCTTACCTTTATAGAGGGTTGCATTCATTTCTTTTGTTGGAGTCACCTTACCTTTCCCTTTTGACCGATCTGCCTCCTCCAAGGCTCTTAACACAATTTCCCATTGAGCAGGGCACCACTTCATAATGTCAAAGAATGACAATGAAGTCTTTTGCTTTTGCATCTCTGCAATGAAATCAAACTCAGAATCATTCTTTACCTGATACTTAGGAAAATAAGGTGGTTCACCTTTATTCTGTGAGTTAGATGGACCCTTTGGTGGTGGTGGGTTATTATCCACATTCTAATTTGATGGGACCATGTTATTAGGAGGAGCAGATGTGGTAAATGGCCCTCTGTTCTGATTTCTGAGGAAATGGCCTCCCTTGGTTTGGAAGGCCTGGGCATTGTATACATCTTCCAATATTTCATTGTCTTCTTGGTTGGGAAATGGAAGTTCTTCATCAAAGATATTGTAGGCCATGGTAGTATCCATTGATCCACCAGATTTGTCGGATGCACCTTTAAATGGAGCATCAGCTTCTGCAATTTTGACTACATTCTTCATTTTTGGGCAATTAACTTCAGAGTGAGTTGCAGTATCGTGCAGCCTACACCAATTCGACATAAAGTTGAGATCGGCCACATTTGCAGTGTGTGGATTTGCATCACTCACCTGATAATTATGGGAAACTCCCCCATTATTAGGCCCAATATTCCATGGTCTATTGTTGTTATCCCTTTGATTATATCCCCTATTCTGATTTTGATAATTCTGGTTAGAGAAATTTTGGTTCTGAGAGTTCCTATTGGTGTTGTAATTCTGGCTATAATTCTGGTTGGAGTTTTGGTTGGAGTAACCACCCTGATAAGAATACCCTCCCTAATTTTGAAAACTTTGATTTTGATTCTGGGGGGGGGTTTATCTAAGTTGGGCCATATCATTAGACATCTGAGATAGAGTCTTCTTGAGAGTTTCCATCTCATTAGTCAGTTGGAGAGTTCTTTCACTTTCTACAGTCTTTACTATAGATGGTTGACCAATAGGATTTGATCCTCTAGCTTGATTTTGGTAAAAAAAATTTGTTGGGAGGAGTCCTGAGTGCCATTAGTGAAGAATGGTAAGGGAGGTGAGACTTGCAACTCAGACATGGGTCCATATTGGGAATAAGACATCCTTGGGACTGTGTTGAATAGAGGAGTTGGGTTAGACATCTGATATCCTATGGGAGGAAGAACTCCTCCTAAACTCCCTGATAGAAGGCTTATATGTTGTTGCAATTGGATAGCTAAGTGATATACCTTAGACAAAGAATCAATTTCAGCGGCCTCATATGTCCTCTTCAAGAATAGGCCAATCAAAAGATCCACCGCCCTCAAGTATGCCAAAATGGTAATATTCTCAGCAACTAGGGAAGGATCATGTAACCTTCAGTACATTCTTTGGAACCTCGTGTTGAATAATGGCAATGGTTCATGAGGTTCCTTCCTTATTGTAGAAAATTGGGTATATAGAATGGTTGGGTCTACATAGACCTAGAACTGATTAATAAAGGCATTTTCCAAGTCTTTCCAACTTAGAATAGACCCTTGGGGTAGGTTTAAATACCAGTTGTATGCCATGTCACCAAAAGAATACGGGAACAATATGCACACAACATCATGATGAGCCACTTGAGCATGACTACAAGCATCCTTAAAGGCCTGTATGTGCTCTTCATCACTCCTTGATTCTCCATGCATATACTTGGGGAAAAACATCTCAGGATTCTTAGGAAGATCATGTATACCTACCAAGATAGTCCCTAGTGGTAAGGGGTTATTCACAAATAAATCCATGGATCGTGGTGGTGAGACTAGTTGTGGAATAGGTGAATTTCTCCTATGAGGTAGTGTGGGTGGATTCAGTGGAAACCCAGGTGGAGTAAGCGGTGGTGACAATGGTGGAATCAGGACTCTACGAACCTGGGGTTGTACCTGATAGTGTTTTGGAATTCAACGAATGGTTAAGGGTTCTAAGAAGGTCTAAGAACTCTCTCGTACCTATCTGGTGAAAATGACCCAATTCGAGCTAGCTTGTTCCTAAGGCCCTCCTTCTAGCACCAAATCTATTGATGGTAAAAATAGCACAACATTAAATAGAATATCACTATTCTATTTCTCCTGAAAAAGAAAGACAACATATAGTAATCTAACTCCCAAGGTCCTCGTAGTTGGTTCTCAACTGTGTTGATATTGCTCAATGGTAAATGTAATTGTAATATGCAAGGGGCCTTTGCTGGTAATAAGGAACAAAGTTGCATTAGATCAACTAACCTACGTTTGGGGGGGAGGGTTTAAATAAAGATAAAAAGATAAATCAGATTTTTAAAATAGAAGAACATGAATAAAACTTCTTAATATCTAGACATGCATGTCAATAATGAGTGTTTCTTTTCCTAACCAAAACAACAACATGATGCAATCCATAAAATAATCTATACCACTGCATACATTCATAGTGCTAATTCACAATCACAACCATTCACTAAACTTTTATTTCAAAACTTAAAATAGATCATTCACTCATCATCAAAACACAGATCAAATAGATATAATAGAAATGTCATTCACAAATAACTCAATGAGATAATCTTGAATCCAGATTCCTCTATTGATTCCCATCAAATAGGAAACATTTAGGCACAAAAAAATCACCAGCATACGGATTGATTATGATTCATTAACTTTATCCAAAAGGTCCAAAACTTAACAACATATAAAATGTATAAAATTGTAAAATATAACCAAGTTCAATTGAACTTTCCAAAGTATCTTGCTAACAACTATGAAATTCTAAGACTATAATTCCTATTTCTATCATCAGGTGGCTAATATTTCTTTAATGAGCTGACCTTTACAAAATAGAGCCAAGAAGTACATATAGACATATCATGCACAAGTTCCTCTCAATCAACAACTTAGATCCACAAATCAAGGAATGGGAACTGAATTAAGCACTAGACCGTTGATCTTAAGTTCCAAGACCGATGGCTCTGTTGCACAAAATTTTGACATCCAAGCAAGATGGAACTGATGAATCGAACTGGAGTCAAGTTCATATCAAAACCCTACAAAAGAGGAGAGAAGAATATGTTGTGTCAAGTGAAGAGAGTGTTCAACTGTCAGCTCACTTCTGCGTGGCATGCTCAAGGATGCACTCATCATAATTAGAGAACACTTGTTGAAGGGTATCCAAATCAACCCATCCAACCAATCATCCTCAAATTTAATCCTCTTTAACTCTGTTGAAACCAATCCTTGTACCTCCTTTAATTAATCACTTCCCTTCTAGCAACCTTTAATTCTTCTCTGATGTCCATAAACCTATCCAATAACAAATCTTCTCCATCATCCCATTTTTGCATTACCTCTTCAACCTGCTACTCCACTTTTCTTTCATCTTATCCAAAGAAAGACTCTCCGTGACTGAGGTATCTAGATTGACCAAAATAGCCACTATTACCTCCAATTCATCAATATGCTAGTTCAAGTCTTTACTCACCTCTTGAACCTCATTCTTATGCTCATGAATAGACTTGGATTTGTATCCTATTATCCTCATATTTTTCTCAATAAAATCTGCATTATCATCTTCAAGAATTGACTGCTCTTGAGTAGAGTTGACTTAGGAACTTTTCTAATGTCCTTAAGCCTTTTAATATACTCTTTATACTCTTCATCTTGCTTGTCTAGAACTTCAGCCTGCTGGTTCAAACTTCATGCCAACTCAATTGTTGTTTCATGAATCTTAAAACTATCAGTTAGAACTTCATTAACCTCTTGATTAAGCTTATCAATCCACCATTCCAGCATTGCCACCTTACTCTTCATCTGCACAAAGTCATCGGCTTCCTTCTTTTTCAATAGGATTGGGGATTCGAGAGCAGTAGCTTGTTGAGAAATTGGAGTTGAGACATCTTTTAAAAACTTATGCAATTGATCCAATTGATCCTTAAGCTCATCTTTCTTTTACTTGTCTTTGATCATCCTGGATTTGGTAGAGGAAGCTACAATATCAATTAAGTTCATTTTCTAGTTCCTTGTAGGTCTTCCCAAATTCACCGTCCCCAGCTAATAATCAGTCATTTGCATATCATCCTAGTTCTTATCCACCATTGGTATTGTACATTCAGCAATAATTTCTCTGGCATCTATAAGCTTGGTGGAGTGAAGAACCCTGGTCTTCTTTTTGGGTCTCTCCTTCTCAATCTCCTTCATCATTTCATCCCAATTGAGAGGCTGAGGTTGAATTATCTGTTTCTTTTCCAAGTCAAGCTTCAACCATGTAGGAGCAATAGGAGTAGTAGCTATTTGTGCTGAAGAAGAAGCAACAGTGGTAGAAGATAAAGGTTGCAATATTGTGTTCTCAGGCTGAGAGTCAACCTCTTTCAAATTTTGCTGCTCTCTTTGTGCCTTTTCTTGTGCAAGTTTCTCAGCCTCTTCCTTATCCTTTTGTTCTTGCAACCTTTTGGCTTCAAACTCCTTCAGATGTTCCTCTTCCAACTTATTTTCCTCTAACATATGGTTCCTTTGTCTTTTCAACTCCTCAACATAGCCCCATGCTTCTTCGGACTTCTTCTC
>VDFB02281492.1:280797271-280869034 GCA_007258455.2 Sequoia sempervirens | reverse complement strand
CCGTTCATCAAAATTTCAGATAAATTACATTTTTAGAAACTAGCCTCTATTCTACAATTTTTAAATTTTTTTTTAAAAAAAAATCAATTACCTTCAAAAAATTTTAGGGGGAGCACGACCAAAATTCTGCTTTTCAGGAAGTGCCCACTTAGAAAATTAGTAAAAAATCAAATATTCATTAAACAATTATGAGAAAAATCATGCATCAACTAGATACTGTTAGCTAACTTTTGACCCTAGCGATTTTAAAAATACTACAAAAAATTTCACCATGCTCAGGTCGTACAAGAGTTGCTATGTTATGTTTTCTGACAAAAATAACAGTAATTTTTGTACGTCCCTCTTTTTAACCCCTTAATCTCAACCATTTTCAAAATAAATTAGTAGTTTAGAAAGTAGACTCGGAGCACTTCGATCCTTGTGTTTGTTCCATCTCAAAATTTTGAGTGTAACTATCCTCAATTTCATGTCCAAGGTCAGTATTTCCTGATTTAAAAAAAAAGTGGCCACTTAAGCCCCCTTTCTGGGAACCATCTTGGTGTACTTACCCAATCCTTCAATTCCTTCTAAGAGTTACCAACACACTGGGAAGTTTGTAGCTTATACATTCCCTGCCCAAGAGTCATGGGGTAAGAGATCCATGCTATATGTTTGCCACTGAAGATCGCCTGTATGTGTTGGAGCTACCGAGAAAGCTCCAATAGGATGATTCGGTCATTGGGGTATCGAGGCAACTTGTTTGGCCTTTCGGTGAAGCCTTGGGCATGAATGTATGTGAACTTTGGGTATTGAATGAAGAGGAAGGCATATTGCTTCAAAAAAACCCGAGCACTGTGGGAAACCCTCCTTTCAAAATCCCCAACAATCATTCTGACAATATGGCCAATGAAGGCGTCATTTACTCTGTAGTACTCCCTCTTGAAGTTTCGGTACTAGAGCTGGGGGTATCTGTCATAGGCTTTGAGTCTTCAACCCTGCTCCTGATCGGGCGCCACAAACAACCCGTTGTACTGTCTCCGGTCTGCCAAGGAGTATACAAGATATGAAGTCATATAAAACTTAGAACTCTTCTTCATATCGATGAACTGCTCATGGAAGCAGTTGCTTATTATACCTCCCCAATAAAATGCGGTCTTTATGGTAACGTCTTCATTCCCACGAAGGATTTGCTCAACAAAGTACACCATCCACCCCTAAAAGAAGGCTGTAGTAGGGAGGCCCATAAACCTGCTTAGCATTGTGACCAAATCGTGGTAGTCTTCATAGAAATCACTGCGAAAGAGTTCATTAGGAACCTTCGCGGTGCTGCCCCGCTTTTCCTTGAGCCAATGCTAATTTATTAATTTCCTGCAGCCTATAGGGTTACCATCCCATGCTGCCTGGCACTCCTCAATGGTAGGAATTTCCATTTCTTGAAGCGTGGGAATATGAAAGGTTTTTGTGATTCCTCCAGCCGACATGTCAGCGAGAATGTTACTGTCCCTGTCAACAATTGTCCTTGTGTCGAGCTGATATGCCTGTCGACAAGCCATGACCAATTCAGGGGCCACGAGGGATGGGGGAAGCCCGCAGCTTTCGCGATTCCACTCTTTCTTATAAATCTTGCATTTTTTGGTCGTTGAATTGACCTTGACCCTTTGTGTAAATTCATCGATATTGACATGGCCTATGTTGGTGTCGGTGATTTCCTTCCAATTCATGGTAACCTTTGAGTGCAGAGGCTCACCCTAGAATTGGTATTTCATTTGGTCTTTGTCTTCTTTCCCTCAAGGAGTTTTTCCTAACTTCTTTCCTTTGTCCTTTTCAATGGCTGCCCCCGAAGGTCCCACACCTGATTCCATATATTTTGCAAGAAAAAGCGTAGTAAGTGCAATTGATCACGAAAACATTCATGTTAGCCAAAATCCCAAAGATGAAATCCATTTTTAATAATCTATCAAGCATAACATGATACTTTTATCTCCCGATGTCATTGGTCTTTTGATTGAGAGCTTTGGGACAATCCGGGCTCGGAGGGCTGGACTTCCCTGGCAGTAATGCTGTTTAGGAAGGAAAATGGGGTGGAATGATTTGGGAGATTCATTCCGATTGAATTTCGATAATTTAAAAGGTTTGCAATGGAGAGGACCAAGATTCAGCACGTGGGTTGAGATCAGATTTCAGATTTGGGCTCATTTGGATTGGTTTAGGAGGATCTCGAGGTATAAGGTTAGAAAGCCATCTGGAGATGGTCGTTTGAAACACCTGAGCAAAAATGAAGTTTTATAGATGGAACTCCGAGGTTCGGGGCTCGGAGGATCGAAGGGCGGCCAGAAGATTACAATTTTTAGTTTGAGCGCTCAACCCTGAGGCACCATGCAGCTGCCCAACCTTTGCCATTCAGAACAGCTATTACCAGGCGGAAGTCCAGGAGGGGTGGCTCGGCAGATCAAACCTGGCATGAGGGTCGGACGAAAGATTTTGATTTTGAAACTCACAGCGGTCGGGAAGGTGGAGCCTGGAGCTCAGAAGGGCGGGCAATATTTTCCATTTCGGAATGGTGGATGAGGGACGGAGTCCCGGACGGTGGAGCCCGACACGGTCGAGGTCGTTCAAGGTTCAACAGAGTTTTCCAACGGTGAAAGGAAGCTTGGGATCCGGGAGGCGGAAAGATGTCAAGCACCTATCGTTTGCGATGGCGAAGACCACACGGAGTCGCCAAGAGAAATTGATGTCGCTGCGATGTCTTGGCGAAGGAATTATGTCCTGCCGAAGATAAGGAGCCTCGGGGTAGTATTCCTAGTCGGAGAAAGGTCTCCCCGACCCGGTGATGTCTCTCCGACCTACTTCGTGCTTGCCCAAGGATGAGGGGGTTGGCGTAAGGTCTCAGTGACTTCTCTTGGTCTCATCAACTAGTGATAGAACATGAGAGACCTTCGGTGTGAGAAAGATACAGTCATAACAAACATATGGACTTGGGAGGACTTTCGGCGAAGCATTTGAGTTTGGCTAGAGGTCCCAGCGACTACGTTATGTCTCGCTGATGAAGAGTTCCATCAGCATAACCTCTTGCCGACATTATGAAGTCACCTCGACAGAAGATCTGGGCTCGCCAAGAGAAAGGTTTCGCTATGAAGTCCTGGCGACTGTTAGGAGTCTCGCCAAAAGTGAAGGCTTCGACAAGAGTAATGAGCTCGCGGTAAGGTCTCAGCAAAGCATGAATGTCTCCTCCACAGAAGATCACTCGACAAGAGCAGGATATGTTCAGTGAAAGGTCTCGCTGAAAGGGGGAGGTCTTAGTGACAGAACGAAAGATCGACAAGACAAAAGGAGCCCGCTATGAGCTCTTGGCAATAGGGTTTGTCTTGCCGACACAAAGACTTCGACGTGAGAACTACTGTGTCCTAGCGATCAAATACAAACACATGAAAGGCTTCGGCGAGACACAAGATGACCTACATGACATCTCACCGACCTCGAAGGGTTACAGCGACTAAAAGAATAGAGCTCGATGAAAGAAAAAGTGCTCAGTGGGAGGTCTGGCCGAAGGATGGATGTCTTGGCAAAGCAAGATGACTATCGGTAAAGCTACTAGATCCCACTATGACCTCCTGCTGACTAGGGCTAGTCTTGCTGACAGCAAATATGAACAAGCATGTCGATGAGACATTTTCTTATAGAGTGAGGTCTTGGCGAATCCTCCTTATCTCACCGACGGAGTAGCTCAGGGAGAACAAGGTGCGTCCGCCAAGGGGTCCATTGTAACATGTCACCGAAAGTGACAGGTCTTGCCGATAAAGGGCGATAATCGAGGAACAGGAAGACGAGACCCATTCGCCGTTAGAGAGCAGTGAGAGCGCAAAAATCTGGATGTGGAATCCCGGGGACCCGGGCCCAAGAGAGCTAAAGGCTGTTTCAAAATTTTTGGTTTTTCACTAAGTCTCAGCCAGAAAAGGGAGCGTTCGGGCCCGAGGGGCACGAATGCCTCTGCGAAGAACAGCCACACGGGGATAAAGCTTTGAATAAATCATGAGGGTGCTATGTTGGTTTTCTCAATTTTTGAGGACATGGGTTTTGTTTGTTGTGCCATATTTCATCATTCACATGTCCTTTTGATCGTTCTTGTTCATTTTAAGCTTTAGAAATCATGAAAACATTGTTCGGGAGGGTGAACTGAAAACATACCTCGAACACTCGATGTAACAAGGCGTGGGATCCACCAGCGGTCGACAAGCGAAGGCAATGGGCGATGATCAATGGAGGTTTCGAAGACGGCGGACTCCCCTCTGGTAAGCTCTGATCTCTTACTGTGATACTGACAAGTGAGAATGACAGGCTTGGGCAAGCAATTTATACCCCAACCGCCATTAATGGCTGCATTGAATGCAAGTAAAGTAGACATTTGGGTTGGTGTATTTAAATTCACTAACGGTGGCGGGAGACCTAGGGTCCGGAGGCCAGGAGGGCACATGGCAGCGGGCATTTGGAAATTTCAACTCGGAGGGGTCGGCAGTGGCAAAGAGGGAGTCGGGGCCCAGAGGGCGGAGTTCCACCAGAGGTCTGCCATCAAGAACGGCAAAACCTTCACAGAATTCCAGACGTAGAAGTCTGGAAGTTTGGGCTCAGAATGTTTGAAAGCAGCCAAGATTTCCTCGTAAACCTTTAGATGACGATGACGGAGCCTGGACCCGGGGTCTGGGAAGAGGCAACCCATCCACCATTGGGAACGGTGGACACAACAGGGAAACCCGGCCAGGGAAACCTGAAGGGGCGGGCCTAGCCAGGTTTAAGGCCACTGGCAGAGGAAAATTGCCAGAGAGACCCCGCAATCTGCCAAAACTTGACAAAATGAGCCAAGGGGAAGCATGGTCAACCTATGATGAAACTTTGGAAGAACATTGACCATCTGGGGAAAAAAAATGGGGCACGCAAAATGAGGTAGCGACAAAAATGACCCGAAAAGGCGAAAGAAAAAGAGGGTCCCCGTTCCGAACGAGGCGTGTGTGCTAAGGGCACAACACACCTTCTCACCCAAAAGTTGCATGTTGAAACTCCTATATAATTTGGAGAGGAAGGATGAGTGGGGTGTTACTCACTTCTCCTCTTGGAGAACTTGAGTGGAGATGGTACAAAGAATGAGAAGAGGAGAGGAGTCCACATCCTTGGAAGGATAGTGATCAAGATTGCTTGGCTTGGAGAAGAAGGAAAGTTGCAAGAGTTTAATCCCTTCTTAAAAGAGATAAGTTCCTCCTATTTCCATTTCCCCTTGTTGATTAGTTGTAAGAAAGTGGCATAATGAATAAGTTTATGGTTGAAAATAGAAGGTAGAGAACCTAGATGCATGTATTGGATCTATGCTAGTTTAATCCCTTGTAGAAATGAGAAAAGACTCCATTTATCATCATGGAGCTAAAATAATTCCTTGCTTGGGGGTATGGCTAGATCCCATGAGGCTCCATGACGCCATTATGGTAGGGTGGAGAGCAAGCCTTAATCAGTTGTGTGTGTCCTTCATTGTATTTCTTTAACTCATTTGTAAAATGGAAGGCTAGTGTTTTGTTGTAACATGAAAGAGATGGGAATAGAGAAAGACTCATTTCTTTAGTAGGTAGCTTATGGGTTCTCATTACAATGGTAATATTCAATGTTTTATTTTACCATTTCTTTCTAAAAATGGAAGAATTTAAAGAGAAGGCTAATTTCATTCGTATGTAAGAAAAGAAAAAGAGTCAGTCATTCTCAGCATTATTTATAACAATGCAGGTTGAAATTTGAGTTTTCTATTATGCTTAAATGAAGAAATCTGATAGAGGAGGTCAGATGCATTATCATGCCATGTAGCACATTTCAATATATATATATATATATATATATATTCCTTTGTATTATGGAATGTTTGGTTAAGGGATCAATATCCTTCTGAAATGAAAAAGAGAGACTCTTGAGTTTGTAATGAAAGTGTTTGGAAGAAAGAAGTATTCTTATGTATTATTTGAAAGTAGCAGTGTTTAATCATTTGTATTTCTCCACAAATGGTATAACGAATATTTTGGAAGGAAATTAACGATGAAATAATGTTATAATGAGTCACTTACTAAACTGTTGTTTCATTGTGGCATTGGATAGTAGTCATAAAACACTGAAGTATAAATCTACTCATAAGGCTTAAACAGGGTTGGGCTTAAGTATCACACACTAAGCTTTGACTTTTTTGGTGAGTAAAAAAAAAATCGTTTCTGTTTTCCGTTTCAGCACGTCACTCTCAGGTTGGGCACAATCACATCACGACTACGCTTGTAATTTTCACTACTCTGGTGCCTGCATCGAACATTGTACCTTTCACTACTCGCTGCTCAGATATTTTATGAAGGTAGCTCGAAATTATGGGGGAAGTTTGAAGATTTCTTCACTTAAAATGAAAATCATAGTTTGAAATAATAGCTCCCAATAAAAATATTTCTTCAAAATAAAATAATCATACCAGTAAAATAATTATACCATACCAAATATTATTTAAGTGTGCTTATATATGACTTCTTTATGTTCTTGATTTTTGAATTTTTTAATAAAATTTTAAGTATTTCAACTCATAGATTTGTAGAAAAAGTAAACTTTAAGATATTTTTATAACCAATTATGATTGCAATAATTGATGAAAATAAAACATAAAAAATACTATTAATAATTTCATGAATTTATCTATACGCTAGGAGTTATGGAAAAACTTCCATTTAGATTAATCCAATAAGATGCATATAAATAAGTACACATTAGAATATTAACAATTAGTTTGCATATTTTTACCCAATTTGTCTTTACTTATTTTACGTTGCTATTCACAATTGATGGTAAACTCTTGTTATGTTCGATAGATAAATATATAGAAACAAAAGAATGACTACCAAAAACATTCTCTAGAAATAAACACAAAATTAAATAAGAAATAATATAAATATATGAATTTTACCATTATTTTTACACATCTATTTTTTTAATTAAATGATATTTTTGTTAATGTAATATATTTTACTATATTTTCACATAAAAATAATTTCATGTTTAATCATTTTCTATTCTACATATTTCACTAATTTACAACATTTTTCTATTTTTCAAATGAAAATTGTTTCATATTTATAAGACCTCATTTTGCTCTTATCTCTATTCATCCCTCATCTTTATTTTTATTTTTTGAATCTATTATTTTATGTCTAACAATACACATATAAGACCTTTTAGGTTTTTTAATCTTAGTATCTCTATATTATATTAAGAAAACATCTTGATTCTTGTGCAACCTTCCCCTCACCTCTTATATTAATGTTTAGTTAATAAGCAGCAAACTCTTGTATCTATACTAGTTTATGTTAAATTTTTAATTAAAATTATTTGTATTTTATGGAGTCTAAAATTATAAATATATATTTATAAATATAAATACAAGTCTATTTCAACCCAATATTGTTGTCTTTATGTAGGCTCTAGGAAAAATTAAAGAAGAGCTCCATGGCTAAGTTAAGTAGTGATGGTGTAGTGGCAGTGAACGAGGAAATGAAGCATAGTCATGCATGGCACCCAACGTAGGATCTGTTGGCATCAGATGTTTTTATGCTAGTCAAAGCAGTGTTACTTAACCTATCATCTTGTAACCAAGTGGTCAATGTGTATCGATGTACATGATGATCCTTATACGGTCTGTATGTATTTAACGTGTAAGCAGTTGTACAGGAAATATGTAATCATCAGTATAAAAAATATGTAAACAACATGTAAACAACTGTACAAAGATATGTAAGCAACAATAAGTAAGCTGTAACATATTAGTAGTAGTTTATAGGATGGTGGACTGTTTGTTGCATCTTATTTGTAATTAATGTTGTTTGCTCAATTATTAATAATAAAAAAAATACAAGTCTATTTGAATATAATGTTTATTAAATGGTTAAATAAATAGACTATAACTAACATGTAAATGAAATGTATTCAATCCCTATATTTAAGGGAGTTGTATGGGAGTAAAATTAAATATCCATTATGATTAAAATGGTAGTAAAGAAGGTAGGTTGTGAGGCATTTGTGGAAAAGAGAGGGTAATTTTTTTTATATTGAATTACACTTTGTGGGTTTTTTTATCATAGGTTTTTCCACATTTTAATTCATGTGTATTGTTTCATTTATTCTCTTATAAATATATTTTTACATGAAACCATCAAAATAATAGCAAAATTGGAGGAAAATTGATTAAAAGAAATGCCAAAATAATAGTTTACCATCAATTTCCTAAAAATCCACCCATAACACCCCAAATTTTAACCAATCACATTCAAGAAAAATATTTTTTCAAATTTCAAAAGTTGAATATTTACATGTTCACTTTACAAATATTAAATTTTATTTAAAAAGAGTATTTTTTTTAGTTTTTAATTGGTTCAAAACCAACTTATTAATAACTAATTAACAAAACTCATTGCAATAGTATTGCTATGGAAAGTACTAGTAAAATAGTATATAATATAATAGAATAAATAATATGTTATATAAATATATAATAATATATAATAATTTAGTATATATAAATAATATATAAAATATTATTATTGTCTTATTATATATTATATTATATTATATGTAATATATATACATATTATATATATAGCATAATTTTTTTTTTTCAGTATGCACAGTACAATAGATCTCAATCTTAGTTTGATTTGTGCTAGCCATGGTAGGGTTTAGATGAACACTCATTTGTAATGGAAGACTAGGATCTCAAGCAGCTCATGTAATAAAAAAGATTGAAAAATAAAGATTAGAAGTTTAGATTTAGATTAAAAATGTGAAAATTTGAGTGGTATATTAGATGTAAAATTAAACCTTAATATGATTTTAAGGGCGGGTGAAAAAGATATAAAATAAAGCTAAAAATCATTGTCAAAGACAAAGTAATGAAACAAAATGACTGTAAAGCTTTTTTTCCTTTATCTAAAAGTGAGATGTATAGGACATACATATATTGATATGGAAAACTCTGATATGGATAAGAAATCTTTAAAAAATAAGTTTGTGTAAGGTAGAAAGGTTCACCAAATATAAACTAATTAAATAAATGTAATTAATTAAATATAAATAAAGATATATTATGTATGATAGTTGAGACTAATAAATCATATTATTGTACTAACTACTTTAAAAAAATAAATGCAAGGCATAAAGGAATCATTATGATAGATTATATTATATTATTTATACTAGCAATCATACCTTCGTGTGCAATGGGTACGCCGAATAGGTTTTTTTTTTATACATATTATTGAATATATTTATTTGCATCAATCAAAATGAGTTCAATATAAAAAAATTAGAAAGGCAGGGGAAAGATAAAATTTTAGAAAGAACTTTACTCCAATAAGAGTATGTTGTTCATATAATATAGTTGATTTAAAATATGAGGTAATTGATTTGTGTGAATTGTATTATTTCTTAATAAAAATGTATTTAATTTACTAATACCAATTATACTTGAAATATAAGTTCATAGTATTTAACTATTACATGAATATATAAAATATATGTATATATATTTATATAATATTTGTCTTGAATATTGTATTTTAAAATCGATTTGCATTCAATGTTTTATTTTTATCTTGAATCTTATCAATTAATCACTCTTAATCCAAGATAAGGACGCTTATTTAGTTGTACATATTGCATGGGATGCATATGTAAAGAAACCATTTAACCTTCTTATAGATGGTTGTAAAGGCTGGTGTCAAAATGCTCATCATATCAAGCAAGATAGGATGATGGTGGGTATAGGATCCCGCACTATAGACTTACGTTTTCTCTTCTCTGCTTGTTTTTCTTTCTTTTATGTTGCTTTTTGTAGACGTTCAGCCTTTGCCTACTCCTGTCTAATGGCTTTCCCTCGCATTCTTATCATTTTCTGCTCATCTTCTATCACTTTCATTGCTTGCTTCTTAGCCCTTGTTGCTTCCTTTAAAATTGCTTCTGCTTCACGGTCTTCCTTTCTCCACAACATCTACTCCTTACATTGCTACAACTCCTCTTTCCTTTTCTTCTTTTCCTCTTGTTGGCTGAACAATTCGATGAAGGTGTCATATGTTAGTACTTGGGACTGCCTACTAAGGTGAAGCACTCCTGAACGACCTCTCCATGATGTTCCTTACACCCTTTGTACTAGAAGTTTCAAGAATTTGTTGTTTGGTCTTGTTATTTGCGATCCATCATGTGGGGTGCATGGCACAAACTCAGCTTCTTCCTCACTAATAGCATTGTCATCTTCACTTTAACCATCACTATGCTCTTTCCAGTTCCTTGCAGTAGTGAAGTAATGCATTACTTTAGTTGGATCAACGTGTGGTGGGGAAGGCATAGAGAGGTTGGCTTCTTCCTCAGTTGGATTTATTTGCAATCCAATGTTTGTGGCTGCTTCATGCATCCATTCTAGTTGGCTAACTTGAGTTGGAAAAGTCAGGCCTGCTGCTATAGTGGTTGTATCTTCAGTGCAAGGTGCAAGAACTGGTTGAACTTCTGGTTGGAAATCTGCAAAAATTTGATGGATTTCTGGTTGAATGTGTGTTGTAGTTTCATCAGCCCCATTGCATTCTGCTACAACATCACTTGCCACTTCCCTTGCATCGTATTCCCTTATAAAACCATCTATAACATCCTCATTGTAACCAAGAAGACACAAGCATGTCTCTCCTGCCATAACATAGTCTTCAGTTTTAATTGTGACTGGTTCATCTTCTGTTGTCGAAGTTGCAACATAATCTTCAACAACATAGCCCTCACTTGGCCCCATGTCATTGTCAAGGGCTGACCAATTAAGAGGCCAACTACTGGAGTTCTGCGGAACCCACGAAGAATGTTGCTTGGTTTGAAGACTTTTGAAAGCTTGGCTTGCAAGAGTTGCCAACTGTTCACGTCCAATATCAATTTGTGGGTTTGTAGCTTGCCAAATGGTTCTTTCCTCTCTAAAATATGCCTTGAATGGAGTAAAAACACTGACATCCAATGGCTACAACTTGTGAATGGTATGAGCAAGCAACGTTAGCAGGTCTATTCCTAATTTTTTTGATTCTTCAATGGTCTTGAAAGCCACATGGCTACCTTGACCGTAAAAAATGAGAAGGGCCCTGTTTGTCAGTAACACCCCATCGGGGTTATTAGCCGCAAAATGGTCTAACCATTTGAAAAATAGTTCCTTTTTCATCCATGCATGCTCTTGGACTTCCATCAATGCCCCTACCCAATAATTAATGATATAGTTATGCATGTGCCTCTTTAATTTAAATAGGTAGAACCCGGGAATGTTTATCCCAATTGCACTTACACAAGTCAACACTGTGATCCACTATCTACTTTTTGAAACCAAATGTGGTACACATTTTGTACCCAATTTGGCAATAAATCCCATGCCACAGTTCCTACCAGCTTGAATACTAGTTTCATCGCAGTTCCATATTCGACTTGCTCTGGATAGTGGTTAAGGTTGATCAGATTCTCAAGGTTGTCATAGAATGCTTGCACAACAGAAGAATGAACTATAATTTCTCTATCAATGTCCACTCTATTGTGCCCTCAGCCCACATGCCCCATTTAGAATGGGGACCCTCTTTTCTTTCGCTATGTCAGGTCGTTTTTGTCGTCATCGCATTTTGTGTGCCCCATTTTGATGTCCCAGGTGGTCAGCATACGTTTGAAGTCTCATCATAAGTTTCAAGACCATACTGCTCCCTTTTAATTGTGTCAAGTTCTGGCAGCTTGCGAGGTCTCTCTGGCAATTTTCCTCTACCAGCGGCCTTGGACCCGGTCGGGCCCGCCCCTTCGGGTTTCCCTAGCCAGGTTTCCCTACTGTGTCTGCCGTTCCTGACGGCGAATGGGTTGCGTCTTCCTAGGACTTGGAGCCCGAACCTTATTCTCCGTCCATTGGAAATTTCAAAAGTTGTGGCTGCCTTTGAGCTTGTTGGGCCGGTCCCTCTAGACTTCCACTTGCAGAACTCTACGAGGGTTTCACTGTTCTTGACAGTGGACCTTTGGCGGAACTGCGCCCTTGGGGCCCCGACCTCCCTTGTGTCGCCAGTTATTTCTGGGCTGAATTTATTTTAGACGGCCGCTGCCCAGTGTCCTCCTGGCCGTCGGACCTCAGATCTCTCACCACCGTCTGCTAATTCAAAATCCACCAACCTAAATCTCTATCGTACTTGCATTTACTGTAGCCATTAATTGCGGTAGGGGTATAAATAACTTGCATAAACCTGTCATTCTCACTTGTCAATGTCATAGAGAGAGATCAAAGCTTTCCAAAGAGGAGTCCACCATCTTCGAGACCTTCACGCTCATGCTCGTTGCCGCTGCTTGCCAACCGTTAGTTACTTTTACACCTTGCCGCATCGCGTGTCTGAGGTAGGTTTTTCGTCCACCATCTCGAGCAATGTTTTCATGATTTTTAAAGCTTAAAATGGGAAATAAACAATTAAAAGGACATGTGAATGATAAAACATGACACAAGCAAAACCCATGTCCCCCAAAATTTAGAAAGCCCCTGTAGTTCCCTCAAGGTCGATTTGGAGCTTTATCCCCACACGGTCATTCTTTGCAGAGGCATTCGTGCCTCTTGGGCCCAGAAACTTCCTTCGTTGGCTGAGACTTAACGAAATAACCAGAAATTTCAGAACGACTCATTCATCCTCTGGGCCCCAAACATCAGACATCCACAGACGGCTCGTCGTCTGGCATCACAAACTTTAGTTTTGAGGGATACCTCCATTTTGACCTCGCAGGCCTGGGCCTCCGGGTTTTTGCATCTGGAAATCCGTTGCACTCCTGTTGTTCTCAGATAGTGAAAGGTTCCCGTCCTCCCGGTCCTCGGGTTCTGCCCTGCTGATCGCCGTCTGCTATTGGCATTTCCTGATCGCCCTCGAGCTCCCCAGGCCTCGGTCCACAGACTTCCATCCCTGGGATTCCACGTGGTCTTCGCCGGTGCTGGTGGCAACCACCTGGCATCTTTCCGCCTACCAGGCCTCGGGCCTCCACTCACCGCTCGGAGTCTCATACGAAGTGCTAAACGTTCTTGATCGCACTGGGCTCCGCCATTCGAGACTTTGTCTCGTCTCTGTCGCTCAATAATGGAAAATCTTGCTTGCCCTTCCAAACTCTGGGCTCCGCCTTCCTGATCACCATGAAACTTGTAGTGAAAGCCTAACATCCAATCGAGGAGCCGGGTCTGGTCCGCCAGGTTGCCTCCTCCAGACTTCTGTCCGACGATCGCCGTCTCGGACAGTGAAAGCACTGCGGCATCCTGGCCCCTTGGGCTCGATCACTTGAAAATTGTAAAACTATTGGTCGCCCTTGGGCCTTCTGGGCCCCGAACCCTGAAGTTTTGTCTCTAGAACTCCATTTCTGTTTGGCCATTCCAAACAGCCATCTCTGAATGACTTCCTGGCCTTGTACCTCCGGATGCTCCTAAATCGATCTAAGTGAGCTCAAATTTGAAATCTGATCTCGACCCACGTGCTTAATTTTGGTCCTCTTCATTACGAACCTTTTAAATTATTGATTTTTGGTCAGGAGAAATCTCCCAGATTGTTCCGCCCCGTTGGCCTTTCCAAACAACATTCCTACTAGGGAAGTTTGGCCCTCCAGGCTCGGACTGTGCCAAAGCCCTCAATCAAAAGACTGATATCGTCAGGAGATAGAAGTATCATTTTATTAATGATAATTTACTTTAAGTTGATTTCATGGGATTTTGGCCAACATGAACACTTTCATGATCAATTGCACTGACTGCACTTTTTCTTGTAGAATATATGGAATCGGGTCTAGGACCTTCTGGGGACGCTATGGAGGACAAAGGAAAGAGCTCAGGAAAAACTCCTTGAAGAAAACAAGATAAGGACCAAATGAAATACCAGTTCTAGGGTGAGCCTCTACACTCGAAGATTACCACAGACTAGAAGGAAATCACCGACACCAATATCGGTCATGTCAATATTGACGAGTTTACACAAAGGCTCAGGGTCAATCCAGCGACCAAGAATGCAAGACTGATAAGACAAAGTGGAATTGCTAAAGCTGTAGGATTCCCTCCATCCCTCGTGGCCTCTGAATTGGTCATGGCTTGTCGACAGGCGTATCAACTCAACACAAGGACAATTGTTGATAGGGATGGTAACATTCTCGCTGACATGTTGGCCAAAGGAATCACAAAAACCTTCCATATTCCCACATTTGAAGAAATGGAAACGCCTACCATAGAGGAATGCCGAGCAGCATGGGATGACAACCTGATAGGATGCAAAAGGTTAATCAATTAGCATTGGCTTAAAGAAAAGCGGGGCAACACTGCGAAGGTTCCTCACAAACTCTTCCGCATTGATTTCCACGAAGATTACCATGACTTGGTCACAATGCTAAGCAGGGTTATGGGTCTTCCTACGGCGACCTTATTTCAAAAGTCAATGGTGTACTTTATTGAGCAGATTCTTCGTGGGAATGAAGACATTACCACAAAGATCTCATTTTATTGGGGAGGTATAATAAGCGACTGCTTCCATGAGCAGTTCGTCAATGTGAAGAAAAGTTCAAAGTTTTACATGACTTCATATCTCGTATACTCCTTGGTGGACCGAAGACAATACAGTGGGTTGTTTCTGGAACCCGATGCGGAGTAGGGTCGAAGACTCAAGGCCTACGACACATACCCCTAGCTCCAGTACCAAAATTTTAAGGAGTATTGCAGGGTCAATGACATCTTCATCGGCCACATCATCAGAATGATTGCCGAGGATTTCGAAAGGAGGGTTTCCCACAGTGCTCAGGCATTTTTGAAGCAATACGCCTTCCTCTTTATTCAATACCCGAAGTTCACATACATCCGTGCCCAAGGCTTCACTGAAAGGCCAAACAAGCTGCCTCGATACCCCAATGACCGAATCATCCTATTGGATCTTTCTCGGCAGCTCCAACATATACAGGCAGTCTTCAGCAGCAAACATGTGGCAAGGATCTCTTATCCCATGACTCTTGGCCAACGCATGTATAAATTACAAACTTCCCAATGTACTGGTTACTCTGAAAAAGAACTAAAAGATTACCATTTTCATCTACACACTGCTCGACTGTGAATGGACCCATATGGGCATGTAAGGAAGGCATTAGGACCAGGGTTCGCTCATCTGTACCACATTGAAGACTTTTGGGGGGATTGTCCAGATGATAAAGAGGTATGTGCAAGGCACTACATGTGAATGACTGCACATTTTTTAAGAAAGGTACAACTGTTTCCCATACCAGATCAAGTCGAGGAGGACGAAGGTACCATAATGGACCCCAGGTACCCCGCAGTTGTCAATTTTCCAATACCAACAATAGACTGGGATGAGCAAGAGGTCGATGACCTCGATATTATAACCAAGACAATCTTGGCCCATACCAAGGAGTGGGTTGATGGATGGGTGGCCCAATTAAAACAACAAGGGGTGGTCCTGACATACGAAGGACTCAAGATCCAAGAAGAGGAAAGAGACAGAAACAGAGCAGTCTCCTGACCCCAAGGTTTATATAAGGAATGATCTGGGGGGCTCATCTTCTAAGAGGCTTAAGAAAATAGAAGGCATCATGGAGCAGCCCTTAATCCGAGAAGAAGAAGCAAAAGATAATGATCAAATCAAACCTGTTTTAGCTCTACCTACTTTGGCTGCCCCATCATCTACCTCTCTGGCTATGGTCGCCACATCCTCACCGGCAGTGGAAATCTCTATCCATCTTACCCCTTCGCCCCTGACCGAGCCTGTAATTGTAAATGACTCCTCCTCTGCCATGACTACTCCTCATTTCTCTGTTGCCATGTCTCCCACCACGTCACTCTTGTTACCTGCAGTGGCTGCACCAATACCTACTCCCACCATGCCTGAGGCCCTCTCAAGACATATGCAGAATCTCCCCCCTAAGCTCTCCCAGATCCTTATGGATCCCACTCTTCAGGTGACCCTTGCACAAGTCCTCGCTACTGCTCAACCTTCACAATTGCCGACGGGGCCACCGGCTATGGAAGCCACCATGTTAATCTCTAAGGAGTGGGAGAGGCGAGAACAAGAGGCCTCAAATCCCTTTGAAGAGGAGGCTGATGAATACCACAAACACCCAGAATATGAACACCGCATTATTGACAGGGTGGCCTATGAAGAAGGAATTGGCTCCTCAAAAAGCGGAGATGAGGAAGACGGCGCCGGTGGTAGGGTCATTGTTCAGAGCTTTGATGATGACCTTGAGGAAGAAATGGCCTGGCAGCTGAAAGATACTAAGGAAAAGGCAGGAGGGTTGCTCCTTGAAGAAGGACATCAGCAAGAAGATAAACCTGAGGGAGAGGCTCAAACTATCAAGGGCCTCGAAATCAAGCAGTTCAAGGAATATGTGCACGAGGTTGAACAAACTGAGGGAAAGGAAGGGGAGGAGATGGAAGAGAAAGAAAGTCCCCTGCAACAATTATCTACCAAGCCTCCTATCAAATGCCTTGTGTTCATCTAGGATTCTGATGAGGAAGAAGGAGATGCTGCCAAGGGGGAAGAAAGGGCCCCAGAAGATAAGGAAACAAAATCCTTTGCCGAGAAGAGCAAGGTTGATCGTGAATCACCTAAGGGAAAGTCTGTCATGCCTAAATGGCTAGAGAAATAGCTCGAAAAAAAAAAATTGTACTAAAGGACTTGAGGGTGAGAGTAGAGGCTATCTTAGCCCGAGCATAGGTTACAACTAGAAAAGAGAAAAGGCCTAAGGTCAGATCTAGGGTAACGATGGATGCCCCTAGGTCTCAAGCTGTGCAAATAGCCACGCCCGTGGTAGGTTAGGAAGGGATAACTTACAACATCTCCACCATGGATCTAGGGACCGCCACCAGAGAATAGAAGGTAGGGCATCTTGAGGAGTTGATGGCTACGGTGGTGCATCTAATAAAATAAGACAAGATTTTAAAAGATGAGCTCAAAGCACAGGTGGCTGCTTTAACAGATTATATCCAGCAATGGTTTTCGGTGGATGACCTGCCTACCACGTCCACAACCGCACCCCAACTGTTGTCCAAAGAATAAATCGATAAGATGAAGAGAAGAAAGAACTTGGAAAAGACTATGGAGGGCTAGTTCCGGCAAGTCTTGTATGTCGGGAACATGAGAATTAGGCGGGCTATTCGGACAGCCAACAAATTCTTAGATTTGCAACAATTTTTGGAAGGCACAAGGAAGCTTTGCACCAAATTTCCTATGGCATACGACTCCACATTTCCTAAGATCGAAGCTATCCTTCAGCTACCAAAAGCCACATGGGAAAAGGAGCTTGCGTTCAACAAGGACGATCACTGGTTGATGGATGTGTGGCAGTGGGACTTTGATAATAGGAAGGAAAGTTTGGAGCAAATAATGAGCAAAGTGGATTCAGACATAGAATGGATCAAGGAGATTAGGGCGGAGTGCGCTCGTTATCTCAAGCTGATGACGAAGTATGATATGCCCGCAGTACAAATGGATCCAGAAAAAGTGAAACCTTACTTCTAGAAGAAGATGGAGGACAAGATGTCTAGTGAAGTGACAGTAGAGTTCATAAGTTTTTTTTCCCGCGCCTTCAACCAATCAGCATAAAATGCGATGAGGACTGGAAGAGGTTGGAAGATAATGCGAAGGAGTGGAGCTACCAAGTGCTGCGGTATGAGATCATTGAGGTAGATGAGCTCCAGCCGGTCATCCTAAAGTTCATAGAGTATACAACGTCAAAGAAGCAGGACAACCCTTTTGATGATAAAGAGGTCCCCAAAGAGTAGCTACAGTAAAAAAACAATCAGCAAAAGGACAAAAGGCTACAGTGTCATCACTAGAGGACAAAATAAGGAAGGGATGTAAATGTTGTTTTTAAATTGTAATATATTGAAGGTTGGTGAAACCCTATTTTGTAATGAATCTTGGCCACATAATGAGAATTAATCTTGGCCATTCATTTGACTTTTGGGGCACTATAAATAGGGCTCTCCTCTCATTTGTAAAAGGAGTTGAGTTGTTGTAAAGACATGCTGCAAAAATTTATAATGAAAAATACATTGAATTGGTGCATTTTTTGAGTTTCTTCACATGTTACTTGACTCAACCTCCATTGTTAGATGCTTAACTTATATTTTTATTGCTATTATATTTAGTCATATTCTTGCCTTGATAGATTTTAGGAATGCTTTTTTGTGGTTATGAAGATTCCTGCTATGTAGATGCCTTCTTAGTCCATACTTTTTGCTATTTGCTGATGGTAGATAGCTGTGTAAAGTTATTCTGGGCTTAAATTCAAAGCTGCTCCGCACTTTCATCTTTGTTCATGCATCCATATGGTGAATGAAAGACGAAATATTCGCAGACCTTAGAAGATAGCACAAATTCCATGAGACTGTGAGATTTCTGGTTAAGTGGAATATTGTTTCCAGGAAGCTGTCCATTGCAGGAATTCCATTATCACTGTTCATAGTTAGTTGTAGATCTGGGAACCTTCTCTCTTCCCTACCCTTTTTCCTTTTTTTTATTTGAAGTACCTTAGGAAAGGTTTATTGCACATTGTAAAGCTAAATCCAATGATAAAAATGGAGTTCAAGACTATTGTTTGAACCTACAACAAACAAACAACAACTTCTCCATCTTAGGAACTCCATTTCAAGACCCAACTTCCCATGCTTTGTAACTCATTCGTAAGTCCGCCTTGTGATTCCACCAAATCACATCAAACAACTGAGATATTCCAAGCACTGTCAAGACCTGACATTAGAGACCTTGGGATAGTGTTTTGTAATTTGATTGTGGAAGATTGTCTTTCAAGAGAGGTAGTGCAACTACGAACTACCTGTGTTGAGAAGTGCATAAAAAACACATCAACACACTCCTTCAACTGTTCTGATTGTCAAATATGGGTGCCTTCTTCAAAATCCTGCCCACCATGACCTCCCGGGGACCCCATTTGTGAAAAGATTTGGTCGACTTGCAATTATTTGGGAAACTGTGGCTTGTAGTTGATTTACTTGAAGTTCGTAGCCCAATTTTTCCATTTCCTTGCACCATTGGACAACTTTAGTCACCTCCTCTTCAGTTAAAATTGTATGTGGACCCCTCCTCTTCGTGGTGGTTTTTCCTAATAGCCACAACCTCAAACTGCTAGGTGGCATACCCCACTTGATGTTTCCCTAATTGACATGTTGTCTTCTTCAATGCTCTTAACTGCTCCTTCCATATCAACATACGTCCACTGCCTAATGGGTACAGGTGAGGGCAGATGCATAGCAGGTTGAACATTTGGTTGAACCTGCACAAAAGGTTATAAATTTAGCTGAACATGAGGTTCAACTTCTATTGTGTTGGTGGCTTCATCTATAGATTTAGGAACATCTTCTAGGCTGGGATTTGTATGAACTTCCTCACCAGGCTATGCTTCAACGAAGTGCACCCCACGAGTTACTCTAATTGCATGTTATCCTCTTCCTACAACCCTTGTAGTCCTTCTAGCAGGTGCCATAATTTTCCAGTTAACCTGCATGGATAGTAAAAATTGAATAACTTGTTAGTGCAACAAAGAATAACATGAGATTAGTTCATAGAATAATGTCAACATAAATCATAGCGCTCAAAAATTAACGACGCCCAAAAAATCCCACTATTGAAAAAACAATCTTGTAGGTGAAGAGATGTGGAGACATTTTCTACAGCTCCCTATAAGATGAAATGAAAAAATCTTTGAAGATTAAGTATCTTATTATATACCCAATAAATTTCATGATTATACTTGGTCAAAATTCCGTCAATGTTCTGTTTAAATCACATTACATGTGATTACTTCATAGAATAATGTCAAAAAAAGGCATAGCAATCAAAAATTCGATGCCCTAGATAAAATAATTCACGAGGGATCATTTTTCTACTAGTCGGCAGTCACATGTAAATAGAAATGATTACAGTCAAACCCTTAATGCCATACACATAAATGATTTTTAAAGATGCCACAATGCAATCAAACACCATCGAACCCAACAAAAATCCACTATTGAGCAAACAATCTTGCAGGTGAGGGAGGTGGATCAAATTTGTACTGGTCACATGTAAACTCTACACGGCTTGATATGAGGAAACAATACATGGCATGAATATATATATATATATATATTTATGCATATTTATATGTATGTATGTATGCATGTATGCATGTATGTCTACAGTCTGATAAGAATATATTGTCGTCTTTGCAGAAAATGATATATTCTTATCAAAATATATATGATGTATGTAAGTATGTATACAATTTGATAAGAATATATCATTGTATTTATAGAGAATGATATATATTCTTACCATATTTTATATAAATATATATATCTATACAATCTGCTATGATGAAACCCTACACATTCTTATCAGATTATATATATATATACAATCTACTATGATGAAACCATACACATTCTTATCAGATTATATATATATATATATATATATATATATATATATATATACAATCTACTATGATGAAACCCCACACATTCTTATCGGATTATATATATATATATACACAATCTGCTATGATGAAACCCTAGACATTATTAAAAATGAATTTAGAATATAACTGTGATATGATTAAAAAATGGGTAATGTTGATGTTATTATATTTGATGTATGGTATAATGTTGCTATTATAATCTTTGATTTATGATGAATGCAGGTCAAAAAAATGTAACTATGATATGATTAAATAATGGATAATGCTAAGTTGAACAGCTGACTGAAAGCAAAATTATTGGTATGCTTGAAAATAATGTAAACACTAAGTACATAAATATAAATATAATGTAACTACAATATGATTAAATAATGCTAAGTGAAAGCAAAATTATTTGTATGCCTAAATTAATGTAAACATTGAGTACATAAATATAAAAGATTATATTGAACAATGAAAAAAACAACATAAATGTAAACATTAAGCCTGATAATAATGTAAACACTGAATATATTGAATAAATAAAACATTATGCCTGATAAATATAAAACAGTATATTGAATAATGAAACAAACAACAAAAATGTAGAACAGTATGCCTAAAAATAATGTAACCAGTGAGTACTTAAATATAAAAGATTATATTGAATTTATTGAAATAGATAACATAAATGTAAAAAAAAGAGGCTAAAAATAATGTAAAAACTGAGTACATAAATATAAAAGAGAATATTGAATAATGAAACAAAAAACATAAATGTAAATCCAGTATACTGATAAATAAAAACATGAATTTACTTATTTTGGGTGTACCAACCTGAATAAGCTCCCTTTAAAGAGGAATGTACAGAAGTTGCCTTAGTAATCTCTGAAGTCTGTAGAGCATATTAAGTGAAAGCAGAGGAGAATTCGTAATGAAAATGACCGTGGAAATTCCCTCTTAAAAAATCATTTGAATGGGTAAATTGAATGCATTGAATTGTGGTGGTTGAGTTTCAAATTTGAATTTTTTGTGGGAAACAATCTGTCATTTCATTTTGCAGTGGCCATCTATGCCTGAGTTCTTTCGTGGCCTTTAGGAAATCAATTTTATATTTGGTTTAATTGTCAAAATAGGTGGCTCTATTAAATTTAGTTAGATATATGAAATATACTATGTTTTTTGGTATATTAGGGAGCCTTACACCATTAACTGTTTATGCAGGTACCAGAAGTAGATGGAGTTAAGGCATGAAGATGTCAAGGGATGTGTGGGTGATTTTTCAACTGATAGCTCATAAAGTTGATCAATGTTTAGTATTATATCAGAATGTGCACCATTAACTGTTTATAATGTTTCAAATTATGTGACATTGTGTACCATTAATTGTTTATGTATACATGTAAATACAATGCACTAGAAGCTTTAAGCCACTTGCATGGATTGGTTATTGTTAACATCACTGTACCTTATTTAATTCATAAATGACTTTATTTTGTGCAAGTTGACTTTGTTGAAAACATAATTGCACCAATATATGTTTAAATTTGTTTTTTTTTGTTGGTTGGTTACAAACTAAGTAGTGAAAATATACTGGTGTAATGTCTAATTTTTTATTGGCATACCTACAACATTTTAATGACTAAAATGTAAACAGATATTGGGGAGACAGGTGAATAAGGAGTGAATGACAATCGGATCATGAACGACAATAGAGGGTTTTCCCCTATATAAATTACTTTTTGGAGGCTTTAGACAATCTTGGAGTTTAGATTATTGTGTTTCTCTTTTATTTCTTACAACTATGATTAGACTATTTTTTTAAAAGACTTTCATTATTCTTGTATTGTTATTTGAACATTGAGGATATAATGATCATCTATAATGGCAGGTTAGAACACATAATTTGAATTTTGATCTCCAAAAGAAGAATGGAATGGAAAAAACAACAAAACAATGGAACTTCTAAATATATTTGAAATAATGTGGTGGAAGGTGCAAGTTCTACATCATGAGAAATTGATAAGAATAATGTTTTCTATTTAGGACTAAGAAAATTAGAAGATGGTAGGTAGGGAGGTCCTAAGGAAGGATAAAATCATTCAAGCATGCAAGAAAAAACAAAAATAGTGTTGGATGAACTCAACATTGGCATGTAAAGGGGTGGGTAAAGGAACCTAAGTCCCAATATGGATTTTTGCATGGAGAAGCTTCTATGTAACAAATTGGGAGTATAATTGTGTGTTTTCTTGACAAATTTGAAGATTTATCTTGTTCCATTTAACCTAATTGAACTTACACTTCCAAACTAATTTTAGATGATATACAATGGGCAAGGAAAGTAGGATATTTTGTAAACCAACTTAAGGGGGAAGGTTTGTATGTTATGTCCATTAGGTTATCTCTAATATTTAAGGAAATTGGAATGGTGGAAAGTGGAAAGCATAGAGGTTGGGAAAGATAAGCTTCTAAAGTTCAATCACAAGTAACTTGTCTCTATAGCTAAGGTTGAATCAAAATTTGAGTTGGCACCATGATTTCCAATTTAAGCTTGTTAAATCCCATATGCCCCAAAACATTAGATTCCTTTCTTAAAACTTAGGATAATGAATTATGGTTTTCCAATCAATTGGATCAACAAGTTTCACTAGATAGAGGGTGATCCCACAATAGTAGTTTACAATTGTTGGCCAAACTGGACACTGAATTTTTTTTTTAACTAAATCTTCACATTTGGGCACCTATAGCGATTAAACTGTGAGGAATTTGAAGATGATGTAAACTAGAGTCTCGTCACATTTTTTCTGCAGATTCTAAAAATATTTTTTTCAAAATTTTTGGAATTAGATTGCACTACTTTTTCCATCTCCCACGAAAAATGGTTTTTTTCAAAAAATAGCATTTTTAAAAAGTGATGCACACCGTATAAAGCATAACTTGTTTTCCTTGAAGGATAAAATTCTAATTCTTTCAAATTTAGATTTGCAACTCCGATATCTAGTGCTTCCACTTGGTTAGATAGTTTTATTTTTTATTTTTTATTTAATCAAGTTTGAAAGTCAAACCAATTACAATTCAAACATAATGCGACCATATAACACATAACTTTTACTGTATGTATCAAAATTATTTTTTTCATTTTTTGTTGGATCAAGGACTCCAATATCTGGTGCACTCATCTTTTTCAATTTTTTTTGATAATCTTCTATTTTTCCACATGTGCAAAACAAAGAGTTTCATTTTCGGTTAAAAACCTATATTTAATAAAACTTAAAAACAAATAGATAATAAAATAAAAAAATATATGAAAATTATATTCATTGGATAGCTCATTTTAAGGGAAACCTAATACCAAAAAAAGTGAGAGATGATGCTATCAAATATTCTTGAACTTAAGAATTTTCCATGGAACAAATATGTACATATAATTGTAATTTATACAAAATGATTTACAACTATGTACAAGTTACTATAAGTTCTCATTTGAACATGTATAGGGTTACAAGTGAGCTTGAAAACCATGGATATAATCTAAGTCAAAGATTCTGGTTCAACCCACTCTTCAATAACATGTAGAATTTTTTGATGATCATCACTATCTAGTCTCCATTTTCTTTAGCCACATGCATGTGGATCTACATGAAGATGTAGGGCGGTAGCAATTATTAAGTGACTCTATTGATATACCTTGTTATTAGGTTGATAGTCAACAAAATGAATCCAATGTTGAACAACTTTGACTTGTTTTAGATATATCCCTTGCACTACAACATAACTTGCATGGTAAAGATGAACCTAAGGTAAGACATATGAATGTGTGCAACATTTTTTGTGCTCAAGGTTTGTACAATATATATTTAATGTTTATAATGTAATGTGCACATGTGAATACAATGTATATAAAATTTTAAATTCAAACTCACCTGTGGGAAATGGAATTCCATCACTTGTTTCAGGTTGTGTTAGCTTATTCCTCTCTTTTGTGCAACACAATAAATAATAGCTAACACCTTTGATGTTTCCAAGCTCTGCTATGACTACAAAAACATCTCTTGTACGCCAAATTTACACAAAAAAATTCTAAAAAGATTAGAAATGTCTCTATAGATCATTAACTAGATATATATAATATTTAAATTATTGAAAACTTACACATGTACCTTTTCTAAACAATCCTGAAATATGGCCATAATCAATTGAAATCAAAGGAATGTCTTCAAATATTTCTTCCTCGCTTTCATCATATGTTTTTGAAACAACTAGTGGCATTGTATCCCATTTACCAACATATCCAAGTTCTTGATTGTTGCATGCATAATCAGAGTTTCCCTCAATACACTTAGTGAAAAAATAAGAGTAATCCCTTGTGTCTAATGTTCATCCATGGTGACTATCTGAACTCCTAACACAATGCAAAGATCTTGATTTTTCTACCCTCTTGCATCCATGCATCGATCTTCTATCCACACCTAGACACATGTACAACAAAAAAAATATGTGACCAAATATGTATATATATGTATTTTAAATTTAAATAAATTCAAATTTTTGATTTAATGTAATTTATACATACCTGATATCTCCCAAAACACTCTATGTGGAATGTGTCAGTTTGTTCTTGAAGATGTGCTGACCATATTTGATGCAAAGTGTTTCTTGCACCATTCAACAACATCATGTGCATTGTCTAGAGGATCTTCTGGATAACTCATTTAATGCTTTCTTAAAGCTCGTTTGATGCAAGCTCCTGCTCCATCATGCTCACCCTTTCCATGCCCACTCTAAAGAAAACTCCAAACATGTGGTATTTTGTAGATTTTAAGATATCTACAAAGTGCATAGAATGGCATCTACAAAGTGCATAGAATGGTCGTAAAGATTGGAATTGTGCCACACATCCATTTGACCATACAAAATTATTTTCAAATTTTACATCACTGCTTCTCAAATTCTCAAAAAGTATTGTAAAACAATGTTGGACAAAAAGTGTGTCATGCTCTTTATCATCACTAATATAAAAGTGATATTCTTTCTTAATGGATCGTTCTTCATCTGTACTCTCAACACCATCTAATTCTGATTGTGCATGTCGATAACACACATGAACCATAATAGTGATCTGCTTTGAAAAGTAATACTCTAATTGAATCTCCTTTTGATGTACAAAGGAGTAATTTTCTGCAAAGTCAATTACTGATAGAATTGTTCCACGTGGGAAAGTATCTCTCAATGTTTGAAATTTTTGTGCTTGCCACTTAGCAAAAAAGGAATGTTGTATGTATGGTCGTATCGATTTGCGAAAATCTTCCATAAATTTTCCAATGGGAATCTCCTCTTCTACATAGTTCAACCTTGTGTATTCTTGCCCAAAATTTGTTTACAGCTTTACATACTTGTACATGTGTGAGTAGAATATGTGAATAAGTAATAAACCTAACAATCAATGAAACATTACATTAAAGAGAATCCAAATAACAATCTAATCAAATTGAAACAAATAAACTCTCTAAAAATAGTACTTACCTCTTGCAAATTACTGTCTTTGTTAGGTTAGTATCCTCAATTCTTGAAGGAAATTTAGCCAAATTTCCACGTCTCACAAATTCCTTTTATGCAGTTTATTTGAGGTCCATTTTCATGATCACATAATATAGAATTTATGAACAAACTTGCCTGTTTAGCAGGTGCATTTTGAAACCCACATATTTCTTCTCTCATCTTTCGAAACACCTGATAGTAGAGATCAAATTCAATATGATAATGACAACAAGTATCAAAAAACTTGTTTATCTCACACAATATGGCTTTAACCTTTGAAACATTGTTTGCCCAATCTTTATATGAGGATATGCATTACAAAAGTTCATATACATCTCAAATTGTGTTATGTCCATCCAATGTTTGATATGATTTTCATAAATACCAGGTCCAATCCTGTGTCTCATAACATCTCTAGTATTTGATGATGGATGAGTCTGATCATGCCAAAAACCTGAGACCAAGTTCCTAACATCTTCAATCTTGTCAGAATGGGGAGCTCTACACATAATTTCCCAATTGCCTTCTAAAATCTCATCCAAAAACTTTCTCTTTTTCTCATATTTTATTAATGTGGTTCTACTATAACCAATTTCAGTTGAAAGTGCATATATTTTTCTTTTTCTTGCTATATCTTGATGTATAATAGATGTCAACATCACCCTTCTTGTAGTGGCCTTATCCACTAATCGAGATCCTTTCCCAGTGGAATCTAAACCATTTTTAACATTTTGAACAATATCCTTTTGTAATCCCATGTGTTTCTTCTTATTTGATGTCGAATGTACACCCAACAATTGTAATGACTCTTTGAGCTCATCACGAAGAAGTAAACGTAATAACAATTGGGTTTTTTCAAGTGTGTCAAGATGATTGAAATGATGATTGATTATTCCATTTACAGATTTAGTCATTGACCTCTTTCTCTTATTATAAGGTTGGTTCCAGCATAACATTTCAATTTATCCATATCCATTTCAAGTAAATGATCTAAATTTCTATGAGAAATTTGTTTCCTCACCTTTTCAGCTAGTTTTATATGCTCATCCATACCAGTAGGAGGAAGTGATCCCAACGCCTCTCCAACATGCATTGTTTGAACTTGTTCCTCCTCCCTATCTTCAAGGACCATGTGTTCTTTAGCGGATTCATTTGATCCAATGTCTAGATTGGCATCGAATTGAGCATGAGAACTTCCTACTTGTTGAGCCCTTGCTACATGTCACAAAATATTTTGCAAAAAAAAGTGAGATGATGTTATATAAGTGAAGTTTATGTATGGAAGCAAACAAAGTGATAAGACATGATGCTATAAGTGAGAGAATTTTATGCTAGTTTTATATGATCATCCATACCAGTAGAAGGAAGTGATCTTGACCCCTCTCCAAAAACCTCCCTAACTTCAAGGTCCATGTGTTCTTCAGCGGATTTGTTTGATCCAATATCTAGATTTGGCTCGACTCCAGCTTGAGAAATTCCTGCTTGTTGTTTGAATTTACATGCAAGCAAAGAAAGTGAGAGACTATGAGTTATCTAAGTGGATTTGAGACAAATAAAATCAAAGATTCTTGAACTTAAGAATTCTATGGAACAAAAATAATTGGAAATAGATGATAAAGAATTTAGGGAATGTCTATGCAAGATGACTATTGGAAATATATTTATAAGCAAAAAAAATTGAGGTGTTAATAAAAGTCCTAAACACACACTTGAGAGAGAGAGAGAAGAAACAAGCATGTACCTTGTTTCTTTCTATGATAATTTTCCAAGTTTTGTTCACGCCTTTTTTGTTCTTCTTTTGACAATTGTAATGCCCCGCCAAGCAACCCCAAAGGATACATTACATCTAGCATTTATGGCACCAATTTTTTTTTAAAAAGTACTAACATACACCATAATAATCATATATCACATGAAATGAAAACTAAACATGAACTACATATAACAAATCCCTCGGGTTTACAAGACTGCATTACTTTTCACAACAACATCATTACATCACATGGATGGTAAGTATACACCAGTAACCATAAAATAACATGAACATGATCAACGCATTAATCAAGGGTTACAATATTACAATGTCGCTTCCCAACATGAATGGGGAAGATACAATAAAATAGAATGATACATTTGAAATGAAGAAGTACAAAGCTGCAATACTGGATCCAACTATGGTACAACTCAAGAGTCACTGCAAGGTACAATTTTGTACTTCATAATCGACGACTGGGGTCCCAATGGGGTGCATAGCACGTTCCACCCAACCACGTGGACCCAAAGTCCCACCTCTCGTGCTAATAGATGACAAGAAGGAACCCCAACTATACCATCATACAAAACAAGGATACAAGACTTCACAACAAGATCCACAATAACATAAGGCAATCTCAGCACAAGATGTGCTCAACATAAGGAATAACCAAATAAACATCAACATACAAATGCCAATATGTGCTTCCATAGGCCCAATAATAACATAGAGAAAAACAAGCATACTTGGTTGTTTAAGGAATAGTGTCATCGCAATGTTGCATGGGTTACCCTGGCGAATCTTCCTAGGCCCCGGCCCCCAACTTGGGTTACCCTGGTGACCTCTTACGAAACTCGGCCCCACATGCAATCCAATGCGGCATCAATTATCTTTCATAAGGACAAGACAATGATTTTTCCATTCTAGGCCTTCTCAACTCATCTCAAGCCCATACAAGCAATTGAGCCATGAGTGAGGCATTCACTTATATCTTGTTAATGTGTGATTCTATCCAAAACCCCTAATTAAATATTAATGTTTTCACTTGATTAATAAACTTCCAATGAGTTACCTTGAGACCACTTCCAGGTCTCGGCCCCCATTGAAAGCCACTCCCCTTATAAACAACAAAACTCAAAAGGTACTATCAGGGTAAGCCCTATGCACAACATATAAAGCCACATAATAAATTGCATTAAGTGAGGCATACACCATCCTACACAAAATCCTCATAACGAAACTATTTTCAAGTGCAAGGCTAAACCCAATCATCAAATAGATCATATGAGAAATAGTTCACAAAGAACCAAAAGTGAAGGCCAATAGTAAAGCAACACCTTTCTCTCCCTTTCTCTAGAAGACTAATAAATCACTAAAACAAGGGTTTCCCAACAAGGTGGCAACAAAACTTGTTCTCAAAAATCATCTTCAATCTCAAAATCAAACAATCACAAAGTCAAATCTTCTCAAAAGTCCATTTATCACAACCCAATTCCCAACATTAACTCAAAACATTACTCCAAGACAATACATAAAACCCTTCATTTCAAAACCAACCACAAGCAGAAGTCATAACCTCATAGAACCATTAAATTGACTATCATCTCAAACTTATAAAGAGAATTTAAAATAACCAAAGAAGATAAATACCTCAATAAACATTTATCACATTCATATTACATTCACCAACAAATCAAAATCAATAATCTTCAAAGAACAATTGAATCATCATCTACAATTTATCTTTTCACCCGACAAGAAATCATTTTAAATCATCAAAGACTATATACCCATATCTTACTAATATTTCACTATGCTTATTATAAAATTGTTTAAAATAAAAGAATTTTTCAAGCATAACAACAATTTACTTCTATTTTAAGTCATGATTTATAATCATTTCTTTAAATATACATAAACATAACTAGTCAATTAATATTTTATTAATGCGTTCATTATAAAATCTTTTCATTAAAGAACAATATATACCCACGTGCTAGCAAACACAACCCATTTGCTTCTACGTAAATCTATTCAAATAAACGTAGATTGGGCTAATCAAGGAAGTCTAAACCAGATGAGATTAGTGGTTGATGAAAATAGTTTGAATTAAAAGTTTAAGCAGTGGCCTGCTATCTCATCATTGCGCCTTTTGTTTGAGTAATCATAGTCAGGTTCATAAATTCATATAAGATCCTTAACTATATTATTACTTACCTCTTCCTAGTATTACTAAAATACGCTTTCTCAGGAAATATCCTAGGATGTATGTTATTAGGTTTTTTGCATAGCAGTTTGACATTCCAATTTCCATAACATAATACTCCTGAAAAGCACCATAATTGGAGTCTCTAAAATGAATTCTACATCGCACAAAACTCACAGTAGCAATGATTGATAGGTTGAACAGGTTTCAAAACTATTTCGATTGGAAATACACAAGCTCTTTTGTTTTAAGGAGGGCCACTACTGTTCATAGTTGTAGAACATATGCAGGCAATGAATATACTTTTTGGTGCTGTCCATATGAAACAACAATAAATATCTATCTATTGATATAAATTAATAATAATCATATTTTCCTCTAAATCTACATTTTACAAGGAAGAATGATTTCTTCAGTTAAAGGCCACAGTAGAATTTAGTAGGGCTGTTGTAATCTCTGCTCTACCTCAAACTCTACTACATGCTAGAGTTACAAATAACAAAGATTGTCAAGTTCGCCTCAAATTGCAATGGTAATAAAGGAAAGGTTTCAGGGAGGCTATTTAGTTCTGTTCAATACCTCAACTCTAAATGTTGTAATTGTGATAGGTTGTCAAGTATATATTTTAGAAAATGAATATTGGAATTTTGGAAATATCACCATCCACTTGCATTGTTATCATTATTTCCAAGTGTTACAATTGCGATAGATTGTCAATGAATTTAGAGGGATTATTTAACCCTCAACAACATTCTATTTTCACGTGTTGTAGATGTGACAAATTTACCAAAAGAATCTAGAAGGGTTCTCTAAACCTCTACCACCTTCTATGTTCAAGTGTTGAACTATGAGAGGTTCTGATAGAATCAGGGAGGTTATTTAAATCTATACATTCTATGGTGCATACTTTTGAAATTTGAAAAAGACTAAGCTTCATACAAGGTTAGTAAATCACAAATTCCTCAAGCATGACCCTATGAAATACCTTGCAAATGTTCCAAAATGCAACAAAAGATAAAAGAAAACCACAAGCATAATGAAAACACTCAAAAAGTTACCTATTCCATAGTGGATTGGTGTCACATGTGCTAGTGACCCTTTCCCAACCCTTGATCAATAGCTAAAATGATGAAATGCAAATGGAGATGATGAGCAAGATGAGTTCTCAAATTAAGAGATTAGCCTTGCATAAAAGTTGTGGATGATGAATGAGAATGAAGGCCTTCTTTTATAGATTTTCTTGATGAGAGATTGGCCAAGATGGTGAATGTGGGATTAAAGATCCCAATGAGAAGAAGACACTTGTCAAGGGTGAGTGGTCAATGGTTGTGCAAGATTTGGGAAGAGTGCCCATGAGAGGGAGAATTTGAATTCAAATTTTGCCATAAATTTTGAGAGGGGGACAAGAAAAACAACAATAAATGCTATGTTGGACTTGTCATGTTGAGGGAAAATGAGGGCTTTTAATAAATCAATAAAATTGATTTACTTGTGCAAGTGGAGATATCTAGAGAATGCAAGTGGGATGAGATTAGCGTTTAATCATGGTTATATTAAATTAATGATGATTAGGTTAGCTTAATGGTGTTTAGATGATTTTGACCTTTTAGGATTTAAATATTTGATTTATTTAAATCAGAAAAGGATGGAAGATGCATTTTGAGATTTTAATTAAATAAAGTTTTATTTATTTAATTAAACTATGATGTGAGCTTTTCATTTATTTAAATGATAAGAACCCAATTTACGAGGTGAATGGATGTGATGCATTTGATTTATTTATTGAGCGGATGAATATGCATAATGCAAATTTGACGTATCTACATTTTGCCCCTCTTTGAAGCAATGTACTTGTTGCGTTGGTTCAAAGAATAACTTGTCGTGATCAAAATCAAAAAAATTCTGATTTTTCGGATGCCCCAGCAGAAAGGACACTGGTACATTGCCCCCTTGAGAGATCGAGTAAAAAGATTTGATTTGAGGGTTGATCTCATGATAAAGAGGTTCAAAATGGATGGTTATGGATGAAAATGCAAATGAGATGATTTTAAGATGCTTAGAATAACAAATTTATATTATCCTAAACAACTTAAATGATGATATGATATGAGATGGATGAGATTGATGATGTGATATGTTGTGATTATGCAATGGATGATTTATGATACGCTTAGACTAATAGATCTATATTATGATGATGATATGAATGCACAATGGATGCATGATGGATGCATGATGGATGAATTGGTGATGATGATGTTAGTATGGAAATGTGATGATGACAAGAGGATCCAACAAGTCCATGATTTGATTAGAATTTATTAGAGATGATGATGATGATAGATAATGATGATGATTATGATGATTCACTTATCAAGGATTGGGATTTTAAAAGGGCTACTTACCTTATATTATACGATGGTATAAACCAGGATGGCGTTGTACCTAGTGCGATGGACTTTGACTCAAAGTAGATAGGAGTATTCTTGTTCAAATTGACATCTGAAACCTTGCTAGGATGCACTTTAGAAGTTTTAAACACCGGACCAAAACACGGAAAGGTATAACCAATCAATGCAATAGACAAGCCATCCAAAACATCCTCTATACATATCTAACAAAGCAAGTATTCGCCAAGTTATTTTACAAGAATGTCAACAAAAACAAAACAAAAGAATAATGATCGTTGCCCCATTCCTATCTCTCTAAATCCTTCGTTCGGATATCATCGAGAGGTCCTTGGAATGAGCAAATAAGATAAATCAAAAGAAAAGATCAAGTATAAACAAGTCAATGTTCTTCATACCTCTAGCCAAAGGGATTTGTTTTGATAGGATAAGAATCCAAGGTGATATCGAGAATGATGCCCATTGTCGGAACGATATATCCTAGGACATGCATTGTATAGGATGATGATGGTTTGATAAGTTGATTGATAGGCTATTGATATAAGGTTGAATGACATGTTTGTGACTGATCAAGAGTTTGATTTTGTTTTAAAGTTTGTTGTTTCGATTTTGATTTTACGATTGAAGTTAATTTGTTGATTTGTGATTGTTTCTGTTTATGTTGCCAAAGGATGAATGTGATGATTAGTTTATTATGGATGATTGATTATTTCAAGTGAAATCGAAATGGACAGGTGGATTTTTTCAAATATTTGGATGTTTTTGGCGTTTTGGAATGTTTTGAGGCTATTTTGGTGTTTTTGGATTTTGCGATGTTTTTGATTTTCAATTTTCTTATGTTTTTGGATTTTGATGTTTTTAATTTTTTATTTTGATGTCAATCGAGATTAGCCTGCCTATGTTTAAGCTTAGACGACATAGTTCGGATTCCAATGTTTTTTGATATTTTTTGATTTTTGACTTGTTTTGGATTTTTCGATGTTTTGGATGTTTTTGGATTTTCTAATGTTGATGTTTTCAATTTTTTGGATTTTGATGTCTCGGGGGCTGATCAGAGATTAGCCTTGCCTACGTTAAGCTCAGGATGACGTAGTTTGGATTCCAATGTTTTTTGATATTTTCTAATTTTTGACTTGTTTTTGGATTTTTCGATGTTTTGGATGTTTTTGGATTTTGGATTTTCTAATGTTTTTGGATTTTTGGATTTTCTGATGTTTTTGGATTTTCGCATGATTTTGATGATTTGGATATGGATATGTGTGATGATATCAGTGCTCTGTTTGGGATTTGGTTGAAAACCAAGCTAAGGTCGATCGATCAGGTTGATGGATTGATGATAATAACATTGTTGAGGATACACAACAATGCAAGGATAGTGTTAAGCAACACAACGATTGGGAATGATATCCCCAAGATGATGACGGATTGATGATGATTTGATCAAGACTAATGATGATAATCATTGTTGAGGATGCACAACAATGAAAGATAGTGTTAAGCAACACAAGGATATCCTGATGATTTCTTGATTGGATTTTGATTGATCATGATTGTTGAAGCTTGGTTTGGAACAAAAGTTGTTCGAATGATTTGATGTGATGTTTGAAGGATGCGTTAGATGTGATTGATAGTGATTTTTTGGATCGATGTTCGATGAAAGTTGAAGACTGATAAGGAATTTCTTCTCGTCAAAATATGCCATGGGCTAGTGATTCAGATTTTGGATCGCAAATGTTTTGATCAATTTGGTTTCACATTTGCCAATGTTCTGATCACCACATAAGTTGGAGGATGTAGATCAAGATTTATTCCCAAAGCAAGATGTAAATATTTGCCTCCAATGTCTAGCAATGTATGGAATGCGATGGATGGATGCTCAGATAAGTATATGGATGGATGGATATGGATTAGATTACGATAAGATAAGGTGTTTGGATAAAGAATACTCATTGGATAATGCTTCATGGCTCACATAATGCTGCATAGGATGGGATCAATGAAAACGGCCCATGTCAAGATGTTTACCATAAGCAAGTGTAAAGCGTGCCCCAAAATTTTATCAAGATCAAGATAACTAAGATGATGGATGTAGATATATGCGAATGGATTGGATAAATGGTTCATGGATGGATGGATTTATTATGGATAAGATGGATGGAATGCTCAATTTATTATGGATGGGATGAGATGCTTTCAACTGAACTGGCGCACGCAGATGCTTGATTCCACACGTGACGCCTGTTTGCCAGGTTTTCATCATGGTCTTTCCCAAAGCGCCGCCCATGCAGTTTTCACTAGAGGACAATTTTTATCTTTACTGTTTTCAATCCTTTTTCTATTTTTTTTTTGGATTTTTTTCTTTTTTTCTTTTTTGCTTTTATTTTTTTTGTAAAGATTTTAAGCTCATGCTGAATCATGAGGTTTTGCTGATGTAGATGCCCCTATCATAATGTGCCATCAATATCCTACTTGAAGGAGTTGCTTTGCTAAGATACATGCACTTGAATGTAGCTTTTGGGATTCTTCATCTACTTCGTCGATACCGGAGTTAACTTTGTCTTTGTGCACACATCACAATAGATTGCCTTCTAAATCCTTATGATGAAGAGTTTTTGCCAATACATGATTAATTTGAGAATTGGATATTATGCGTGGAGGCGTGGATGGAGTGTGTTTAGGGATAAGAGATGGATTGGTTGACAGTTTGGAACCTTTGACTCTCCAAACTTGGGAAGATGAGCAATGATAGGTGGATACGGAAGTGTGCATGGAATTAGGACCAATTGCTTGATACACTTTGTACGTTGCTTGAAAAGCCTGCTTTTGCCTTTGTGGACATGTTTGATGGATACTTTTCCCTCTTTTATTTTTCCCCACAGTTTCTTTGACTGATGGAGTTTGATAGAGATGATTTTTCTTTGGTATCCATTTGCATTTGATTTGTCCAATATGCTTCTCAGCTTCTTTTGCTTTGATGACGTTCTTTGTACTTTGATTCAAATATTTCCTTTGATGTTGGTCCCACTTCGTGGATGGGGTGATGGGTGGATGAAGATTCATGATGTGGCTGGTTGTAGTATTGACATCAGTTTCACCATAAGGATTCTTCATGCTCCCTATGTTGACGTTTGCTTGAGACAAATTTGCCCCCAGTATTGTGGAAGTAGTACCTTCATGCTTTGATTCTTCCTATTCTGAAATGTCTTGTTTAGTAAGCATGCTCTGATAAATGACCACTGTAGATGATATTATTTCGATTGGATGCTCTGCTGACTCTGAAATATCTTGTTCTATCTAATTTGCTTCCTTGAGTGGATAATGTTCGATATCTTTATTCGTGATGTCCTCAATCTGAACTTGGGACATGTTTGATCCTGATGTTGACAACTCCATTTGATTGTAGGAGTTAAGAATCTTCTCTTTTTGTGTAACACAATCTTGTTCTAGCTGAAGATCATCTATGTGTCCATCTGTAGAAAGTATCTCATGGGTAGATGGAGGAGTATGTGCTACATGGATATGACCATCTTGCATATATAGGATATTATCCATTAGATTATTGTAGTATCTTGAAGATACAAATTCTTGATCTTGAACGATTTCAGAGTTGCTTTCAACATGCTTTGGATCAAGCTCTAGCAATGGTCATTTTCAAAACATGTTGATCCCCTTTAACCGCATGGTTACAGATGTTGAAGGAACCCTAGACTCGACACTTGAAGATATTGCGCGCCAAAATGTGGTGCATACTTTTGAAATCTGCAAAAGACTAAGCTTCATACAAGGTTAGTAAATCACAAATTCCTCAAGCATGACCCTATGAAACACCTTGCAAATGTTCCAAAGTGCAACAAAAGATAAAAGAAAACCACAAGCATAATGAAAACACTCAACAAGTTACCTATTCCATAGTGGATTGGTGTCACATGTGCTAGTGACCCTTTCCCAACCCTTGATCAATAGCTAAAATGATGAAATGCAAATGGAGATGATGAGCAAGATGAGTTCTCAAATTAAGAGAGCAACCTTGCATAAAAGTTGTGGATGATGAATGAGAATGAAGGCCTTCTTTTATAGATTTTCTTGATAAGAGATTGGCCAAGATGGTGAATGTGGGATTAAAGATCCTCCAATGAGAAAAAGACACTTGTCAAGTGGTGAGTGGTCAATGGCTGTGCAAGATTTGGGAAGAGTTCCCATGAGAGGGAGAATTTGAATTCAAATTTTGCCATAAATTTTGAGAGGGGGACAAGAAAAACAACAATAAATGCTATGTTGGACTTGTCATGTTGAGGGAAAATAAGGGCTTTTAATAAATCAATAAAATTGATTTACTTGTGCAAGTGGAGATATCTTGAGAATGCAAGTGGGATGAGATTAGCATTTAATCATGGTTAGATTAAATTAATGATGATTAGGTTAGCTTAATGGTGTTTAGATGATTTTGACTTTTTAGGATTTAAATATTTGATTTATTTAAATCAGAAAAGGATGGAAGATGCATTTTTGAGATTTTAATTAAATAAAGTTTTATTTATTTAATTAAACTATGATGTGAGCTTTTGATTTATTTAAATGATAAGAACCCGATTTACCAGGTGAATGGATGTGATGCATTTGATTTATTTATTGAGCGGATGAATATGCATAATGCAAATTTGACATGTCTACACATTCCACCATGTTCACATGTTGTGGATGTAGCAAATTGCTAGAATGAGAAACAACAAGCTTTTAAATGTTTGCACCCTTCTATGTTCAAGTGTTGCTGTTGTAACAGGTTAAATACTAAACTCAAAACTTTTACTTGACGCAGAAGAAGGGAAGAAATAAAAGAATCATTTATCTTCCACCATGGTGAAGGTTAGCAGTTGCATCTGGTTAGATAAACATGGCCTCCGGTACAACTATTAGAGTTGCTAAGAACATTCGAGTCAGTTTTGATTGCCATAAACATCTAAATTCATCTCCGAGATTATTGTAAGAGAAATTGTTCTGAGAGATGTGAACCATCTCCATTATTTTAAGGCAAGGACAATGTTATTGAGGAGTTTATTGGTGAAGCTAAATGAAATAATTTGTAAGATAGGTTCACTAAGTCAGTTTGAAATCAAGGAGCTCAATTACAGAGAGAGCAGAGACCGAGGAAAAATGACCACAGAAATATCAGATGCACTAGAAGACCTCCATTTGGGATATGACATCAAAACAGTCATAGAGATTACACATGCAAAAATGCTAAACAAAGACAAGGTGAGCAAACCGTTTTCCCAAGGAAAATGCCACAAAGAACATTGAAGACCAAACAAATCATAGTCGGACTTGTCCCAAGTCAATAAAACCAAAGTCATAAAAGAAAACAACCCACTACGGATTTCATACCATTTATGAACTGGTATGATCTTACAATATTAGACGACATATAAAACATTTAGCACGGTAAAACATAATCTCTTAGATTCTACAGACAGAACTTCCAGTATGCTTATGTTTTAAGGCATGTTAATATTCTCTAATACTATATCGATGCATTGCCATTCAAGAAGTAAGGAAACGTAATACCAGAGTTACCTAAAATTCCAGGTGCAATTTGGGGATCTAGTTTCCCCCTCGATCTCCCTCCTTCGTGCCCTCTTTTGATCCCCTTCCAAACGTTTGCTGCCCTCCCCCTGATCTCAGCACGTTCCTCCTCCACTAGCACCCGATGCCTTCCCCACTTCCCTTCGCTTTCTTCAAAACATAGACGAGGCACGTAGCCTTCTCCTCCCACCTACCACTCAGCATAGGTACAATGTTTTTTTTTCCACCTTCCCTGTAATTCCTCCCTCCTCTTTTTACATGCAAATCCATCATTAATTAGAAGAGGCATTTTTTTCTCAGCATGCAGAGTCCCTAACAAGAACACGACTGAGGCTCCATAATGAAGCGGTTACAAGAAGTATATTCTAAAATTAGTTTGTATGGCATGTGAATAGGTAGAGTGGCACACACAACCATAACTTCTGTTATTTGTAATTATAGACCACGCCAGCCATCATTTATTAATTTATTTTATTAATTGAACTAGATGTGTTCTAATTTTAAACTCAATAATTACCTTTTTAATATTTTATATTTATTTATCGCATAGTATTTAATCCAACAATACTGGACTACTTAGAGAGAGATTTTCTTTCGCACCTATTACTCCCGCTATCCTACATGAAATTGTTGATGACATTTGTCATCTCAAATCTATTTTTAGCATCATTCTAGTTTGTGCCATTAAGATGTGACAGTTACAAACTACACTCCAATTAAAGAATAGTGTTAGTTATATTTATTTAATCCTTCATTCATATAAGAGCTTATCACGAAGCCTTTTTAAATCCACTGATTCCTAGTTAACAAAACAATCAAACAAGGGCACTAATCAATCACATTATTCACAGCATGCTATCAAACAATTATCTCTAAAGGAGAGACCAAATCACATACAGCTTCATGGTCAAGACGAAGTGCAGAGGGGGTATTACAACAATTTTCATTGAGACGCATTTTTTCTTTTTCTTTATTGTCCCATTTTCTTCTTCAACTTAAAGATGAATCAAAACAAGTCCTCTACCAACTTAGTTAAATTCTCCTCCAAAATTTTCCTTGATTGATAAAAATGAAAATTTGTCTCTCCAATATTTGCCTCTTTGATAAATGTGCAAAAACCTCTTCTCCAAAATCTCCGCCCCAAGTGATATAAATTAGAATTAAAATCTTGCAATTTGATATCCAGAATAATGAAAAATAAGCTTCTATTTATATGCATATGGGATGGGAAAAAAATTATTCTAGTGTACATGGAATAACTAGATCCTAGTTTAAATGAATCAAGTAGTAAACAAACAAGTTATTTCATTATGGAGTTTGTTGTTATTTAATGCATAGGTATGCACAACATATGAAGTAATTTTAGAATTTTGTTAAAGTATCAAAAATGTATAATAGAGGTATAATTTGATTTGAATTTCAAGTTACTTGTCAAAAATATTATATTTTGTTCTCAACTCAATGGTTCATGTTGCTTAAGTCATTTAAAAAAATATATTTATTGTGATCAACATGAATGAACTTAATTATAAAGTGGCATTGATTTCCTAAAATTCTACTAGAGATCAAATGTATATTGAATATAAGGAAATGTAAGTTGTAAGGGATCATCAAATAAAAAAACATGTATGTATATTGAATATTTAAAGCAAATGCATACATATATCATGTGTAAACATGTAACCATAAGCAAACACACATGTACATACATGTAAAGAGATTTAATGTATAAACATTTAACACATGTTATAAGAAAATAGGCAAATGTATGTATATATCATATAAGAAAATTTGTGTACATATCATATAAGAAAATTAATGTAAATTAGATATAATCAAATGTCGAATACTAAAGATCAACAAATAAGAAAATGTAAGTTAGAGATCATCAAATCTCAAATACTAAAGATCATCATATAAGCAAATACATGTAGTAAAGATCATAAATCTAGTGTGCAAGGCCTAATATGAATGCTGACTCCTAGTCGAACGACCATATGAATGCGAACGGTCCTGCTCTGATAGATGTGCTGAGCTCTGCAAATAAAATTGTGTACAAAATGTGTTAAATAAATATAATTTATATTAAATAAATTTTATGAAAGTTATTTTAAAATGAACTTGTATTTTTAAATATCTATTTAGATCTATGCATACATAAATATTGCATGTAGATATACACGTGTATATATAAAAAATTAAAACTCACATGTCCACTGGCAGCAGATTCATCCACAGAGTCACATCGATCATGTACATGATCTGGACCAAAGCTAGGAGTGACATGAGGTATTTCCACCTGTAACAATATATGTACATATATATCATCTTACATGAATATCTAGTTAAAACAAAAATTTAAAAATAATTAAAAAATAATTGAAACATGCACATGCACACATACATGTACATCATCTGATATCGGATGACCTAAGTCCTTTGAAACGGTCAAGCAACAAATCAACATCTGCATCCATCTAATCTATCCCATGTCATGCCAGAAATGATGAATGTAGAGGACTATGAAGGTGAGATGGCATTGATGATGATGAACCAGAACCAATCAACATATCAGTAAAACCCATAGTCTGTGCAGCTACCGAATGAACTGTAGGTGGACCTGCTGTGCACTAGTGCTCAACTGAGAGTGATGGGATCCTAGAGCTAAACAAAATCCGTGTGCCAAATGATCTTTGACATGCTCTATATTGATCCCATAGTCTGATGCAATGTGGGAATATGCCTCCAACAGGTCCTCAACCAAACAATGCAGAGTCATGCATGCCATATCTCCTATAATTGCATCAAGCTATGTAGGAGTAGGGATGTTGGCCGCTATAAAATTATCCATGGTGGTCCATTGTGCTGAAAATAGGGTGCATTAGGAATGTTTGGACATCAAATACTGACCTACACAATCATCAGATATCCTAGTGGTGGCAACCACAATGTCACCTACAGTGTCAATTGCTTCCTTTTGGGAAGAAATGACAACCTCATCTGCTATGGGGGCTAGAGCTGGGGTTAGAGCAGGAGACCTCTTGCCAACTAATTCCCTAAACACTAGAGCCAGTCTATCTGCTCGATGATAGGTGGGCCTATCGGCAATCCTGCCACGCCCCTGACCAGCATATGGTGGAATGTCTAGGTAGTTAACTTTGAGGCCCAAATGGACCTTAGCATACAACTGCTGAACAAAATATAATGGAATCTAGTCATTGTTTGGGTATTGACCATGTGTTGTGAGAAATCGTGGGTAGATCAATTCAGCCATAGCACGATCGACACATCTAGTGACTTGGTATCCCCTAGCCTTACATACATTTTGATAAAAAGGAAAAAAGTGTTTTTTATCATTTCTTTGGTCACACTATCCTATATTTGTTTAAGGGGAACATCACCATGTACTTCTTCCTGCATGCGGGAAAGAATAACAACTACTCTATCTGGGGAAAATGAACTAGTCCTATCAAGTTCATCTCTTAGTTTTTCTAAATTGTCTAATATTGACATGCATGGTTCAAAATATATCCCTGGGTTTGCACCCTGTGCTAATGAGTCTCTCAATTTTTTAATCTCATTAGTGGTATTTGCAACAAAAAAAATCTGGACGTGGAACATGATCTTCATTTTCCATGTTATATATATGTATGTACACCTAAAAGAGCCATGAGACCTTGGTAAATAATATATCTAAATAAAGGGAATACAAATCTAAAACAGTTGTAATAATTCATCTACTCATCAATAATATTTCCATACCATTAACAAAAAAACATTCAACATCTATCATAATTTTTAATAATTTCATAACATTCAAATTACTAGATTGCACACAAAACATAATTTAAAGCAATTCTAAAATTTAAATTTAAAACATAATCTAAAATAGTTCTAAAATTTAAATTGCTAGATTGCACACAAAGCATCATTACTTAACATTGGCGGTCATGTAAAATCAATCCAGTCATTATTGAAGGAATAAATAAGAGAAGAAAATGAGACAGATGAAGATGTCCCTTATAAGGTTCAATGTAATGATGGAAAATAAAGATGAAAAGTATTGGGGACCTATATTTTATTTTAATAGCATAAGAAGATAGTTCCCTCTACTAGCAAATGAAAAATTGTATGTGCTTTGAATTGTGTAATTGTTGAAATTGACACCCTATGATTTGATAGAAATTAGGATATAAATGGAGCTATATCAACTAATTGTAAATCTATTATAAGTGACATAAAGCCTCAATGTCTCATTTGTATTAAAATATGGGGATGATGTGACTATTTTAAGGCCCAAAATTTCATGTGTTAATAGCATAAACATATAACATCAATTTTTTTGGGAGTTTGTACCAAATACCTTTTTCCAAACACAACTTTTGTTTAAAATACCTCAAGACCATGAATGAAATAAAAAATTTCCTAACTTAAAGACCATCAAGGAAGGTCTTAATGCCATATGTGGCTTCCTTTGCCTATTATATAAAATTCAACTAAAATAGATTTTAAGAAATAGTTCCACAAAATTAGAGGTGTCCAACCATGTTTTCAATTAATTTAAAACTATTATTTTAATATTTTTTAATTTTTAAATAAATATATAAATTTCTTACATTATTTTGAATTAAAATGATAATAGTGGACATAAATTACACAAAATTGAATGTTATTAAAATTTTGGTTAAAAAGTAAGAAGGTTAACCTTTAAAGCCATTGAGGAAGCTATTGAGCTACTACAAGTGGTTTATCCATGAAGGGCTTGAAGTATCATAAAGAAAGTAAATACAAGAGGAAGGAAAATATAGATGATTTCCTCACAAGTATATAAATGTTTCTACTTGATTATTTATTTCATCCTAGAAAGAAACTATAAATGTTGTTTATCCTATAAATTTTATCGTATTAATAATCTTAGATGCATGTGACTTGTTAGCTTCCCTTTTCATTTACTCATGTAATTTAAGAAATCTATTATTAGAGTTGCACATGAGAAAAAAATGAGCTCCCCTCCAGTAAGGGCTTATTTTTTTCTTATACCAATTTGAGAATTTTATTATTTCAATTCTTAATCCTAATCAAAATGTGGTGAAGGGGAAATAATACCCATCCAATAAGTGTTCCCCAATCCCTTGAAAAGGAGAACTTGTGTATTATCCAACTTGGCTATCATTGTTAGGATTCTAGCTTCTAGTTCTACTATTTTTAGAATACTACTAGAGCCTAGATTGATGGCTCCCTTCTCTCTCCTATGGGTGGGGATCCCTCTAAGATTGGTTGTTCCACCTCTTCAAATGAGATTAGTAACAAGGTTTATGAGTGTGTTAAATAGGGGAAGAGGTTGGGCATATAATGTCCTTTAGACATGGTTGTTGAATGTAAAATTATTTAGACCATGAGAGGGTTGAACAATTTAAAAAGAATTGGAAGACAACTATAATAGATATAACATAGCATCCTTAAATGGTTCAAATTTTAAATGAAACAATGAAAGAAAGAATAAGAAAACAAAGATTAGTGTAAAATTATTTGAAAATAATTGGGGATAAAAATATCTAATTTAATATTTGTTAACATAAATGAACTTCAAAATAGGATTATGTAAGTGAAAAAAAGGTTCTATTTCCTTCATTGAACCTAAATTTATCTAGTTAAGATATGTCTAAAATTAAGAATTCACACTAGAATATCAATATTCCATAAGAATCTCATAAAGAGGATGAATTTAATGGAAGATAATATAAAATCCTCCATATGAAGTTGAATTTTATCATTACATTATGAGTGAATCATCTCAATTATATAGCTAAGAACATAAAAAAATTATTGATTAGAAAGAAAAATAATCACACATTTATCATATTTTTATATGTATAAAGTTTACATATCATCAAACTATTTAAACTTATAGATTGCATAAAGCTATAAATTGAATCATTAAAACTAATTTATTAAGAATCAAATCTAATAAACTTTGATTCCATATTGCATACTTGTTATAAATATATCTCACTAATCCAACTATACATTTTATATATATTAAAAAATATATAATTTAACAATTTATACAACTTCTAATTATTACAATAAATTTGGAATCAAACATGACCCAAATGTAGGATAAAGACAAGAATCTTAATCTATACCATTATTTTGAGTTTGGTTTAATAGAAATTGAAAAAATTTATAATCATGAAAAAAACAATGAATAAACTAAGGATCATTTTAACAATGGTGAATTAGTGCCTAAAGATTGGCCTAAACAATTTTAATATTCAACATTCTCATCACAAATGATATATGAAAACTAAGGATAATTTGGTTATATATTTTCATAGATTTAAATTTTGAATATTTATTACTATAACATGTTCATTACAATTAGATTTTTAAATAATATTGTAACAATTTATTATGTCTTTGAAATTTGTTTTGTGGATTTTAATGTTGTTTTTAAAATTTAAGTTAGAGTAAGTAGAATCTAATGAGAGACCTTGAAAAGATTCAAGGAATTTATGTTTGCCTTAAAATTATGATTATTGCTTGATTAAATAGATTATTGATTGTATTTAGATTTCAAAATTGGAAATACTTTAAAATTATAGAACCATATTATCCTTTGATACAAAAAGCTATGCCAAGGATTATTTGTATCTTCCTCATAATTATGTTTCACATATTGAATATTTCAGGGAGGATTGCGTGGATGATTTGAAAGTTGAAGCAAAGATTGGTTGAGATCGACAAAGGATATTAAATGATAAACTCCAAAATCCTAAGAATAGAGAAGATGCTCAGTCATATTTTAATAGACATTATCTTCACTCCTATTCAAATGCAACCTCTCCAACCAATATATTGGATTGCAAAATAAGTAATATATATATATGAATTTACTCCTAATCCCCCTCCATTTACCCCACCATTAAATATGCATATTGGTATTCACCTACTCAAGTTTTATGAGACCCTAGGTGGCTTTGTGAATACATCAAAAATATAATGCATGATGTCTAAGAATTTAATTGTGATGGATTGATATATTCCAAGAATTTATAAATGAAGTATATATTCATATATATGTATTTGTTTGAGTGTTTAAAATTAGTTAAAAATTTCTTTGAGGGATTTATGCAAATATGACATCTTAGAAAGATAATTTCATGTCATTTTGGTGAAGTCATAACTTAACTTTTAATTTATCATTTATGGGAATGACATCTTCGAGAAGTTTATAGAAGGCCATAGATGGCGGGCCACTTTTTGAATTAAATTTAGTTATTGAATTTGTATTTTTTGGATGCGCATTTAGATTTAAATTTATACACCAAAGTCACAATGTCCTACTCTTAATTAAATTCCTACAAGAAATTAAGGAACTTGGGATACCCACCTCCCAATGGTCTTGGAATGGATGCATTTAGATGGAGAAGGATTTCAAAAGGCTCATGGTGCTTGTGGACCCCTCAAAGGCATGATATATAACACATGAAATTTATTTATGAAATTTGGTATTTAGTTACATTGGCTTCTAGTATGAATGTTAAATCTATAAGGTGGAATTCTTAGTTGAAACTCTCAATCTTCCATTGTTGGTTTCTAGTGTGATTATACAATATGAGAGAAGTATTAATTTCTAATGTTAATTATTGAAAGAAGGTATATAGATTATTTGAGCATCTTAATTCTCATACAGAGTTGTCTTAGTCAATTTCTCAATGTATGAGTTCCATATATTTGTAAATTTTTCCTAATATAAAAACATATTTTATTTCATTAATTAACCTATCTATTCCACATTACAAAGGATGCTCTTATTTTAAATTATAAGTATATAATTCAAAATTAATTAGTAATTTTCAAGATAGAGTACACACAATTTCTTTAGTTAAAATAAAATAATATTCTTATTTCCATGAGAGTTATGTAGAATGGTAGCTTGATGTCTCAAAAATATTTCTTTCATACATACTAAATTTTTATCATTACATTATGAGTGAATCATCTCAATTATATAGCCAAGCACATCAAAAATTTATAGATTGGAAAGAAAAATAATCACACATTTATCATATTTTTATATGTATAAAGTTTCTACCATCAAACTATTTATACTTATAGATTACTTATTTTTGAATTTGGTTATTTGGGTTCAAAATGTCATGCTATATGATTTTATTGTGTTTTCACCATGTTGTCATGTGTAGATAGCTATGTATTTTATAGGTGCAGGAATTTTAGAGGAAGGAAAATTTGAACAAAATGCATAAGGATGAGATGGCTCAGCCTTATTTACCTTAGGATTTGGTTGAGGCTCCCTTTGAGCATAATCGAGGGGTGGTTGGTCCTCTTGTAGACATGACTTTAAATTTAGAAGGTATTGTCAAGAGAAATTTAGAGGAGATTGGTAGAGACAAGAATCATGTTATAGATGGATTAGTTGGAGTTCATTGCCTCTACCATTCTCTTTATTGGTGTTTGTAAAAGGGTGGGGCCCTTTCAAAATTTATATTTCTAATTCATAAATTCAACCAAAAGTATTTACCCTAAAATTAAAATATAAATTTAAACTTTAAAATAGTATTTTTTGATATTATATAATAGCCTCATGTATTTAATTTATAAATCCTATTATTCTTTATGTTTAATTTCAAAATTTTAATGCTCAGCAAGTATAGGTTACAAGTGCATTCTTTACATTTTTTCTCTTTCTTTTGTACTATTTTGTATATGGGTGTCTTATATGCATTGCCTCAAACATATAATTTTGATGCCTTATACCTAGTTCTACATGTAGTTTATGAATGCATTCCTCCTTTATTCTTTGCTAATTGTAATTGAATATTAGACTTGTTTTTTAAAATATGGCCACCCTCTCAATCAGTAAAATAAGTCATCTATTTTGTGGTGGATATTAATGTTAATTGTTTATTTATTGAACATGTACATAATCAAGACAACTTGGAAAAGCGTCTTATCTTTCTTTTTCATAAAAATAGTTGGAGCATCACATGACAAGACACTAGAACATATAAATCCTTTCTTTAAAATGTCATTTAGGAAATCCTTTAATTCATGCAAATATGAAGTGTTTGTTCAATAGGGATCTCTAGATATAGGGGCTAATTCATGCATGAACTCTATTAAAAAATAAAGCACCCATTTAGGAGGAAACATGAGGAGTTCATTCTAGGAAAGACATCCTAAGACTTTTGTAATGGAGGTTTTTCTTCATTTGAATGGTTCTCATTCACTTTTACTAAATAGAAATTAACAACAAACAAGGCACACCATTTTCTTTATTCTCTTTTGAGTTGTAAAATAAAAAAATTAATAATACCTTCATTCCTTGTAATCCTAATAGAACTATTTTATTATACATTTCATTCAAACAATCTAGTTTCTTTCCTCTAAATTTATTCTTCGATTCATACATTTAGAACCAACCATTTTTGGATACTTAATGTCATACGACTCAAAGGAAAAATATGAATAATTTTATCCAAGTTTCCATTGTATGCACCCTAAGTTATAATTTTAGAATGGTATCATTTATAAACTATCTTTGGGACATGTGCACAACTCAACACTACCTCTTTTAACAAGGATTTAGGTTTTAAGTTGAGTTTCTAAACTATCTAAGGTGATACAAAATAGTAAGAATCACCTAATTATATTAAGATTTTAAGATATAAAATATATTAATTTTACTTCATAGCTCTGGTATGACATTTTCACATCATTATCACCATGCTCCCTAGCTTTCTTTGTTGGTGTCATATCCACCATGAATGAGGCCCATTTTTCTAAAGGTCCTATATATAAAAAATAATTAGATAAACCTTCACCAATGTTTGCATTTTAATTCTAATTGATTGCCACTTTATATCTTTTACCAATTTATAATTTCATATTGATAACTATAACCCTCATTTCAAGGATTTACCAATATAAAAACTTGTAGGGGAATAACTATAATTCCCCATTTTTATAAATAGTCTAGATTACCTAAGTTCCAATTGAAGTTTTGTTAGAGTGTAATATAATATGTTTACCTCTAATCAATGGTTCTAGATTAATTGTTTCAAATCCCTCAAAAAATTATACTCATTAGAGAGGTTGTGCATTAATAAATCTTACCAATTAGGGATCATATTCTTATTTATACTTTCATACCACAATCATTAACATAACTTATCAACCTTAATGAGGGAAATAGTCACTATTATGGTTCACATTTTTATTTACCAATAATTCATTATTGTGGGTTGAACAAAATAATCCATCCTATACAAAATTATAAATATATATGGTTATGAAAAATAATTCGTTATTGTGGGCTTTGTGTCTAGTGGCACTCTTTTGGGGGTTCTTGTTCTTGGAGTGGTTTGGTTGATTTTGGTTTCCCTTTTGTGGCATGGTTGTGTCTTCTTGTGGTTGGAGAGGTGGAGTTGTGGTTTATTTGTGGCTCTGACCAACGTGTTAGGGTAGCTGGATGGTTTTATTGTTTGGCCTTCTCTAGGTTTCCTCCATTTGTGGGCTCCCCTTTCCCTTTTGGGGCTTGTTTGCTTCTACCCTCTTTGGGTTTAGATCTCTGGTGGTCTTTTGGCTTGTTCTTTTCCCAATTGTGTGGGGGTGATCCCACAATAGTGGTTTACAATTTTTGGCCAAACTGGACACTGAAATTATTTTTTTAAACTAAATCTTCACATTCGGGCACCTATAGCAGCTAAACCGTGAAGAATTTGAAGATGATGCAAACTAGAGTCTCATCACATTTTGTCTGTAGATTCTAAAAATATTTTTTTCAAAATTTTTGGAATCAAATTCCACTTCTTTTTCCATCTCCCACGAAAACCTTTTTTTTTCAAAAAACAACATTTTTAAAAAGTGACGCACACCGTATAATGCACAACTTTTTTTCCATGAAGGATAAAATTCTAATTCTTTCGAATTTAGATTCGTAACTCCGATATGTAGTGCTTCCACTTGGTTAGATAGTTTTTTATTGAATATTTTTTGTTTAATCAAGTTTCAAAGTCAAACCAATTACAACTCAGACATAGCGCGACTGTATAATGCATAATTTTTTTTGTATATATCAAAATTTGAAATTTTTTTCTATTGGATAAAGGACTTCAATATCTGGTGCACTCATATACATATATTTTTTTTTGATAATCTGCTATTTTTCCACATGTGCAGAACATAGACCTTCATTTTTGATGAAAAACCTATGTTTAATAAAACTAAAAAAACAAATACATAATAAAACCAAAAAATATTAAAATTATATTCACTGGATAGCTCGTTCTGAGGAATACCTGATTCCAGTTGGGTTTGCGAATATTCCTCCATTTTCATCCTCAAACTGAGCTCCGAAGTGCCAAAATTCAAGTTTTTTTGTGTCTTGGGGGGGATGAGGAATAAAGGGGGTTCACTCAAACCCCTAGGGGTTCATTCAAACTAGGGTTCACTCGAACCCTGGTTCATTCGAACCCCCCTTCTATAAGGGGTTTTGATTTCTTTTTTGACGGGAAAGTATTGAGAGGGTTCGACTGAACCTAGGTTCTACTGAACCCCTAATTGGTTCGGTCGAACCAATAGGTTTGTAAGAACCCCTAAAATCAATTTTTTTTCCATGCATTCATTTTTTGTGAGTTTTCCTTCCTCACTTCAATTGTAAACCACTATTGTGGCTTCACTAGTGGGTTGGTTGCTTTGGAGGCCTTTTGGCAGATTGCTTATGGGTGGTTGTTACTAAGGTTGGTGGTTTTCTCTTGGGCTTAGCTGCTTTTTGCTTGCTTAGTACTATTTGCTTAGTTGTTCTGGCCTTTTGTGAAGGATCAAAATTTGTTTCTAGTGCAGTGTTTACTAAAGGATGCTATGGTTATTGGTTTTACTACTGTGTTAGTTGTCTCCTCTGGTCCTATAGAGGTGGACCTCCCTCAACTATTCTTATTGAGGTGGGAAGTGCTCCTATGGAGGTGGAGGTGGAGGGTGCTAGTGATTTCTGGCTATGGTGGTCTTGCTGCTTGTAGCTTCCTCTCCATTAGAGGGGAGCTCTCTCCTTTCGAGGTGGTTGTGGAGTTGGTTTCCTGTTGCAAGAATGTTTCTAAGAAGTTGGTGTTGTTGGAGCTTTCCTTGCTGCAAAATATCTTTTTTGGCACAGTGGTGTCTTCCATGAGCAACTGGTTTGCTGACGCTAGGCAGATGCAGGTGAGATTTATGTGTAGCTTTTGGGTTTCTGGTCCTAATTAAAACTAGGATGTTTGAGGGTCTCTGGCCCTGGCTTGTTTGTTAGATGCAGTGTATGTGGTTTTGCTGATCTTTTGAGGCTGTTGTGGGGCTGCTGATGGTTTTTGATATATCTTAATTTCAACCTGTCTTTCTTTGTAATGGGTTTCGGGTCCCATCAAAACCTGTTTTTAACCTCTAATCAAAACAATAATTATAGTAAAAAATATTTAGTTACCAATTTTTTTTTACCATGAACTGTTTGATATAATGCCTCAAATAAATTTGTTAATGTTTAGGTAAGGCTTTAGAAACATTAAAGAAAATTCAATTGGAGGTTCTCTGGTAGAAATGTATGCAAAATGTGGAAGCATAGACAAGACACATTAATTTTTTGACAGAGTCTAGAAATGGGTTTGTAAAATCTTTTAAGCAACTACAACACCATTTATTCAACACTCCCTACCCATGCCAAAATTGGAGCTTTGGAATAGGGTATGAACATTCATCAAAGCATGATAGAAATACTATTTGTTGAAAAGGCTTTAGAAACTTTCAAGAAAATGCAATTTCAAACAAAGAAATGCAATTTGAAATCTACAAATTTGAAACATTTCACATTTCGCATTTAGGGTTTAAAAATTTCTCAAATAAATGTGTTTTTAAATCTATGAAATTCAAAGCTAACCAACTTGTGAGCTATGGAGGTTGAGTTGATGAACTGTGGCTATGGAGGTCGGGGTGATGCAAGTTTTTCCCGTTTGGTTCGCTGTTCATGTTTGGGTTCGCCGTTCGCCGCAAACACAGTTTGAACACAGAGAAAATGTATAATAGGATAGTGACAATTTCTTTTTATTTTTTATGCCCTATTTCAAGGGGTTTGGTCGAACACCCATTTCAACGAACCCCATAAAACATTAATTTTGTATTCGTATGGTTGTGGGTTCGGTCGAATAGGTGGTTCGATTGAACCCATGTGTTCGATCGAACACCAAATCTAGTTCGGGCGAACTAGAGAGTTCGATCGAACCCCTTGACATTGTGGAAACACAAAAAAAAAAAAAAATTCCTTCCTCAAAAAATTTGTAAACCACTATTGTGGCTTAACCCTAGATGAAGTGGCAAAGATAAGTCCATGGCTTAGGGACTAATCAAACCATGAGAATTCAGATGAGACCAATTTCCAAGAGTTACAAACGATGTTAAGGGGGTTAACCCATGAGTATTAGAAATGATAGATATCTAGATCTTACCATTCCAACAAATTCTCCCATGGATTAATTCTTTGATAGTAGTAAATACATACAAAAATGATATGTATATCCAAGGAGCATCCTCCAAATCCCTCATAATATATTTGGTTGTAAACAAGGCACATTAGGTATACAAGAGCTAATGATACCTAAGCTCCCTTTCTCCTTCAAAAGGATGTACTATGACCAAGGTGTGATAGTCATTCCTTTCTAATTGCTTCATTTGACACACAGTTAATTTTTAAATGGAAATGCCAAATAGGATGTTGAGGTGTAGAAATGGTGTCATTTTTCACCTCTTTCCATTCTTTAGGAATTCATGATGGATGGGATGTGGGATGTGTCAACAAGAATTAGTTTTTTGCATTATTGATTGAAATCCTAAGACCATATAGTAGTAACTCTAGAATATCTAAGTATTATTCACCTCTTCAACAAAATGTTGAATGCAAATCATGTGTTATCATCAACAAAGTGCCATTTGAATTTCTTAGCATTACCAAGAAGAGAGATGCCTTCGCTAAGGTAATTTGTGTGAGAATTTTGGAAGATATATATATATATATATATGAGGATGTTATATGCAAGAACATAAGGAACAACGTAAGAGGGTAGCCTTGGTTTATATATTTTTATGGGGAAATTAAGGGGAAAGAGAAATAATAGTTGACAATCCATTGTTTGCATCCATTAAGAACATTTTGACATGAGCATGTCTATTATGGGGCCAACTTAATTTAAAATTTTAATATTGAAGGGATAGTAGATGTAATCATAAGTCTTGTGAAAATAAAGCCTAATGATGACAACATCCTAGGCAATTTTTTGGGCTCATTATATCATCTCCCAAGCTAGCACCAAATTGTCTAATATAATTATCTATCACTTACGAATCCAATTTGATTAGATCTCATAGTTTCTTGGGTATTGTATTTGATTTTTCTAGCCAAGGCATTGACAATAATATTATATGATGTATTAAGTAAGATGTTGGGGCACCAACCATTTATCATATCCTCTTTTCTTCCCTTGGGAATGAGTTTAATCAACCTGTAGTTAATAAAATCTCCTAATGATCTAGTTTCAATACTCTTAAGATAAAACATTGTAGAAGTCTTCTCAAATTTAGCTAGAATTCCATCCATTTCAAGTCATTTTCCAAATCTATATCATATATTGTTGTTTCAATCTCCTTCAAATAAAATTCACTATCAATAAAGGTACTATATTCAAGATCAATTTTTTTGGGGTATATAGCTCACCATGTTACACTCTAGTATAAGAATGAGATGATCATTGGCTAGTAGAAAGTTGTTTATAATAATCATGGAAGGTTTTCTATACTAAGATGAACCATTAGTAGTTTTTATGATTGAGATGTACTATTTTCTATGTTTATATGTTGAATAAATTTATTGGAAGAAAAATATGGATCCCTTATCACCATCGTTTATCAATTGGAGTCAAGATCACATTTGAACACCTTTTCCCTTATATAAAAAGCCATCTTTGAAAGAAAAAATTCTATGTGATAAGTTGACTACTGGAGGGGGATACTAAGAGGGTTGTTGTCCAATTAGTTTCTTTCATTTCCAAGCTATCCTTTAAGAAACTTCTTAAAATTATTTGATATTTATCCCTAATTCTCTATCCATAAACACAAAGAAAAAAGTACATCAAGTGATGACACCTATTGTGTTGAGGGTAAAGTTCAATGTTTAAAGTAGCCAAAAGGCCATCAATATAGTCTAAGTGGTTTTGAAAATGGGTTATAGTCAACTTAGAGGGAATCTCATTGGGAAAATCAAAGGCTCCAAAAAAGGATATTTATATGATGAAGATTGGGGAGGTAGTTTGAAAAGGGGAGGTCAAGATGAACTCATTGAAATTATAAGAATTTTTTTTAATAAGTTCATTTAAATGTTTGAGATGTGATGCATTTTATTATAATAATGTAGTGGGTTATCACTTGACACAATATAAAAAATGGACCTTTCATCTTAATTTAGAGGCTTTTTTACTTTAATTTTTTTGGGTCTCTTTTCACATGCATTCCTTTCTTTATGCAATACACTTCCTTTTCTAAAATGTTTTCACTTTGATTCCATTGTTATCTCAATATTTATCCTGTGTGATTGAAAAATGAGATTTGATAGTTGAAGCACAATATTTGTATGTAAACCAGTGTACATTTACTTGTAAATATTTTAATTCATAAATATCTATATTATAATATTTTAAAAGAGAATTATAACACTAATTCATTAAAAATATGTGGAACAAGATTAGATCCAAAAAAATTAAGGTGAAGTTTTAAATAGGAAAAAAAATATAATTATGGTCAAAGTGCTATGCAACAAGAGTTATAGAGTCAATACAAAGAGACGACAATAACAATTAGTGAACTTCTTTTGGCCATTGAATAGATCTTGACTATCAATAATCAACTCCTACCATACAATGACTTCTTCATTTTATTCTTCGACATATTACATTATATTCTTCATAAGAGATAAACATATATACAAAAGAGAAGACAACACATGCAACAATACAAAACATAAATCTAATGTTTAATAAGAATTTATAAATAAACAACTCTCAAAGTAACTTAATTAACTTATACCTAAAATTATTTAAAAATAAAAGAAACCATAGACTTAAAACTCGATTAAAATACCTAAAAAGACAGAATCTTTCTTTCAGTACTAAATACAATCTACACTCTAAAATCACTCTCATGCAATTTGGTCAGCTTATATAGTTTGCAAGAGACTATAAATCCAATATATTGCAAATTGATTGAAGATTTTATTGTAATTTGTATGATGCTTATTAATCCAACTTTATCTAGACGACAAAATTTCGAAGCTTCCTCTCATTCTTCGGTCAACAGTAAGTAGGAATATTGCAAAAGTAATAAAAAAACTTGAGCCACTCAATAACTTCAGCCAGACTACGATCTACAAATGTCAAACGAAGACGTTAGCAGTAGCATTAAAGTTTTGTTGAATTCTTTACTGCCTTGACTGTAATGCAATCGCAATAAATGTTGTAGTTGCTTGTAAAAGAATCGAATTAAATGCTATAGTTGCGTGTAAGGAAGGTTTTGGGATCATTTTTCAAAGTCTCCGACGACGTTGAAAAATGTTCATTATTACAGAAGTCTTCAAACGAATGATCATTTTTACTTTCTATTCTATGTTGAATGATTGACTGATAGAATAATATTATTTGCAAGACTATGTCATAAATTCCATTGTGTTTGGTAAACTTTTTTTCACGTGACTGGTAGCGTTGGCACGACATGCCCTCCAGCACCACGGGGATGGTGGGGAGACTATACCTTGTGGCCTCTTGCATGCTTTAGCCAATCGAGCTAGGCCCCCCAGTCCACACTCTCTTTTAGAATTATTAGTTGCCTCTCATAACCATTTATTTGACTTCATCTAAATAGGTGCAATCATGTAGCTTTATTTAAATTTCCTTATATTTTTAGTAAATGTAAATAAATCTAAAGTAAATTACAATAGATTTGTTATATTTATCTAAAATATATTAAGAGATATGAGTCTTGAGGTTATTTCGATAGATAAGTAAGTAAAATAACTCCTAAGTAAATAAAATGACTCCAAATTAATATCTTTCTTATTTTTTAGATTGATATATTTAAGATATCTATACCACTTAGAATAATATAATATATTATATATTATTTAATTTAATAGTATCTATATTTAAAAATTTAAATTTGGACACATGTAAAGATAAAATAAGTTATAAATAACTCATATTTAATTAACACTAAAATTGCATTATTCCTTTTTATTTTTAAGTTGAATTTGTATATAGGACATAAGAGAATACATCACAAAAACTTGCATAGATAAAAAAACCACACTAGATGACGCAACTTAGTTTAGGATTAGGTTTAAGACACAATCCACTTGACAATTAAAATATGGCAAAATCTTTTGCATCTAATTAATCTTTCTTCCTTGTCTAAATCTCAAATTTGAGTCTTCTCTCGCAAATACTTTTTGTATTCCAATGATTGAATTTTTGATTGAATCTTACATTCTTAAAGCACACAAGTCTCTAAAATAAAATATTAAGACTATATTAAATCTTAAATTATTAATATTTAAATTAATGAATGTATTATATTATTTTATAAATATTACAAACTTATAATACAATATACAAACTATTTTAAAAGAAACAAATAAAATAATCATATTCCAAAAAAAATAAAATCACACAACTACTAACTTATTAGAATATCGTGACAGCCAATTCAATTACTACAACTTTCCGTCTTACACTATTTGTCTAAACACAGAAATCAATCACAATATATTTTATTTAACAAGTAGACTCATTCCACAAACATTATGCATCTAAATGTAAATTTAATATTTTTATGGATACCCTAAGACACTTCCTCCTAAGGAGAGACCTAGACATCTAGACAATGAGTCAGTGATTTCTAGATTGTTGTACTACAAAATTGGTACCACTTGTTTTTGAGAGTTCTACTAGTGATAGTGGACTCCACTTGATTAATGCTATAAGATTTCCACAATCCATAATATTTTCATAGAGTTCTACTAGTGACTAGTGGGCTCCACTTGATTAATGCTATAAGATTTCCACAATCCATAATGTTTTTAGAGAGTTCTACTAGTGGCCAGTGGGCTCCACTTGATTAATGCTATAAGATTTCCACAATCCATAATGTTTTCAAAAAATTCTACTAGTGACCAGTGGGCTCCACTTGATTAATGCTATAAGATTTCCATATTTGCTGCTCCAATTGTTCAGTGCACCGTGCACCGTGAAAATATATAGTTATTATTCCTGATTTATTTTAAGATAAAAAGAGTGTACCGAGGCATATCAATAATAGAGCGATTGTTGATTTATTCCTTTTTGGACTCATACCAATGTAATCTTTATTTGAATTCCATGTAATGAATAATTGAGTTGTAGCTGGTTCAATCTTTTTGTCCATCCTTCGCTAGAGTCTAAATGCTTCCTCTCACTCTTCTGTTTGGCGTTACCGTCTGCGCCATTTTATTTCGCTGCTCGCTATGCGTTGATCCGCAGTACGAATATTGCAAAAGCAATCAAACATGTGGCAGCACAAAATTCATGTTCCCTTTCGGCACAGGTCACCGTAGTTGTGGTGTGGCAAGCTTTCAGCTCGACTGTGTACAGAACGTACGTCCAGTAATTGGACTAGGGAACAACAGTTACACAGTATTACAGGTTTTCTATGATAATCAGACGTTTACTCTGACAGATGACAAGAATTTCCAAGATTGCACATTTTCTAATCTGTTCGATTCAAGTTGGGACTCGGGCAATGGCGTTTTTAATATCATCAATGTAAAAAACGCAAGTCTAGAAGTATATATGTGTGGTGAGAAATGTTTACCTTATGGATCATATCCAACAGGGTATCTCAACATGTCATGTTCCCGCAGAATGGTCACCGTTCCAGTAGGAACAGGGCAATGGACTATTCCTCAAGAACGAGACCAGAGTTGCAGAGATTGAGAAAAGAGTGAAGGTTTTTGTGGCTATAGTCTTTCCAATTCGGGGTACTTCTTCATCTGTTTTTGCCAGGATGGTCCTCATTCAAAGCAGTGCTCCCAAGGTATTATTCTTCATTCAATCATCTCGTAATAACCCTTTTTGTTTCTTTTTTCCTTCTCAGCTGATAGGCTTTATCTGTACCGACGCGCTTGTTTGAATGTGTGCAGGCCGAACGAGTAGAAGAGGAGTTGTATTAGGTGTTGCCATTGGAACGGCTGGCATGTTGATAGCTGCAACAGGGCTTGTGGTCTATTATCGGAATTCAAGGCCTACTTCCGACATGGAGCAATTCCTCCATGATTATGTTGAGGACATGCCCAACAGATATTCATATTCTCAACTGAAGAAGATCACCGACAACTTTGCAGATAAAATGGGGGAAGGCGCTTACGGTGTGGTTTACAAAGGAAGGCTCTCCAGCGGTAATATGGTGGCTGTTAAAATTCTTGATCATTCGAGACACTGTGAGGACCAGTTCAAGAATGAAGTCGGCACCATCGGAAGGATCCATCACGTTAATTTGGTTCGACTGTTGGGTTATTGCTTCCAAGAACCTCGAAGCGCTCTTGTCTATGAGTGCATGATAAATGGGTCTCTGGAGAAGTATATATTTGCAGGAAAAGGAAAAGAACAGATGCTGAGTTGGGATCAGTTGTATTCAATTGCTTTGGGCGCAGCTCGTGGGATTGCGTATTTACACCAAGATTGCAACAGACGCATCATTCATTTCGACATTAAGCCTCACAATATACTATTGGACAACAACTTCACACCCAAAGTAGCTGATTTTGGTCTGGCTAAATTGTGTGGAAAGGGAGACTATCACATATCACTTACGGCAACCAGAGGAACGCCAGGATACGTCGCGCCAGAGCTTTGGTACAGAAATTTGGGTCCTGTAACGGATAAATCAGATGTCTACAGTTTTGGAATGGTGTTATTGGAGATGGTTGGGGGAAGGAAGAATATTGATTTGCAGGTAAGCCGCTCCAGCCAATTTTATTCTCCAGAGTGGGCATTCAAATTGATAGAAAATGGGGTAACAGGATTAGCAGGAGACGATGAGAAGGCAATACGGCTAACAAAAGTGGGGCTGTGGTGCATCCAACACAATTCTATAAACCGGCCAACGATGCTGAGCGTGGTTCAAATGTTGGAAGGCAATGGTGATGATGTGGTTGCTCCCTCACGGCCTTCGCCTGAAGTCCCGTTTCTTTCATCTTTTAGGGAAGAATCTTCTACTCAATAGCGCGATTCATTGGAATAAAACGCGTGTCTTGAAAGCAGACGCAGATTAGGATTAGGATTGTGCTTTCTATTATTTCAATGAAGATTTATGTGAGTCATACGTTTCAGCAGTGCCGTTGAAGTTTGTCACTTGTTGCTCTCATTGAAACCAATTTTCTACTTGCATGAAAGAAGTGTTTGTCCTTGTATTGCCTCATTTTTCAGAGACACTCTTGTCTACAAGCTAAGCGATTAAAAATTTGAACCGAGGGGACAATCGTTTTTGAATAATTGTGAGTGCTCTTGTATTTTGATTTTTTTATATTTCATATGTAGATTATTTATTGAACATTAAATAATAATTTTTATGTATTTTTATGTTAATAGTATTATGTAATTAATTATTTTAAATTTATTTATATATATATCATTGACATTTTAAAATCTATGTAACTATTCATTAATCAATATTAAAATAATAAATATTTCTCTTTCATTGCATATTATATATGAGACAAAATAATATGTTATTCATAGTAGCTTCAAATTATTTATGAAAAATGTCGATAAGGGCGCGGTTCGGTGGTCAAGTCGCTTGGTTGTGGTGACGGTCACCAGGGTTCAAACCTTCGCTGGGCCAAAGTGCTCGCAGGCATTGTGCCTTCGCTGGGCCTTTGTGCTCGCAGGTTTGGTTGTTTCTTGTGGTTTGTTGTATCCGGTTCATAGCTCCGGTCAAAAAAAAAGCGTTTACCCCTAATATTATGGGTGCATTGCACCTTTTAAAAAAAAAATAAAAAATTATTTATGAAAAATATAATAAAATCAATATACAATATTATATTCCAATTTGTACAATCTTACGAGATATTTGTCCAAACACATGGACAAAATGGCCAAATCATTATATGCTTTCTACTTAATAAATAATTTACAAGTGTTCAACCTTGAGTTCTCAACTTGACACAAATAAAAAAACTCTTATTTCTCATACTCATCTCATCTCTCATAAATTTTGAATAATAAATGCTTAGATTGGAGATTTCAACCATCAAATATTTAGTTCTTGTAATAAATATGCATATGTGAGGCTCACCATTTGAATCAAATCAAACAATTAATACAACACAAACTAAAATTGTCTTGATTTCTCATCCAATAAAAATATAGGATTTCAAAGCCATGAGTCAAACAATTTCAAAAATCAAGAGGCAAAGAAGTTATAAAAATAACATACAGTGAAACAAAACCATTTACATTCTTATTGTTATTAAGAATATTAGACTAGACATTCCTACAGTTCTTAATTATTACTTCTTGTCTATGAAGATTTGTAGATTGTGCAATTTATTAGACTACATAGAATATCAGACAGTTCTGCTATTTTCTATCCACATATTTTAGTTTTTTCTTCATTATACTTTAGCACAAGTTAGAAAATGAAAAGTGTCAATTTACTCAACCTTTATTTGTGTAAACATTTCATGAGAATATCTAAATGGTCTCATGTAATGCACTATATATATTAGATACTAAAATTATGTAAAATTCAATAAACAAATGTTAAAAATCCTTAATAGATATTGCAATGCTTCATTTGAATAAGTGTCTTCTATAACCTTGTTAAAACTCCTTTATAGATACCATTTAGAAAATAAATATTGATGATAGAATAAAATGGTCATATTTGGAATAAGCATCTTCTTAGATGTTTCTTATTCTTGTGATAAATCATATACCTAGAAGCTGATATAACAGGCCCAAGTTGTCCAAAGTCAAAAATTAAGTCATACGAGTATGGTTGTGCCATTTATTCTCTACTTTTATTATCTTGAAACATCAGTTTTTTGGTTCAAGTCTCAATCAAATGCTTAATGTCTTAACTATAATACCCCAAAAGAGACCCATTAATCTAGATGCCAATACTTGTATCAAAATATGAATGCATATCACCAATTTTAGATTCTTGAGTCTTTCTTGAACTCATATGAGAAAAATGTTGCACATGTCTACTCAAGAAAATTAAGTAATGTGAAAGAAAAGAAGTATCTATATCATATGTGCATCATTCTTAAGTTTTTCTTTTGTGAGAAGTCCTCAAATAGTCCATATGTAAACTTCTTGTACATATTTTAACTTTTAAAAAATATGGATATTGTTGTTGCTTTTCTAGCTTTCAAAGATGGTATGATGAAGAAATTCTCTTGCAACAACAAATCTTGATAATACTTTAATGTTTGTAAAATAACATATTTTTCAATTGCTAAATTATTACATGTTTTTGTAGGTTAAAATTATTTGATATCTTCATGTTTTCACTACATGTAAGAAGTTGTGTATAAATGTATATATAATTTGAAGTTGCATATAAATGTGTCTATATCAAAATTTACATATAAATATATATAAACATACATATATAATTGTATGTATGTATTTATATTTTTTATATGTTGAAACATAGAAAAATGTGTGAATATAGGTAGGGGTTCAACAAAATTAAATGATGACCTAGGACCCTCTCACTTTTCCTAGTTTCATTAGAAAAAGAGACCTCCAAAGGATATATTGACTTTCAACCTTGAGGTGAGTCAACTCTATGGGGATGGAGATCTATTGTTTCCTAATGACAAAAATGACTAAAATGACTAAAATACACTTTGGGGAGATAAAATTAAAATACCTAATGAACTCAATTATGTGATGCAAAACTTGAAATGCAAAGTATAAGGATAGCACAAATAGAAATAGTAACTTTCATGCAAATATGAGAAGGGCAGAGTGATATGTACTAGGCTCCAAAAGTGGGTTCTGAACACTCCTGAAGGACACATTCACCCTAGGGTGAATGGGTCTCTGTATAGAGGTCTAAAATTTGATTTCATAATCATTTGATCCTAGATCTAGTTTTTTTATTTCTCCATATTCTATTGTCAAAAAGTTGAAAATAAATTCTATAGGTGAGTTTTCATGGCTTGACAACTTTATAAAATTGCTCTTTTGATTGATTTTTAGTCCTTATATGCCTGCAAATCTACACATACAAAGAGAGAGAGGAAAAATGTTTATTTTTGGGTGAATAGGGGTTTTCCTTGGTCAAACCCCAATATGGTAATTAAACCTTGATAATGAAATAATGATAAAATGGAAAAAAAATGATGAATGAACAATTCTATGTCACAACTCACCAAACCCTTAATGGTTGTCTTTAGAGGACTAAAGTCTAACACGTCTCTCTAAGGATTGGATCTTGATTTAATTGGCTTGAATGATTGCTTGATTTGATGCTTGAATGCTTTCTTGAATGCTTGAAACCTACATCACAATGTTAACTCCAAAACATAATATGAAAACACATGAATCTTGACATGATGATATGATCTTGATTGTTGTTGTAGATGCTTGATAAATTTTCTCTTTAATGCTCTTGACAATAATATTTTCTAAGAATGCTTGCATAAAGTGTGTTAGGTTTGAATTGATAAAATATCTATGTATTTATGATGCAAAACCCCCCAATCTTGCATCACACTCACAAGTTATCAACCACATAAACAAAACAATTTGGTAATTTATTGAGTTCAAATTTTCTCAAAGAAAAACATTCAAATCTGCAATACAAATTTAGAAACAAATAACAATTAATTGATTTTCAAAACCTCTTTCCTCTGCTATACTCTCACACCTCTCTATTTTGATGTCTCTGCAATCTTCACTTGGCTGATTTTTTTTCTTAGTATAACAACTCCTTCTCTGTACATTCATTTTTATTATCATTTGTGTCTCATAGCTGCACGATCCTTCTTAACTTGTTGAGCATTCCATTCTTTCCTTAATTGTTCCGCTTATCATCTGCACATCACTCTTGGTTTAATATCTTTATGGTCTTCTTGATCAATCTCCTTCACTCATTTGCACACCTCTTCTTGTTGTGTCTAGACTTCTATTCATTGGTGTTCAACATCTATTTTTTGTCAAGCCTCCTCTCTTTACTTTTGTCTTAAATCTTCCTATAATTAATGAATAAAAAATAAGGTATCTTAGTCACCTTATTTCAGCCCACTTTCTCTTTTCTCAGCTACGCATCCTATCCCCCGATGCCTCCTCTTTTTTCCTCTTTTGTTCTCAGTCAATTTTTCCCCTATGAAGATGAAAAGGCAAGTGTTTATTTCCAATTTCCAGACTAGAATGTCATCAGCCTTTTTCTTATCTGTCAGCCTTTTTTCCCCAAATTGATCGACCTTTCTTTGGTTCTTAATAGAAGGTGATGAGGCTCAATGTAATCTCCAATTTCTAGATTTTATTCTTGTTGAAATTTAATATAACAATTTTCTTCTTACTTGCGCACTCCTTAGACTTTAGCTTGATGCTTTTTGATTGTTTTTACCAATTTTCTATCAGTATTCTTACTCTTTATTATGTACTTCTAGATTCCATTCTACCCCATCTTCTATTCAATGCTTGTCTTCCTATCTAAAAATATTTATATGAAAATGTTTTCTTAAGGAATCATGTTGATCTTGATCCATGTATCGACTCTGACCTCCACTTTGCATACAGGTTTCAGCCTATGCAATTTCAAATATTAAGAAAATTGATGACATTATGGAATATTGGCTTTTAAAAATACTAGTCAATTACATACACTTAGCATCAAATTTTAGAGGTTTAGGCAGATGAAACCAAACAAAATAAAAATTGAAGAAAATCAAAACAACAATATTTTTGGTGGTGTTGATCACTCATTTTCCTACATGCTCTTGTACCAGACATACCGGGTAAGTGAAATTTTCTTTGAGTTGATAAACTTAGGAACATTGAAAGGTGCATGGGATGATAATCCCAAGTTTCTTTTTAATCCATAGTTATTCCTTGTCTACGGGAGTCTTCCCTCTTTTGTTGTTCTGCTCAACCTCAACACCCAAACTATCTCCACTTGTCTTATCTCATTTCTTCCAACAACTTCCTACCATGGGTCCACATCGGTGACCACCACATTCTTTTGGGTTGCAACTCTTTGTTCGTTTATTGTATTGTTGCAATAAATCAAAACCCAATCTGCCCTTTCCTTTAAAAATATACTCTTTGAATGGCTGCAAATAACTACACTCACTTCGTTTCTCTTCCTCTATTTGCTACTTCTTCACACTACAAAAAAAATAGAGATGGCTTCTTTCATTTGTTTCTCTTTCTCCTTCAGAGAATTCAACATAAAAAAATTTCCATCTTTTCAAATGGTATAAATATTCTTCCTACCATCATAGATGGCTTCCCAGTCAAACTATAATGGCCTACCCAATAGCACATGACACATAGTCATAGGCATCACATCACACAACACCCTATCTTTATAAAAACCAATCTAAAAATTGATTAAACACTTCTCACTCACAGTCATTTCATGTTCCCTTTGCAACCAAGAAACTTTGTATGGACTAGAATGTTTACTCCTTTTCAAACTTAGCTTTTCTACCATTTTCTCTAAAACTAAATTATCTGCACTACCACTATCAACTATTAATTTGTAGTACTTACCTCCAACCTTGCACATAGTTCGAAAAAGATTCTTTCATTGGGATGGTTTCTCCTTCACCACCTTTCGGTTCACCAACACTCTCCTCATCATGAGAGATTAACCTTCTTCTGAGTCTTCACCTTTTGATGATGCATCATGCTCCTCATCTTCTTGTGCCAAGTGATTCTTTGTTGTACTCTTCTTGTTTCCCTCTTGTATTTGCTAACACTTGAAAGCAAGATGACAAACTTCTCCACATTGGTAACATCTAAATAGAAACCCTCTATTACTGCTACCATGTCCTTTTGTTGATTCTTTAGTGTTTTGGCCCACCTCTTTACTCCATTTGGGCTTGAATTCTTCTTCAACCTACTTTTGCTTGCTTTCCCATTTTTAGTTGCAAATATTCCTTGACTTTTGGAAGTGTTTATTTGTCTTCTCATTAATTTCTCCCCTGCCTTCAATGCATATTGATATGCTTCTTCAACTATGGTAATTTTTAGCATACTCATTTTGTCTTGAATATTAAAGTGCAAGCCATTCACATACCTAGCTACCTTCTCCCTATTAATTTCATGCCTTCCCGATCAAAGAGAAATTTTGTAAAACTCCTTCATGTAATATTTTACACTCATATATTTTTATTTTAGATTTTGTAGCTTTTTGAATAGCTCCATTTCGTAGTCTCCAAGAATGAATTTTCTCCTCAACTTTGGAACCATCTAGCTCCATCTCATTATCTAGGGATCTCCATCCATTTGCTGCTCTTTCTGCAACCCTTTCCACCATAATGCAACATGCCCTTTAAATTTTGTTTGGGATATCTTCACCCACCTCGAGTCTCTAATTTCTTTCATTTCGAAGTACTCCTTGAGTTTTCCAATCCAATTGGTTCAACTCTTCTGGATTTAATGTTCCCAAAAAATTTGGCACATCCATTTTATTACTCTTTGTAATTCTAGAAAAAGGGCTAAAAAATCATTCTTGTCCGACATCCTCTAGTTATTCCTCTTCTTCTTTTTCTCTTCATTGTTCTTCCTCTTTGGTTTCTTCCTCATTCTTGGGTTCTCTTGTATTACGAGCGGCTAACCTCACCTCATTTTTGAAATCATTTATGATTTCATCCATTATCATGTCTCAGAATTGTTCCAACATTGTCTCTAATTTGGGTCTTTCTCTTCGTGGTAGCATCTCTTTCAATCAATGGATTCAACTCTCAATCAAGTTTGGGATTCCACACACACCCACAACAATTATTTTGATCTCTGCACAACCATTACTCACTCCCACAGATCATGGTGGATAATCTCCACACTCAATATTTTCTACTCTAATAGCAACTGATGCAAAACCCCCAATATTTCCTCACACTCACAAGCTATCAACCACAGAAACACAATGATTTGGTGCTTTATTGAATTCAAATTTTCTCAAAACAAACATTCAAATCTATGATATAAATCTAGCAACAAATAACAATTAATTGGTTTCCAAAACCTCTTTCCTCTGCTATACTCTCACACCTCTCTATTTTTATGTCTCTGCAATCTTCACTTGATTGATTTTTTATTAGTCAAACATCCCCTTCTCTATACATTCATTTTCATTATCATTTGTGTCTCATAGCTACGTGATCCTTCTTAACTTGCTGCACATTCCATTCTTTCCTTAATTTTTCCCCTTATTGCTCTGCACATCACTCTTGGCTTAATATCTCTGTGGTCTTCTTGACCAATCTCCTTCACTCATCGATGCACCTCTTCTTGCTGCACATAGACTTCTATTCACTATTGTGCAACATTTGTTTTCTATCGAGCCTCCTCTCTTTACTTTTATCTTAAATCTACCTATTAATGAGGAAAAAATGAGGTATCTTAGCCACCATGTTTCAAAATACCTTCTCTTTTCTCAATTGTGCATCATGTCACTCGATGCCTCCTCATTTTGCTTCTTTTGTTCTCAATCAATTTTTCCCCTATGAAGATGAAAAGGCAAGTATTTATTTCCAATTTCCCAACTAGAATGTCATCAGCCTTTTTCTTATCTATTGACCTCTTTTCCCCAAATTGATAGTCCTTTCTTAGGTGCTTAATGGAAGGTGATGATGCTTAATGTAATCTCCAATTTCTAGATTTTATTCTTGTTGAAATTTAATATACCAATTTTATTCTTACTTGCGCACTCCCTAGACTTTGGCTCAATGCTTTTTGATTTTTTTCCCAATTGTCTATCATTCTTCTTACTCTTAATTGCATCCTTTGAGATTCCATCCTGCTTCATCTTCTATTCAATGCTTGTCTTCCTATCCGAAACTATTTATATGACAACTTTTTCTTAAGGCATCATGTTGATCAATCCATGTATCGACTCTTGCCTCCAATTTGCATACAAGTTGGCCTATGCAATTGCAACTGTCAAGCAAGTTGATGAGATTTTGGAATATTGGCTTTTAAAAATACTAGTCAATTACATTTGCTTAGCATCAAATTTAAGAGGTTTAGGTAGATGAAACCAAACAAAACAAAAATTGAAGAAAATCAAAACAACAATATTTTTGTTGGTGTTGATCACTCGTTCGCCTACATGCTCCTGCACCAATTGATAAATGTTTATCTAATTTTTCCAAAATTAGATTCCACAACCCAAAATTTGAAACTTGAATTTGAATCATTAAAATGTCGCCAAAAACATATTAAAATTTGGGTCTTGGCACTTAAGGAGGGCCCATTCACCCTTGGGAAAATGGGTCTTGGGACCTAAATCTAGGACACACAATTTCCAAGGTGTTTAAATTAATGATCTAGCATTTATTTAGTATAAATTTCCCTTTCAAAAAATGGGAGTAATAAGGCTTTGGAATGCATAATTTAGGTAATTAGAAGCTTAATTAAATCCAATTAATTAAGAGGATGCACACATAGTTTGAAAATGTAAAGGATTGCATTTTTCAACACTACATATGTATGCATGTATATATTTTTTCAAAATAACACATTTTTAAATAACTCAATTATTACATGTTTTGTAGGTTAATATTATTTGATATTTTTTAGGTATTTTGTTAGCAAGAAAGAGCAAAGGTAAAAGAACAAACCAAAGGTTGAGGAATCATTTACCAAAGGGGTGTGAAATTGTATGTGGTTGACTCAAATATGACACTTCAACCGATCCATCTCATGATAACAAAAATTGTAATATTATTGATAAAAACACATAAATAATGGGAATTGTTGTCAAATCTTTTCAAAATCATATACAAAAGACAAAGTGAAAAAATGGTAAGTTGGCACAAGAAGATATGGATCATGCAATCAAATATCTTAAAAAAAATGCCTTCTCAATAAGAGAAGAAAAAAAAGGGGAATGTTGGAATTTTAGAGATGTTGGAAGCTTGAGTTTTTTGTGAGTTACTTGGGTGTTGTCATTGATGTCAACCCCTTATATAAAGAGAGTTTTGGAATGCTATTGGTATTGATGATGTGCTTGCTGGTGTTGTCATTGATGTCCTACTTCAGTATAGTTGTAGAAGTTGTTGGTCTGACTTGTGTTGGGGGAGATTATTGATGTTGGAAAGTGTTACACTATGTTGTAGTGCTATCATCAATATTGGCATTGATGTATGTGATAATTAAGTATTGTTGATGCATTTGGTTCACTTGATTTCCAAATATCATCTGTAAAGATATACAAAATATGAATATATTAGAAATTACTAATATCAAAGAAGCTTTTATGCAATTAATGGCTTGAAAGTAGATCCAAGTTGTTCTTTTAAAGAGATGGTGACTCTTAATTACAAATGTTACATTTTATTTTTCTTTGCTTTCTCATGTTATTAAAATCCATGAAAAATAGAGAAGGGGATATAGAAAGAAAGATAGAACATAAGAGAGGCAAGAAAGAGAAATAGAGGAAGAGAGAGAAAAGTAGGAGAGAGGTGGAAAGAGAAGAAGAGAGAAAAGAAAAATATATTTATATAGAAATGTAAAGAGAGATAAAAGAGAGAGGGTTATATATATCTCCCTCTATCTCTATATATAGAGAGGGGACATGAGAGAGAAATAAGAGATATGAAGGGAAAGAGAGATTAACTTTCAATAAATTATTTTGTACCAACAATCTAAAGATAACACATGTCCATGGAGATCTCTCTCTCTCTCTCTCTCTCTCTCTATATATATATATATATATCCAACAATCTAAAGATAACACATGTCCATGGAGATCTCTTTCTCTCTCTCTCTCTCTCTCTCTATATATATATATATATATATATATCCATCTCCATCTTCCTCAATGTTAATTTCTCCACCAACATTTGCAACTACAACATCTAACATATCATTCACTTATTAAAGATCTCTTCAACCAATTGTAACTATTAAATATGATAATCTTAGATAATAATAAAAATAAATAAAAATTATATTATATAATTTAACTATATATCTACTATATATATAAATCTATGTACCATAACTATATTTATTGCTATAAGATCAACCCATCTCTCTAATTAAATCTTCTACTTCTTAAATAGATTTATTTAAAATATATATTATATTGTATAAATAAATATATAATATTATAATGTTATACTATCTTAAAATATGTTTATTAACTTAGATTATATAAAAAGATATACATAATAATAAACATAATTATATTATGACCAACTTGGATAATAAACATCAAATTATAAATTTATATTTTTTATCGACTATATTATATGTAATATTTATATATATTTATTATTTGATTATATATCTATTTTATATATAAAATCCTTATTATAAGGTAGATCCCCTTTCTAATTAATCCTTTTGATTTATTATAGATTAATTTAAATAATATTATAGATTAATATATATTATGTTAAATTAAATAATATATTATATAATATATAATATAGAATAATTAATATTAAATATATAATATTATAATATCATATTATATTAAAAATATATTTCATAATTTATATTACATAAAATTTCATATATTTATAATTATATTATAATATCTTAATGGTGAGTTATCAGGTCCTTAATTAAATGACATTACTTGAGCATAGCTCCTTATGGACATGTGTCATCTTTGAATTGTTTGTAGGGTGACGACACAATAGTGGTTTACAATTGAAGTGAGGAAGGAAAACTCACAGAAAATGAATGCGTGGAAAAAATATTATTTTAGGGGTTCGGCTAGAACCTAAGTTTGAGCGAACCCTCCTTATACTTTCCCGCCAAAAAAGCCATAAAAAACCCTTATAGAAGGGGGGTTCGAATGAACCCTAGTTCGAGCGAACCCCTAGGGGTTCATTCAAACCCCCTTTATTCCTCATCCCCTCCCTGAGAAAAAAAAATCTGAATTTTGGCACTTCGGAGCTTGAGTTGAGGATGAAAATGGAAGAATCTTCACAAACCCAACTTGAATTGGGTAGTCCTCAAAACGAGCTATTCAACGAATTTAATTTTAATATGTTCTAGTTTTATTATGTATTTGTTTTTTTAGTTTTATTAAACATAGGTTTTTCATCGAAAATGAAGGTGTTCTACACATGTGGGAAAATAGTAGATTATAATTTTTTTTTTGAAAAATATGAGTGCACCAGATATATACAAAAAAAGTTATGCATTATATGGTTGCACTATGTCTGAATTGTAATTGGTTTGACTTCAAAACTTGATGAAAGAAAAAATATTCAATAAAAAATTGTCTAACCAAGTGGAAGCACTAGATATCAGAGTTACAAATCTAAATTCGAAAGAATTAGACTTTTATCCTTCATGGAAAAAAAATTATGCATTATACGGTGTGCGTCACTTTTTAAAAATGTTGTTTTTTGAAAAAAAACTAGTTTTCGTGGGAGATGGAAATAAAAGTGCAATCTGATTCCAATTTTTTTGAAAAAAATATTTATAGAATCTACAGACAAAATGTGACAAGAATCTAGTTTTCATCATCTTCAAATTCTTCATGGTTTAGCCGCTATAGGTGCCTGAATGTGAAAATGTAGTTTAAAAAAATAATTTCAGTGTCCAGTTTGGCCAAAAATTGTAAACCACTATTGTGGGATCACCCACACATAAAATGATTGATCAAAAGTCAATCTCCTTTTTCTCTCTCTTTCCCTCTATATCTCTTATCTCTTATCTATCTTTATTTATTCATGTTACTCTATCAAAACCCCCCTCCCCTCTCTCTCTCTCTTAATTTCTCGCTTTATTCTAAGTTCCAAGATTCTAATTACATATCCAATTCTAAATATCAATCCATAAATATATCACAATAGTTAGAATATCTCAATATCTTATCTTAATTGATAAACTAATTTAAAATTTAATTACATCAATTAATTTATTATCTCTCCTTAAATATCTAAAATTACATTGTATCTCCCTACACTAATCTCAAATACCAACAATAAAATATAGTCATGTCCTTTTTTAAAATTTATCCTACATTAATATATGTACAAAGTAGCTTAAATAATCATATCCCGCCTCAACTAAGAGGCTACATAAACAAGCACATGCCACATATGCTTCATATCCCCTTCAACAATTTATATACAATGGACAATCTTCATATTTTTAATTCTCTTTTAATAGCAAATAAGACCCCAAATTACATACTAATAATGCATGAACATTACATACTAATTTTTAAGGAAGGGGGAAATAAGAGAACTTAAACAATATTTTTTTTCTATAACAAGATAAATTATTTATAAATTTGCAAACAAAAAATTTGTGACCAATGAGTAGAGTATACTTGTATTATTGTTGATATTGAGCAAATTAATAGCATAAAACATTACAAATATTCGTACCTAACTCCAAATCATTGAAAGCAAGGTGAGAATTTACTACACATATTTCATGCCAACATAATAAAGGATCACATAGAAACCATACAAATGACAGATTATCTCAATGCTCATTAACAACCATTCATCAAAACCTAACTACAAAACCTTGCAAACATGTCATAAGCAAAGGAAAATAATTTTAAATTAAACACACAAAAGAACCAAAAAATATAGAGCTAGATCAAGTACAAAATAAGTTTGTTTCCATCACCTCTAATTCCACTTCCTCCTCTACTCCTCCTTACATAGTAGGATGTGCCTTGAAAAAAATTGGTGAAAGGAAAAAATGATGAATGAAAAATAATTAAATTTAATGACTCAAATATATATTCAATCATCTTGCATTATACTTATATGATAGCAACCATTTATTTTTGCATAGAACAGGGATTTGCTACTCATGAGTCTCTTTATTCTCAAGAGATTCCCAAGGGGCGAAGTTACCTAAACTACCTTATGGAACAAAGCGAGAGTTCTAGAATAAGAAAGAGCATGTCACAAAGATTTTTTGGACAAATTGATGAGCTTTTAGCCAAAGGATGATAGTTTGGAATAAGGATGACAACGTGGCACACTGGAGTCCTAGAGGCATGCTAGCATCTTGTATGGACCAAAAACTAAGTTTATCATGGAAAATGGCAAAGCGACTTGTAGTGATCTAATTATTGAGAACTTCTAGAGTATAGAAAAATAACACGATACGATAAAACTGAAATAAATTAAATGATAAAGAAGGAGAATAAGAGATAGAAACTTTTCACAATAACCCAAGTAATGAAGCCTCCAGTACACAACTATGTTCAATACCTACATGTGTAAAATTTGGAGAAAATATTGGGGCTTTATAGGGGTTTGCCTTAGCCAAACCCCCGTTTTGGTGTTCCTAGCTCCACAAACAACCAAATAGATAGAGAGAAATGAACAAAGGAGTGATAAAATCAATCATCTCTTGAGGAGGAGAACTTGTATCATAGGGATGTGATGAATCCTAGGATGCTTGCAAGAACAAAGTAAGGGAGATATCAGCTGCAAGGCTTAAGGAAGCCAAAGAGAGCAAGGAAAAAAGAGAGGTCTACAAAAGCCAAGA
>VDFB02281492.1:280768352-280797171 GCA_007258455.2 Sequoia sempervirens | reverse complement strand
TTCTTCCAACAACTTCCTACCATGGGTCCACATCGGTGACCACCACATTCTTTTGGGTTGCAACTCTTTGTTCGTTTATTGTATTGTTGCAATAAATCAAAACCCAATCTGCCCTTTCCTTTAAAAATATACTCTTTGAATGGCTGCAAATAACTACACTCACTTCGTTTCTCTTCCTCTATTTGCTACTTCTTCACACTACAAAAAAAATAGAGATGGCTTCTTTCATTTGTTTCTCTTTCTCCTTCAGAGAATTCAACATAAAAAAATTTCCATCTTTTCAAATGGTATAAATATTCTTCCTACCATCATAGATGGCTTCCCAGTCAAACTATAATGGCCTACCCAATAGCACATGACACATAGTCATAGGCATCACATCACACAACACCCTATCTTTATAAAAACCAATCTAAAAATTGATTAAACACTTCTCACTCACAGTCATTTCATGTTCCCTTTGCAACCAAGAAACTTTGTATGGACTAGAATGTTTACTCCTTTTCAAACTTAGCTTTTCTACCATTTTCTCTAAAACTAAATTATCTGCACTACCACTATCAACTATTAATTTGTAGTACTTACCTCCAACCTTGCACATAGTTCGAAAAAGATTCTTTCATTGGGATGGTTTCTCCTTCACCACCTTTCGGTTCACCAACACTCTCCTCATCATGAGAGATTAACCTTCTTCTGAGTCTTCACCTTTTGATGATGCATCATGCTCCTCATCTTCTTGTGCCAAGTGATTCTTTGTTGTACTCTTCTTGTTTCCCTCTTGTATTTGCTAACACTTGAAAGCAAGATGACAAACTTCTCCACATTGGTAACATCTAAATAGAAACCCTCTATTACTGCTACCATGTCCTTTTGTTGATTCTTTAGTGTTTTGGCCCACCTCTTTACTCCATTTGGGCTTGAATTCTTCTTCAACCTACTTTTGCTTGCTTTCCCATTTTTAGTTGCAAATATTCCTTGACTTTTGGAAGTGTTTATTTGTCTTCTCATTAATTTCTCCCCTGCCTTCAATGCATATTGATATGCTTCTTCAACTATGGTAATTTTTAGCATACTCATTTTGTCTTGAATATTAAAGTGCAAGCCATTCACATACCTAGCTACCTTCTCCCTATTAATTTCATGCCTTCCCGATCAAAGAGAAATTTTGTAAAACTCCTTCATGTAATATTTTACACTCATATATTTTTATTTTAGATTTTGTAGCTTTTTGAATAGCTCCATTTCGTAGTCTCCAAGAATGAATTTTCTCCTCAACTTTGGAACCATCTAGCTCCATCTCATTATCTAGGGATCTCCATCCATTTGCTGCTCTTTCTGCAACCCTTTCCACCATAATGCAACATGCCCTTTAAATTTTGTTTGGGATATCTTCACCCACCTCGAGTCTCTAATTTCTTTCATTTCGAAGTACTCCTTGAGTTTTCCAATCCAATTGGTTCAACTCTTCTGGATTTAATGTTCCCAAAAAATTTGGCACATCCATTTTATTACTCTTTGTAATTCTAGAAAAAGGGCTAAAAAATCATTCTTGTCCGACATCCTCTAGTTATTCCTCTTCTTCTTTTTCTCTTCATTGTTCTTCCTCTTTGGTTTCTTCCTCATTCTTGGGTTCTCTTGTATTACGAGCGGCTAACCTCACCTCATTTTTGAAATCATTTATGATTTCATCCATTATCATGTCTCAGAATTGTTCCAACATTGTCTCTAATTTGGGTCTTTCTCTTCGTGGTAGCATCTCTTTCAATCAATGGATTCAACTCTCAATCAAGTTTGGGATTCCACACACACCCACAACAATTATTTTGATCTCTGCACAACCATTACTCACTCCCACAGATCATGGTGGATAATCTCCACACTCAATATTTTCTACTCTAATAGCAACTGATGCAAAACCCCCAATATTTCCTCACACTCACAAGCTATCAACCACAGAAACACAATGATTTGGTGCTTTATTGAATTCAAATTTTCTCAAAACAAACATTCAAATCTATGATATAAATCTAGCAACAAATAACAATTAATTGGTTTCCAAAACCTCTTTCCTCTGCTATACTCTCACACCTCTCTATTTTTATGTCTCTGCAATCTTCACTTGATTGATTTTTTATTAGTCAAACATCCCCTTCTCTATACATTCATTTTCATTATCATTTGTGTCTCATAGCTACGTGATCCTTCTTAACTTGCTGCACATTCCATTCTTTCCTTAATTTTTCCCCTTATTGCTCTGCACATCACTCTTGGCTTAATATCTCTGTGGTCTTCTTGACCAATCTCCTTCACTCATCGATGCACCTCTTCTTGCTGCACATAGACTTCTATTCACTATTGTGCAACATTTGTTTTCTATCGAGCCTCCTCTCTTTACTTTTATCTTAAATCTACCTATTAATGAGGAAAAAATGAGGTATCTTAGCCACCATGTTTCAAAATACCTTCTCTTTTCTCAATTGTGCATCATGTCACTCGATGCCTCCTCATTTTGCTTCTTTTGTTCTCAATCAATTTTTCCCCTATGAAGATGAAAAGGCAAGTATTTATTTCCAATTTCCCAACTAGAATGTCATCAGCCTTTTTCTTATCTATTGACCTCTTTTCCCCAAATTGATAGTCCTTTCTTAGGTGCTTAATGGAAGGTGATGATGCTTAATGTAATCTCCAATTTCTAGATTTTATTCTTGTTGAAATTTAATATACCAATTTTATTCTTACTTGCGCACTCCCTAGACTTTGGCTCAATGCTTTTTGATTTTTTTCCCAATTGTCTATCATTCTTCTTACTCTTAATTGCATCCTTTGAGATTCCATCCTGCTTCATCTTCTATTCAATGCTTGTCTTCCTATCCGAAACTATTTATATGACAACTTTTTCTTAAGGCATCATGTTGATCAATCCATGTATCGACTCTTGCCTCCAATTTGCATACAAGTTGGCCTATGCAATTGCAACTGTCAAGCAAGTTGATGAGATTTTGGAATATTGGCTTTTAAAAATACTAGTCAATTACATTTGCTTAGCATCAAATTTAAGAGGTTTAGGTAGATGAAACCAAACAAAACAAAAATTGAAGAAAATCAAAACAACAATATTTTTGTTGGTGTTGATCACTCGTTCGCCTACATGCTCCTGCACCAATTGATAAATGTTTATCTAATTTTTCCAAAATTAGATTCCACAACCCAAAATTTGAAACTTGAATTTGAATCATTAAAATGTCGCCAAAAACATATTAAAATTTGGGTCTTGGCACTTAAGGAGGGCCCATTCACCCTTGGGAAAATGGGTCTTGGGACCTAAATCTAGGACACACAATTTCCAAGGTGTTTAAATTAATGATCTAGCATTTATTTAGTATAAATTTCCCTTTCAAAAAATGGGAGTAATAAGGCTTTGGAATGCATAATTTAGGTAATTAGAAGCTTAATTAAATCCAATTAATTAAGAGGATGCACACATAGTTTGAAAATGTAAAGGATTGCATTTTTCAACACTACATATGTATGCATGTATATATTTTTTCAAAATAACACATTTTTAAATAACTCAATTATTACATGTTTTGTAGGTTAATATTATTTGATATTTTTTAGGTATTTTGTTAGCAAGAAAGAGCAAAGGTAAAAGAACAAACCAAAGGTTGAGGAATCATTTACCAAAGGGGTGTGAAATTGTATGTGGTTGACTCAAATATGACACTTCAACCGATCCATCTCATGATAACAAAAATTGTAATATTATTGATAAAAACACATAAATAATGGGAATTGTTGTCAAATCTTTTCAAAATCATATACAAAAGACAAAGTGAAAAAATGGTAAGTTGGCACAAGAAGATATGGATCATGCAATCAAATATCTTAAAAAAAATGCCTTCTCAATAAGAGAAGAAAAAAAAGGGGAATGTTGGAATTTTAGAGATGTTGGAAGCTTGAGTTTTTTGTGAGTTACTTGGGTGTTGTCATTGATGTCAACCCCTTATATAAAGAGAGTTTTGGAATGCTATTGGTATTGATGATGTGCTTGCTGGTGTTGTCATTGATGTCCTACTTCAGTATAGTTGTAGAAGTTGTTGGTCTGACTTGTGTTGGGGGAGATTATTGATGTTGGAAAGTGTTACACTATGTTGTGGTGTTTTCATCAATATTGTCATTGATGTATGTGATAATTAAGTATTGTTGATGCATTTGGTTCACTTGATTTCCAAATATCATATGTAAAGATATACAAAATATGAATATATTAGAAATTACTAATATCAAAGAAGCTTTTATGCAATTAATGGCTTGAAAGTAGATCCAAGTTGTTCTTTTAAAGAGATGGTGACTCTTAATTACAAATGTTACATTTTATTTTTCTTTGCTTTCTCATGTTATTAAAATCCATGAAAAATAGAGAAGGGGATATAGAAAGAAAGATAGAACATAAGAGAGGCAAGAAAGAGAAATAGAGGAAGAGAGAGAAAAGTAGGAGAGAGGTGGAAAGAGAAGAAGAGAGAAAAGAAAAATATATTTATATAGAAATGTAAAGAGAGATAAAAGAGAGAGGGTTATATATATCTCCCTCTATCTCTATATATAGAGAGGGGACATGAGAGGGAAATAAGAGATATGAAGGGAAAGAGAGATTAACTTTCAATAAATTATTTTGTGCCAACAATCTAAAGATAACACATGTCCATGGAGATCTCTTTCTCTCTCTCTCTCTATATATATCCATCTCCATCTTCCTCAATGTTAATTTCTCCACCAACTTTTGCAACTACAACATCTAACGTATCATTCACTTATTAAAGATCTCTTCAACCAATTGTAACTATTAAATATGATAATCTTAGATAATAAAAATCAAATAATAAATTTATATTATATATCTACTATATATATAAATCTATGTACCATAACTATATTTATTGCTATAAGATCAACCCATCTCTCTAATTAAATCTTCTACTTCTTAAATAGATTTATTTAAAATATATATTATATTGTATAAATAAATATATAATATTATAATGTTATACTATCTTAAAATATGTTTATTAACTTAGATTATATAAAAAGATATACATAATAATAAACATAATTATATTATGACCAACTTGGATAATAAACATCAAATTATAAATTTATATTTTTTATCGACTATATTATATGTAATATTTATATATATTTATTATTTGATTATATATCTATTTTATATATAAAATCCTTATTATAAGATAGATCCCCTTTCTAATTAATCCTTTTGATTTATTATAGATTAATTTAAATAATATTATAGATTAATATATATTATGTTAAATTAAATAATATATTATATAATATATAATATAGAATAATTAATATTAAATATATAATATTATAATATCATATTATATTAAAAATATATTTCATAATTTATATTACATAAAATTTCATATATTTATAATTATATTATAATATCTTAATGGTGAGTTATCAGGTCCTTAATTAAATGACATTACTTGAGCATAGCTCCTTATGGACATGTGTCATCTTTGAATTGTTTGTAGGGTGATGCCACAATAGTGGTTTACAATTGAAGTGAGGAAGGAAAACTCACAGAAAATGAATGCGTGTAAAAAATATTGATTTTATGGGTTCGTACGAACCTATTGGTTCGACCGAACCTATTGGTTCAACCGAACCTATTGGTTCAACCAAAACCATTAGGGGTTCGCTAGAACCTAAGTTCGAGCGAACCCTCCTAATACTTTCTCACCAAAAAAGCCATCAAAACCCCTTATAGAAGGGGGGTTCAAATGAACCCTAGTTCGAGCGAACCCCCTTTATTAATCATCCCCTCCCTGAGAAAAAAAACTTGAATTTTGGCACTTCAGAGCTCGAGTTGACGATGAAAATGGAAGAATCTTCACAAACCCAACTTGAATTGGGTAGTCCTCAAAATGAGCTATTTAACGAATTTAATTTTAATATGTTTTGGTTTTATTATGTATTTGTTTTTTTAGTTTTATTAAACATAGGTTTTTCATCGAAAATGAAGGTGTTCTACACATGTGGGAAAATAACAGATTCTAATTTTTTTTTTTGAAAAATATGAGTGCACCAAATATATACAAAAAGTTATGCTATACTGCGCTATGTCTAAATTGTAATTGGTTTGATTTCCAAAACTTGATGAAAGAAAAAATAATCAATAAAATTGTCTAACCAAGTGGAAGCATTTAGATATCGAGTTACAAATCTAAATTCGAAAGAATTAGAATTTTATCCTTCATGGAAAAAGAAAAAAGTTATGCTATACTCTGGCCACTTTTAAAAATGTTGTTTTTGAAAAACAGTTTCATGGGAGATGGAAAAAAGTAATCTAATTCCAAATTTTTTGAAAAAAATATTTATTAATATACAGACAAAATGTGACGAGATTCTAGTTTTCATCATATTCAAATTCTTCATGGTTTAGCCGCTATAGGTGCCCGAATGTGAAAATGTAGTTTAAAAAAATAATTTCAGTGTCTAGTTTGGCCAAAAATTGTAAACCACTATTGTGTGATCACCCGCACATAAAATGATTGATCAAATGTCAATCTCCTTTTTCTCTCTCTTTCCCTCTATATCTCTTATCTCTTATCTATCTTCATTTATTCATGTTACTCTATCAAAACCCCCCTCCCCTCTCTCTCTCTCTTAATTTCCCTCTTTATTCTAAGTTCCAAGATTCTAATTACATATCCAATTCTAAATATCAATCCATAAATATATCACAATAGTTAGAATATCTCAATATCTTATCTTAATTGATAAACTAATTTAAAATTTAATTACATCAATTAATTTATTATCTCTCCTTAAATATCTAAAATTACATTGTATCTCCCTACACTAATCTCAAATACCAAAAATAAAATATAGTCACGTCCTTTTTAAAAATTTATCCTACATTAATATATGTACAAAGTAGCTTAAATAATCATATCTTGCCTCAACTAAGAGGCTACATATACAAGCACATGCCACATATGCTTCATATCCCCTTCAACAATTTATATACAATGGACAATCTTCATATTTTTAATTCTCTTTTAATAGAAAATAAGACCCCAAATTACATACTAATAATGCATGTTACATACTAATTTTTAAGGAAGGGGGAAATAAGAGAACTTAAAGAATATTTTTTTTCTATAACAAGATAAATTATTTATAAATTTGCAAACAAAAAATTTGTGACCAATGAGTAGAGTATACTTGTATTATTGTTGATATTGAGCAAATTAATAGCATAAAACATTACAAATATTCACACCTAACTCCAAATCATTGAAAGCAAGGTGAGAATTTACTACACATATTTCATGCCAACATAATAAAGGATCACATAGAAACCATACAAATGATAGATTATCTCAATGCTCATTAACAACCATTCATCAAAACCTAACTACAAAACCTTGCAAACATGTCATAAGAAAAGGAAAATAATTTAAAATTAAACACACAAAAGAACCAAAAAATATAGAAAGATCAAGTACAAAATAAGTTTGTTTCCATCACCTCTAATTCCACTTCCTCTTCTACTCCTCCTTACATAGTAGGATGTGCCTTGAAAAAAATTGGTGAAAGGAAAAAATGATGAATGAAAAATAATTAAATTTAATGACTCAAATATGTATTCAATCATCTTGCATTATACTTATATGATAGCAACCATTTACTTTTGCAGAGAATGGGGATTCGCTACTCATGAGTGTCTTTATTCTCAAGAGATTCCCAAGGGTCGAAATTCCCTAAACTACCTCAGGGAACAAAGTGAGAGTTCTAGAATAAGAAAGAGCATGTCACAAAGATTTTTTGGACAAACTGATGAGCTTTCAGCCAAAGGATGATAGTTTGGAATAAGGATGACAACGTGGTACATTGGAGTCCTAGAGGCATGCTAGCGTCTTCTATGGACCAAAAACTAAGTTTATCATGGAAAATGGCAAAGCGACTTGTAGCGATCTAATTACTAAGAACTTCTAGAGTATAGAAAAATAGCAGGATACGATAAAACTGAAATAAAGTAAATGATAAAGAAGGAGAATAAGAGATAGAAACTTTTCACAACAACCCAAGTAATGAAGCCTCCAGTAGACGAATATGTTCAATACCTACATGCGTAAAATTTGGAGAAAATATTGAGACTCTATAGGGGTTTGCCTTAACCAAACCCCCGTTTTGGTGTTCCTAGCTCCACGGACAACCAAACAGATAGAGAGAAATGAACAAAGGAGTGATAAAAGCAATCATCTCTTGAGGAGGAGAACCTGTATCATAGGGATGTGATGAATCCCAGGATGCTTGCAAGAAAAAAGTAAGGGAGATATCAGCTGCAAGGCTTAAGGAAGCCAAAGAGAGCAAGGAAAAAAGAGAGGGCTACAAAAGCCAAGAGAGCTGCAAAGAGAACTTTGAGAGCTTAAGAGTACTATAAAAGGTTGAGTGTGCTATTGTAGTAAGTTTTAAAGAGATATGCAAGCAAGATAGAAAAATAAATAGAGGAGGAAAAGGTAGGAGCCAAAGCTAGAGAGGTTTAGAAGACCAAAATAGATTGAAAAGATAGTGTATAAAGAGAGAATAGGAGGGAAAAGAAGCTTCTCGGGCGGTTACAAGGTGTCCCAAGTTGTTACCACCAACAAAACTTATTGACAAGTGGAAAACATGCTTGGAAGTGGTAATTTGGATGTTAAAACGTCGCAAAATGCTAGTGCGATGTGCAAACATCTGCATGACTCACTAGTGTCTAAACACATCATGCTACAAAATGACACGAACATGAAAAGCAAGGTTTGATGCAGAGCTAACATGTGAATATAACTACTGAAAAGGGGTCTTGAGCATCCCGAGAAGTGAAAAAGGTTGATGCATGGGCTAAAATGAGCCTACACAAATTCTAAGGGAGTGGACACTAAAGCAGATACAAGAATGTATGTGAAATTGCAAGGGGTACAATTTTATAGCATTACATTTTTCCCCCACTTTAGCAGGAATATGAATATATACTAATATGCACATTAAAGGAGATCTACTAAACATAAATAATACCATGTAATGCCAAAAGGATACTATAAAGGAAGCAGATAACTCTTCGAACCACAGAAGCATGCCTCTAGGTGGAAGACCTACAAAAGAAACATGTTAGAAAAGAAAGATCTGCACAAGACAATAATGTTAGCACATAAAAAACTAAAAGATTTGAGTCAGCAAAGTGAAAGAGACCTTGATGTAAAAGGTTGTCTTAGTACGATGCCTTGTCCCCAAATTAAAAATAATAACACAGAAAAATTCTTAAATGAAGAGAAAAATGTAAGGACTGATCACTCCAAGAGAAGAATGAACCCAAAATTCAAGGAAGAAACTAATATCGAAGAGAGAAAGAGCATATACTCAGGATGAAGAAGATGCAGATCTTTGATCCAGTATACATAATTGATCTAAGAAAGGGAATTTAAGAGAGAGAGATGGATCAATAGGTCCTTAGACCAAAGGAGAGTTGAAAAAATGCACCATAGATCCACATACCTATGAAAGGTCAACAAAAGGATCTATAGGTACTCTCTCCCACAGAGTTGAACAAACTACACTAGAGGCCCGAAAACCTATAGTGAATAGATCCCGCAAGATGAAAGCACTTTATAGGTAGTTAGACTTTGAAAAAAGGCACCCTAGGTACTCTCTCCTGAGGGAAGCCTAATGTAGGGGATTCTGCAGAGTTGGATTGGGCCTTACAGGTGCTTGGTCTTGCAAGGTTGATTGAAAAGCAACTTTACAGGTGCACCTACAAAGCAACATGTTAATCCGCAAACTAAACATGTTAGGAAATTTTGATGCAAATGAACTCTATAGGTTCTCAGTCTTGTAGAGCAAGAGTAATCAGAGAAGCCTATGGATATTGCAAATTGCATTGTAAGACAATCATGGAAAAGATAGGTCTAGTTAGGATGCCCCCAAGCTAGATGCAAATGAATTCATTTGAGATAAAAAAATTCAAAGGGAGTCCCTCGGGAACCCTTCAAGACAACAAGGGATCCACTCAAGGGATGCTTCATTTGGAAGACATAAAGAAGAGAGGGGGTCCTTAAGAAGGATGCACATCTCCAGAACAAGTTATCACTGCCCCCAACATACAGGGGAGGAGAACCATGCAAGATACTTATAACATATAGGATAGAGGTAGACCTCGATATCACTTGTCATTTGAAAAAGAGGTAGGTGCATCAAAAAATAAATGAGTGATGGCACCTGAATCAAGAAGTTGTTGTATTTTATCCTTCAAAGCCTTACATTCACTAGTGGAATGGATAGGCACTTGATGGTACACATAGAAAGAATATTTTTCTTTATCATGCTTATGAAATTTATTACATGTAGGAGAAGGAAGAGTAATCAAGTGGGATTTTAAAAGCCTCAACAAAATGCACTCTTACTCATATAAAGAATGAGGAGCGAGAAGCAACCCTTTCTCTTGTGGAGAAAGACTCGACTACTCACAAGAAGGCATGAAGATAGTAGATAATGCAGGATGAATTGATCCAACAGAACGAGGTTGAGTGGAATTCATGTCATTCAACCATGGTTTCCATTTAGATTGTTCATTCAAGCAACCAAGCCCCAAATTATGCTTACGAGGTGCACATTCTATAGGGACCTGAATTCCTTATTCATCACACCCACAACCTTTATGCCCATAGCCATATTTAGAGACAAGCTTAACGCTAGGGCCATAATGTGTTTGTAAATCTCAAGAAGGAGGAGGATCTTCATCGAGAGGATTATTCCAGCAATGGGGATTACACTCTTCTATGGGATAACCATCAACCTTCTTGATAGGGCTACCAACATTAGCCTCTTTAACAAAAGTGTGATCATCTTCCTTAGAAGGAGGATCAACACTAAAAATATTATAATTTATGCTCATGTTATCCCCCCATATAGAATAATAACCATCTTTGTTAGTGGGTTTGGATGATGTTATCGAAAGGTTTAAGTGGATCAAGGTGAGTTTACATTCTCTAATGAAGGATTCCGTAAAGTCTAGAGAACCCCAATCATCACCAAGACATGCATTTTATTGAGAAGAGGTAGAAGGAGTTGACTTAAGATTTCTTGCTTCAAAACGATCTTCTTTAGGGACATCTATCTCAAGAGTATCCTTTGTAGTAGTTATTGTTGGAGTAAACATTGACACATTGGAAGAAATTGAAGGAATAAGAGTAGTCACAACCAAAACCTAACTGATAGCTGCCATCTCACATAAGTGCATAGCCTCAGGTTCATCCTTGACTGTGACTAATCGATTGTTACAAATGAACTTAATAGATTTATGCAAGGTAGATGAGACTGCACCCATGGCATGAATCCACAGTCTACCAATAAGAAGGTTATATGGTAATTTTCCTAACATAACATATATAAGGGTAGGTATGGTAATGGGTCCCAACCTCAAAGGAAAGACTATCATGCTTAGGGCTTATTGACCATCATTATCGAACCCATGAATATTAACAGAAGAAGCATTAAGAGAAGATGAATCACTATTAGTCTTAGGTAGTAGATCAATGCTACATATGTTGAGCGTTGAATTGGTGTTTGAAAAGATTTTGTCTAATGTCAATATTATTAATGTTAATTGTAATCATCAAAGGATCTGCCTTCTTTTGAACTTCTGGAGGTGGGAGCTCCTATGGATAGAACATAATATTCGACAAATCTGCATGAATATGAGCTATCAACGCGTTAACATCCACAGGCCTAGTAGAAGAAGGCAAGATGATATTTTGCAAGGCTTCCTGAAGTATACCTTGATAAATCAAAGCAAATTGAAGCAAGTCCCACAGTAAGATTTTAGCTGGAGTGTAACGCCTTCCATGATTTTCCCTTTTATAACATTTGAATAATTGTGTTTTGGAGAGTGTTTGAAATTAATGGCTTTATAATGCTACCTACTAGTAAAATATAAAATAAATGAGTAATAATAGCAATAAGGTAATAAAAGTAAATAAATTTTATATTACTTGCTTGTAATGGTTGCATGCCTATGAAAGTGGAGAATTGGTCTTTCAGGGGAAGTTTTAAAGAATGCATTTATGTGCCAATCTTAATATAGTCACTGCATGTAACTTTTTAGGAACCGCACTAAAGGGGGTACATCTTGATATTTTTGAAGGAACTACTCTAATATGATCGGGGGGAAGAGCAAGAGAGGATTGGCACTATCTTTGTGGTGTAATGTTGATTGTACTTCTATGACTACTCTGTTGTTTCATTGTTGATTCTTCTCCAATGTTGCCTAGAAAGATATTAAGTGGACTATGGAATTTAGTTTTCACCTACCATTTACATTTGCTTAAACCCTTAGAAAAACATATCCCTTTTTATTATTCTTCATATCCTGCAACGATGGTACCTCTGAGAACATTTCTTTCAGAACATATGCCAAATAGGTCTCCTTGTTCTCACATAAAGGTAAGGATGGAGATTATTCAAAGGAGAAAATGGAACGTATATGGAGAAGATCGAGGGAAACATAAGAGGAGGAAGACATGAAAGAAGGGGTTAGCTATTTCCTTTTAGTTTCAAGCAAAAACAAACAACTAGCAGACCAAGAGGTATTCTCGAGCTTTTCCCCGATGTTTCTATCATTATAGTGAATGGTTTATTTTCCTTTATGTGTATTGATTCAGGCATATAGAGTGTCAAATGCTTTGATATAACTTTTTTTTTGTATAATTTTTGGAGTATCTGTGGCTCTGGATTTAGTCCTAATCTATGAAATCTTCCCCGTTAGCCATGATTTGAGGACGAAGTTACCTTCCCTTTAACCCTATGATATTATTCTATCAGTATGCATGTGAATTGTTGGCTTGAATGCTTGTATTCGGGCACTAACCCATGAACTATTATACCCATTCAAACGTCTATCTCATTCAAGGCAACGAACATGCCATATATGGGTCAAACCATAAGAACCATTCAGGCAAGAAAGTAGTCCAAGATGATTCCAATCTTTTTTCCCATGCAAGACCAATGGATGACTTTATCGCCAGCCCTCATGCATGTTAACAAATGATAATCTTCTAGGTCCAACTCTTGCATTTAGTGTCTTTCATTGGACTCCATAGTTTGTATTAACAACATGACTTGCCTCCACTACCAAAAAAAATAGTAATGATTAGTATACAATATTTTACTAATCCATTATGTGCTTAACCTTCAACTACGACAATCCAAAAGACCACATTTCTTTGAGGAATCTTGTCAAGCAAACCGCACGCCTTGTCTCTGCCTCTACACTCTCATACAATTCTTTGAGGCATTTTGTCAAATAGATCACCTACGTTGTGTATACTTCTACTTGCATATATGTCTATGTGAGTGAATGCCACCTCTACATCTAACATAATTCCTCTATCATTCATGCTGATGGATGTTCACACCCTATGACAAGATCCATTTCAGCGTAGGTAGAGAATATGATAGAGAAAGGTCACGAAATTTGACCTACATTTTCTGCAATTGATCAAATGATTAGGATATAATAACTTTGACTTATTCCTAGTTCCAAATAAATCATCCACTTCATATATCATGTATTTTCCAGCTTAAATTCGAGTATGGAGAGATTGTCATAACTTATGTTCTAAATGTTTAACCTCTTCTCAGAGATGACAACATCACGAATTTTCATACAGGGTAAACTTGAGTGTAATGATCACTATCACATGTGAAGTATCTCTGAATTGAAACTGAGTTTGGTTTGTTTTCGAGATTTTTACAAGTATGTTAAACCATTGACTGCTATAGGAAGGTAAACTAACTTATTCAAAGACCTGTCTAATTGCAAAAGAATAAAATGAATATTGTATATTTTAAAACAAGCAAATATGCTATGTAGTCTACTACTTATACTCTTGAAGCGAGAGACAAAGTATGTCTTGAAACATGAGTTAGACTTTATGCAGTAATATGTATGTTAGTTTAAAACATCATCAATATAAGTAAAAGTTAAAGCTATCAATGCAATAACGAAGTGTGGCTGTCTAATAAGTCTTCAAATGTATTCAAAAACTTCCATCATCAAGATATATACTAGAATAAATTCCATTTTGTGGATATCCTTCACACGATGCCTATTTGAGTCAATCTGTCTAATTTATCAAGTACTCTTTTATGCTTCCACACTAAAACTGATTTTATGTTCCTTTTCTCCCCCTCATTGTATCAGATTCATTAAGTCGATGCCCTATCCTTTGATTTTTATGTGAGTCTTAGAACAAGTGAGAGTAACTCATACTCTGTTTTCTCTCATATTTGATTAAAAACCTTGTTTCTAGTCCTTAATAATGGTACAAGCCGAGAAGATGTTACTCAAGTATGTGGGTGACCTACTATTTTCATCTTTTAGTTTGGGGTTGCATGCTTATACTTATCTCCTTAATTTAACTCCAATACATTTGTCTTAGAGAGGGATGATCGATTGATAAGGAGATCCATCTGTGCGAACCATATTTAATGATAGTTAGTGAAGGGTCTAAGATTGATGGTTGAGTCAAATAAATATAGATGAGGCTGTCAGGTCATGGACCCAACTCTTTGAACCATTATGAAGATATTTTTTGTCAAACACTACATCTACCCATATCCTAAATAGAGACAGTATTAAGATGGTACATAATTAGTGTGATGACCAAGACATAAATCTTATAGTTTAGGATAGAATCTATGATAGATTTTCTTACTTCGCTATTCTATCAACTCATTCATGCAATATATGTATATATTTATATATACATATATTAATTTCACTAGTTGTTAGATTTCATCTTCAAATTTTTTAGCCGATGGTGTATAAACCATTGATTTTTTTTTAAAATAGTGGGTATCGATAAACCCATACCTTCATGTGAGAATTGATAGCTTGAAGAAAGTGCTAAGTCATTTCAATTAGATAAGAGTTGACCTAAACAAGTTAGAGTGTTCTTTAATCTTGTAATGCAATCTCCTAAGTAATCATATTAATGATACCCTTCACTTGAATGTAAACTCATTGATAAACTCATCATATGAGACATATCACTTATGAAGAATTATACACGTGTGCTTTGGAACAGATATGAATACTTATGATTTCTCATTAAGATAGAGGGTAGGTCCAACTAAATTCTCTACTATGTTAGAAAGCATGCAATGACGTTATTGAAGTGAATAACTAAAAGGATACCTAGGCTAGACATTCATACATGATCTTGTTTAGGTTTTGGTATGGGTCTTGACATTAGTATAAGCATAGGTAAGGAAAAGCCCTTAATTCATGTGTTGATCATAAAATAAATTAAAGTATTAATATAATATTAAAAGATACTTTTAAAGTGATTAGGTTGAATGTTCTCCCATGTTAAACTAGATGATTATATAGCAAATAATGAAATTAGTAACATTACTTTCCTAGAAGAATTTATTTGAAATAGAAAGAAAATATATTGTCTTAACATTAAAATGGAAGGTTTTACTAAATAAACAAATTATTCTACATTTTGTGGGTTGATTATGTTCCTGATTGTTTAATGGATTTCTCTTAGAAAATTCCTTAGTAAATAGGTATTGATACTTTTATATTTAAGCTTACATCCTTGAATTGTTATGCGAAATGAGCAATTACGATAGGGTCATGATAGCATGATTTTAGTGTTGAATTTTTTATACTAGAGTTTTGAAGTGATTGTTTCATTAATAATGGAGTCACCTTGAGATATCGTTACACAATCATTAATTTGATCAAGTGAGAAATCGATTTCATGTTGATTCCATTTGCGATCTTTTGTTGAGTTCATGGCCAAAATGTTATTGCTTGCAATCATGGTATACTGTTTGTTGACCTTGTGGTTGGTTAAATTATGGTTGATTGTGGCATGGTGATGATTGTGATTCTTGTTTCATGGAGGGAGCCTTTTTGTGCCGAAGGGTTAATGAGAGGATTTTGACTTTAGAGTTGGTATGGGGGCCGACGACCTAGGAGGATCCGCCTTGGATAACCCATATCAAGCCTAAATTATTTATTTGAGTTTTATGTTGTTTCACCTGAAAGCGGGTGGTTTTATGTTTCTAATACTTTGATGATGGTTGATCTTACACTTGGTTGAGTTTATATGGTTTGATCCTTGCACTTGAATGTGATTTTTGTTACTTTGAAGTTCTAGTGTGAGATGGTGCATGCCTCATTTGGTGTAGTTATTTTGTTGGATTTGGTTTCTTGTGCAAATTGGCTTGCTGTTTGTGATTTCGAGATATTGTTGTTAGTTGGGGGAGTGGCTCTTAGTGGGGGCTGCCGCCCAAAGTGACTGGTCCAGGGTAACCCATTGTGAGTTTAATCAAGTGATAATTAAATTAATTAATTAGGGGGTTTAGGTAGTTCCACATATTAATTCAGATAATGTAGCCTCACTCATGGGCCCACGTGCTCGTTTAGGCTTGGGATGAGTGGGAAGCCCTGGAATGGAAAGATCAATTGCCTTGTCTTTGCATAGTAATTTTGCAAGGTATGTTGATCTCGCATAGCGAGCATGGGGGGTCGACGGCCGGTAGAGGTTACCAGGATAACCCAAGATGGGGGCCGACAACCTAGGAAGGTTATGCCAGGATAACCCATGGCTACCTATGCAATGACACTCCACCCTTTAACAACCTTGTATATTTTTTATTCCTCTCTTGTTGTTCATAAGCCTCTAGAAGCGGATGTTGTCATGTGCATGTTGATGCTTTGTTATGTTGTCTTAAGTTGGTTATTTCTTATGATTGGTTACATCTTGTGATGGTTCATTCTAGAGTTGGAGGTTACCTTGTGTTATTGTTGTTCTTATTGTAAAGTCTTGTAATCCTTGTTTCATTTGATGTTTTTCATTGAGGTCCTTCTTGTCTTCTCCTAGCATGGGGGGTGGGCCTTTGGGTCCATGTGGTCGGGTGGAACGTTCTATGCACCCCATTGGGTCCCTAGCCATTGATCGAGTTGTGCTAAGTTGTTTCAGTTGTTGAGACTCTAGAGATATTCCAGTATTGGAACTAGTCTTCATGGTTTGTACTCACACATATCATTTATCTATTCTATGTTATCGTACTTTCCCCGTACATGTTGGGAAGTATTATTGTAATGATGTAATCCTTGAGCATTGTAACTTCATGATATTAATGTATTGTCCATGTTATCTTATGGTTACTGGTATCTTTCATGTAATGTAAAGATATTGATACAAAAAGTAATGCAGTCATGTAACCCCAAGGGACTTGGTCATAGGATGTACATAAATAGTTCCTTTTCAAGTGTTGAATGATAATATCATGTTGCATGTTAGTTATTGTATACATACAATTGTATTACTTGTATTTTATGTTAATGTATGGATTATGTTAGTTTACTTTAAAAAAAATTGTGCCATTAATGTTGATGTATTAGTTTTCCTTTGGGGTTGCATGGCGGGGCATTACATGGAGTAACTCGAAGTTGCTTAACAAGATCATAATCACTAGGTGCTTTAGTTGTAGGTTTAGGATCTTGAAGAACGCTTGGTTGTTTATTCATTCTATTCTTATAAGTATGGGATACCGCTCTGTAAGAGGGAGCCATAGAAAGATCAAGAGAATCACTATCAAATGGGACACCATCAACAAAACAAATACTTTTAGGAGAAGGACTAGCTGGAGTCAGATAAATGACCAATCTCTTAGGTCTTTGAGGGGTAGTAGATACATAGATTACGTTTATAGAATCATCACAACTAGTGGAATAATTATTCAAAGACATATTTTCAACATCGATCTGAGGAGGATCAAATAATGTGGAAGGAGATTCATCATTTGCTAATGCATCATCTCTAGAAGAGAGTGCATTGGAATGAAGATAAGGTAGAGTAATGTTAAGAAAGGTATCAATGATTTCAACCTCTTACACCAAAATATCCTTAGAAGGAATTTCAAGAGAGGGATCAACAAAGAATAATAAGAAAGGAGACAAGAACTCACTTTCACATGCTTGTAAGAGAACTTCTTGAAGCTTCTTAACAAAGATGGAAAGAGATAGAAGGAAAAAAGATAGAAAATGCATTTTGAAATAGAGATATAAAAACATCGGCTGACCCAAAGCAATCTAGGGATGACAGAACTGGGAAAAACCAAAAATCCTAATTTTCTTGATTTTTTCAATATTTTCTAGGTTCTAGTAATTTGTATTTTTTGAGGTCTTCGGAGTAGAATTTGGGATCAGTCCTTAAAATTTGATTGTTGAAGGCACAATATTTTAGGGACTAAATTAGTCCTCTTGGATACTTTTTCAACGGTGTAAATGGTTCTAAATTCCAAGCACCGAGTCAAAAGTTATGACCCCACCAAGTTGGGGTAAATAAATTCCTATTTTTTTGAAAAATATTGTGGTTCACATCAGGTTCACCAAAATGTAGAGAAGGGGGATTCACTACTCATGAGTCTCTTTATTCTCAAGAGATTCCCAAAGGGAGAGTTGCCCTAAACTACCTCAGGGAACAAAGCGAGAGTTCTAGAATCAAAAAGAGTAGACCACAAAGATTTTATAGACAAACTAACGAACTTTCAACCAAAGGATGATAGCAAAATGTGTTGGAGTCCCAAAGATGTGCTAGCATCTCGTATGAATTGGAAACAAAGTTTATCATGGAAAACAACAAAGCAACTTCTAGTGATCTAATTATTGAGAACTTCCAGAGTACAGAAAATTAATAGGATACAACATAACTAAAATAAATTAAATTAAATAATAAAGTAAGAAAATAAGTGATAAAATTCTCACAACAACCCAAGTAATGAAGCCTCCAACACATGAATATCTTCAATACCTACATGCATAAAATCTAGAGAAAATGTTGGGGCTATATAGGGTTTTCCTCAGTCAAACCCTTGTTTTGGTGTTCCCACCTCCACGAATAGCCAAATAGATAGAGTGAAATGAATAAAGGAGTGATAAAAGCAATCCCTGCTCGAGGAGGAGGACCCATATGACAAGGATGTGATGAATCGCAAGATGCTCACAAGCACAAAGGGAGGTATCAGATGCAAGGCTTAAGGAAGCCAAAGAGAGAAAGGACAAACAAGAGGGTTGCAAGAGCCTAGAGAGCTGCTAAGAGCATTGTGAGAGCTTAAGAGTTGTAAAAGCTTGAGTGTGCTGTTGTAGCAAGCTGTAAAGAGTTATGCAAGGAAGATAGCAAAATCAATAGAGGAGGAAAACGTAGGAGCCAAAGTTGGAAAGGTTCAGAAGACCAAAATAGATTGAAAAGATAGCATATAAAGAGAAAATAGGAGGGAAAAGAAGCTTCCCGAGTGGTTACAAGGTGTCCCGAGCTGTTACCACTGGTGAAACTTGTTGGGGTAAACCAAAAAAAGTGATTTAGAATTCTAGTGAGGAAGGAAAACTCACAAAAAATGACCCCAAGGAAAAAAATGTGATTTTGGGGGTTTGTACGAACCTACTGGTTCGAGCAAATCCATAAGGGGTTCACGCGAACCAAGTTTTGAGAGAACCCATTTGAGTCTTGCTTGCCAAAAAAACTAAAAAATATGCATTAGGAAGGGTTGTTTGCTCGAACCCCTAGGGGTTCATATGAACCCCCCTTATTCCTCATTTTCCCCCTGAAACACAAAAAAAACCTAAATTTTTTCACTTTAGAGCTTGGTTTGAACATGAAAATGGTGGATACTTCACAAGCCCAACTGGAATCAGGTAGTCCTCAGAACAAGCTATCCAATGAATATAATTTTAATATGTTTTGGTTTTATTATGTATTTATTTTTTTAGTTTTATTAAACATAGGTTTTTCATTGAAAATGAAGGTCTTTATTTTGCACATGTGGAAAAATAGTAGATTATCAAAAAAAAATTAAAATTATGAGTGCACTAGATATTGAAGTCCTTGATCTAACAAAAAAAATAAAATTTCGAAAAAGAAAAATTGATTTTCGATATATACAGAAAAAGTTACGCATTATACGATCGCACTATTTCTGAATTGTAATTGGTTTGAATTTGAAACTTTATTAAAGAAAAAATATTCAATAAAAAACTATCTAACCAAATGGAAGCACTAGATATCGGAGTTACAAATCTAAATTCAAAAGAATTATAATTTTATCCTTCATGGAAAAAAAGTTATGCTTATACTGTGCATCACTTTAAAAATGTTGTTTTCTAAAAAACTAGTTTTCAAGGGAGATGGAAAAAAAAGTAATCTGATTCCAAAATTTTTGGAAAAATAATTTTAGAATCTATAGAAAAAAATGTGACAAAACTCTAGTTTGCATCATTTTCAAATTCCTCACGGTTTAGCTGCTATAGGTCCCTGAAAGTGAAGATTTAGTTTAAAAAAAATATTTCAGTGTCCAGTTTGGCCAAAAATTGTAAACCACTATTGTGGGATCTGTAAGATCCCGCTCCACATGTGATTAATGTCAAACCTAATTTGTTATATGTTTTTCTTAAATTGATGATTAGATATATTTTGGATGATAAATAAGGTGATCTCTTAGCAATATTCTTGTATTCCATTTGAAATTATGTTTTATTGTCACTACCGTGAAGGTGGAATACACATGTATACTATAGAAATACAAATTGAAATTTAATTGGATTATTATATGGATATTTAGCTAACATATTAATGTGATATACAATCATTACTTATGATCGTGTTGGTGATGTGCAGGAAAGTAACGGTGCTAGCATGAGAAGAGAAGACCATTGAGAGCAAATCAAAGGACTTTTTCTTAAGGATGTAGATTTGATTCCTTTTGGGGGCCTATAACAAGTAGAGTTAACATTTTGGTAGGTTAAGGTGGTGAGGGTGGTTATTAAAGGGTTAATTGATTATGTGTTTAGTGAGTGCAAGTGGGGATAGGGGTTAGGAACCCTTATCCAAGTGTGAATCTTGGATTGATCTTTAGGTGGGTCTTTAAAGAGGGTTGTTGGTCAATTTCTTGGGCTGGGATGCATAAATAACCCATTAGGGTCTATACCATAGTGGTAGGGGTCAAGTGGGCATATAATAGTGCCTTAAGGACATGATTTGACCCTTGAAAATTCCTCATAATGGAGAGTGACGATTTTTGAGGAGGAGATGAAATGGAAGGATGGGGGGGTGTCCTAGTGCATGTTTCCTCTTTAATAAAGAAAATACTCTCACTAATGAAGGTAGGTACACTTCACACCTTGTTGATGCATTTTTTATGCACTTCTCAACACAGGCAATGCGTAGTTGCACTACCTCTCTTGAAAGACGATCAAGATCCACAATCATATTGCAGAACACTATCCCAAGGTCTCTAATGCTAGGTCTTGACAGTGCTTGGGATATCTTAGTTGTTTGATGTGATTTTGCTGGAATCACAAAGCAGTCTTACAGATGGATTACAAAGTGGGGGAGTTGGGTCTTGAAACAGAGTTCTTAAGATGGGAGAGTTGTTGTGCGTTTGCTGTAGGTTCAAATAGCAGTCTTGAACACCATTTTTTTCATTGGATTTAGCTTTATAATGTGCAGTGAACCTTAGCATAGGTCACTCATTAAATAAAATGAAAAAGGGCAGGGAAGAGAGGAGGTTCCTGGATCTGCAACTAATTATGAACAGTGATAATAGAGTTCTTGCAATGGACAACTTCTTGGAAACAATATTCCACTTAACCAGAAATCTCACAGTCTCATGGAATTTGTGCTATCTTCTAAGGTCTGCAAATATTTTGTCTTTCATTCACCATGTGCATGCATGAACAAAGATGAAATTTTGGAGCAGCTTTGAATTTAAGTCCAGACTAACTTTACACTGCTATCTACCATCAACAAACAACAAAAAGTATGGACTAGGAAGGCATGTACACTACAGAGATTTCACAACCAAAAAACAAAATTCCTAATATCTATCGAAGTAAGAAAACAGTTAACTAAAATAACAATGCAAATCTAAGTGAAACATCTAACAATGGAGGTTGAATCAAGTAACATGTAAGAAAATCTGAAAAATGCACCAAGTCAATGTATTTTCATTATAAATTTCTACAGCATGTCTTTAGAACAACTCAACTCTCTTTTCAAATGAGAGGAGAGCCCTATTTATAGTGCCCCAAAAGTCAAATGAATGGCCAAGATTAATTCTCATTGTGTGGCCAAGATTCATTACAAAATAGGGTTTCACCAACCCTCAATAATTTACAATTTAAGATTACATTTTGTCCCCTTTCACCTATTTTGTCCTCTAGTGATGGCACTGTAGCATTTTGTCCTTTTGTTGATTGTTGTTTTACTATAGCTACTCTTTAGGGGGGCTCTTTATCATCAACTGGGTTGTTCTCCTACTTCTTAGAGCCTGTGTATTCTATGAACCTTAGGATGACCGACCAGAGTTTGCCTACTTCAACGATCTCATACCGCAACACCTAGTAGCTCCACTCTTTTGCATTATCTTCCAACCTCTTGCAGTCCTCATCATATTTTGTGCCTTGGTCTCTGAATAGCTCTGATTGATCAAAGGCACGGGCAAAAAAATCATGAACTCTACCATTATTTCACTAGACATCCTGTTCTCCATTTTCTTTTGGAAGTAAGGCTTCACCTTCTCTAGATCCATTTGCATTGTGGGCATGTCATACTCTATCATCAGCTTGAGGTATCAGGAAAATTCTGCCTTGATTTCCTTGATCCACTCGATATCCAGATCCACTTTACTCATTATCTGTTCCAGCCTTTCCTTCCTGTTGCCAAAGTCTCACCGCCACACATCCATCAACCAGTGATCGTCCTTGTTAAACGCAAGCTCCTTTTCCCATGTGACCTTTCTGCCTCCATCTCAGTGCCCTTTGGCTGCCGGGCCAGCTCTTCCTCAAGATCATCATCGAAAGCCTGCACTATGACCTTACCACCAGCATCCTCCTCCTCATCCCCGATCTCAGAGGAACGAGTTCCTTCTTCTTAGTAGCCAACCCTGTCAATAGTGTGATGTTCATACTTTGGGTGCTCGTGATATTCATCGGCCTCCTCTTCAAAGGGATTTGAGGCCTCTTGTTCTCACCTCTCCCACTCCTTAGAGATTAACATGGTGGCTTCCATAGCTGGTGGCCCTATCGGAGGTTGTGAAGGTTTGGCAGTAGTGAGGACCTAAGCTAAGGCTGCTTGAAGAGTGGGATCCATGAGGATCTAGGAGAGCTCAGAAGGGATATTCTGCATATGCTTCAAGAATGCCTCAGGCAAGGTGGGAGCGGGCATTGGTGTAGCCACTGTAGGTAATGGGAGTGACGTGGTGGGTGAGATGGCAGTGAAGGAAGGAGGAGTAGTTATGGCAGAGGAGGAGTCAATTATGATCACCGACTCGTTCGAGGGTGAAAGGGCAAGATGGACAGAGATGTCCACCGCCGGCGAGGATGTAGCGACCATAGCCAAAGAAGGAGGTGGTGCGACAGTCGGGGCAGGGAGAGCTAAGAGGGGTTCTAATTGATCTGTACCCTTTACTTCTTCCTCTTGGATTAAGGGTTGCTATGTGGTGCCCTTTGTTTGCTTAAGTCTTTTGGAGGGTGAGCCTCCTGTTTCTTTTCTTGTATAGACCTTAGGGTCAGTAGACTGTTCTGTTTCTATCCCCTTCCTCTTCTTAGACCTGGTGATTGGAGGAGACTTGGACATCCCGCCGATTGAAGTGGTGGCAGTGGCATCTTCCATGGCACTAGGTTCACTTTTGAGTCCTTCGTAAGTGAAAATTATCTCCTGTTGTCTTAATCAGGCTATCCGTCCATCAACCCACTCCTTAGTATAGGCCAAGATTGGCTTGGTTATGATATCGAGGTCATCGACCTCCTGCTCGTCCCAGTCAATTGTTGGTACTAGAAAATTGGCGACTGCGAGGTACCTGGGGTCCATTATGGTGCTATCATCTTATTCGACTTGGTCTGGTATGGGAAACGGTTGCACCTTCCTTACAAAATGCACAGTCATCCGCATATAGTGCCTTGCACGTACCTCTTTATCATCTTGACAATCCCCCCAAAAGTCTTCAATGTGGTGGAGATGAGTGAACCCCAGTCCCAGTGCCTTCCTTACGTGCCCATATGGATCCATTCGAGGGCGAGTAGTGTGTAGATGAAAATGGTAATCAGGCGGGTGCATGAAGTTGGTCGCAATTTTGTGGCCAAATTGGAAAAAAATGGGGAAACACATAACTCACTCACGTTATAATGCGAGTGTGTTATGTGCTTTTAAAAGAAAAAAATTTAAATGTGTATCATTTGCTTTTCACTGTTTCTCAGCTCTGCCCGTGGCCAAAAACCCTCATTTTCGCACTCGCGTTCTAGGAGGAAGGACTTATGCAAATTTCATCAAGAACAGTTTGATTTTGTCTGCAAATATGGTGCCACGATGATGAAGAGATGCAGGAGGTAAGTATTGTTTACTATTTGTTTCGAATTTGTTAGTTTGAAATTGATTTTGTTTGTTTTAGGTTAGATTTGATTTTTAAAAAAAAATCTGTAGGAAATCCTGCAAATCCTCAACAAGAAGAGGAGATAAATCCTCAGCAGCAAAATCCTCAACAAAATCAACCTCAACAACAAAATCAACCTCTCCCACCATTCTCTCAATTCCCTCCTCGCACTCAAGAAAATTTGAGTGAAATTGAGAACAATAGAAAATAACTTGAGGATCTTATCAGTAGGTTGAGTGATCCAAATTTTTCAACCACAGAAAGAATGCTTCTAGCAAATTCATTGAAAGACATGTTAAAAAATGTAGATGCAATCACCTAACAAATATTTTGATGGCAAGATAGGAGGCAAACAACTAGGGCATATTATGCAAACAAATTATCATATAAACAAGTAAAAGATTTAAAAATTACTAAAGGTCATTTGTGCTCTTTATTCACTAACCCTAAAACAAATCAAAATCTTACCCTCAATGCAAAGAGGTTGCCTATTCATTGGTGCCACCACCAAGAGATTAAGAACCATTTGTATGAAAGATGGTATATGGTCTTTGATTACCCACTATGCAATAATTGTCAAGTCCCCCAATATTTCTTAGGAAACTATACAATGAGTTTGTATTGAACCAAATCCCAAATTATTTTGATATGAGGGAGTTCCAGGGGAGAGGTGGGGGGTCAGCTCAGGATAGGCTCGGTGCACAGCCGGATCCTACGTGGCAAGGGAGACGACCTCTCGCTAGGCCGCCTCGTGAGCAGATTGTGATGCCTGTCATTGCGAAGGAGAGTGCCGACATAGAGACATTGCAGGTGATCACAACTTTGACCCGGAGTGTCATCCATCACACTAGCCCTATTGTACAGCGCCATCCAGGGGAGTCTTCAGGTGGTGGCCTTTGAACCCATGTGTGTCAATCTTGCGGGGCGACTTGTTTGTATGACCCTACCAGCATTCAAGAGGGTGCTACATAGGATCCATATGCTACTACGCAACTTGATTTGTATGCATCTACGAGGATGGAGAGGACGGCTGAAATTTTGCATGATGCATATGCAATTGACACTCAGGTAAAATTCAGCATGTTCATTGAATTTAATTTATTAAATTTTGATTGTGAAATGCAAGATTAACTAATTTAGTTTTATTATTTTAATAAAATTGCAGGGTCACAGTGTAGAGACTGGATACACCAGTCATCCACCTACTTATTTTTGCAGTACACCTATCGGTGGGGTATATAAAGTTAGTAAACAATTATAAATTTATTACATGTGTTAATATCATTGTTTTACTTAATGGTATTTTAATATGTTATTTTGGATGTTGAACGGGGTAATCGTTGGAGGTTTCAAGGAAACACCTCCAGTGCCAAATAGATTTGATCAAACGTCACATAGGTAATATAGAATTTAAAGAGAACTTAAGTAATGAATTCTAAGTTTAATAGATTGTGTAGTTTATATTCATATTGTTGACCTTACGTTGCATTACACATCATTCAAAATCAAAGCATTACTTCAAATTCGATAACTAATAATCAAAAATATATCGCTTAATACTTGTACTCAAATTTTTTTCATTAGATCTCATACATTATAAGTCATCACATGGATCGCTATTGTAATTTTTTGTGATTGAATAATTTGTTGTTTTATTTTCAGATGTTGGTGATAGAAACACCACCAAACGTTACGAGGGCAATGGATATTGGTGTTTCCTCCGCTATACAATCCTCGATGGCTCTGATAGGGGAGGTATGAGGAAAATTACTAAATTTAATTTACATTCATTGTTATAGATGAAATAGTTCTAGTGAAAAATCAAACCATTATTGATTCGTAGTTTAATTCCTATTTGGATGGTTTATACAGGGCTTGAGCACTGCCTGAGCATTGGCTTGCAAATATTTCCATCGAGGAGAGTGATCGTGAGATGGTCGTAAGTGATTATTTTATTAAATATATTAATTTTTATAATGGCCTCTTACATATTAATGTTCTTTACTCTATTGTGTAACAGTTTGAAACTCTCACTGGCTAAAACACTAGGAGGAGCGCTAGGACACTCCTCGAAAGCACGCGAAAAACGGGTGATGACTTTATCACCATTGATTGCCCAAAGAAAGGGAAAGAAAATTGTATTTGAACCAGAGCATGGGAGAGAAATGAATTTTGAATGCACGTAGCCCTTTGTTGTATGCCTACATGGCAATTTTGTACATATTTTGTATTGGATATATTTGACATTGAATGCCTATATGGCATTCTCGTAAGCCTATATGGCTATTTTTTAACTATATTTTATACTTATATCTACATATATTGATGTATGCATACATGGCTATTTGCTTAATACAAATCTTTTTATCGATGGTGTCCATATTTGCAAATTATAAATTCATGGTTCAATAGATATGAGTTACGTGTATTCAAGTGTATACTTTACAACTTACGCACATATATTTTTTGACTTACGTGTGAACATTGAAAAGTGTGAAAATTTCTATGTTTGGAAGTCAAATGTAAGCCAATTTTGCAATTCTCAGTTCTTGCATACTCGATCTTATGGACTTATTCATTCCTAGCACATATTGTGAATATTTCTCATTTGGTGTAGAAGACAGATTCCTCATTTTTGAACCACTCATAGCAAAGAGATTCACAATAAGAATTTAGCATTGGAACACTACTCCATACTTCTCTTGTCTAGACCATAAAGGATTGAAAATTCTTAATTTGATGCAATGATAGTCGTGAGATGAGAATTTATATAACCATGCCTATTTTGAAACTTTGCATCTAATACTGCATCAACAAGAACTTGAGAAGTGTTGCATAAGAGTGTTAGGTTTGATAGGCCTTCTCTTCCCTAAGGGAGGAGAGCCTACATCTTGAATTTTGAACAAAATTTTAAGAAGCAAACATTTTACCTAAAAGCTTCAAACCTAGATGACATATTTGGCTAAGTCTATCTTGAAAATTATCAATGTGTTCAAACTCTAAAGGAGATTCTCCCTGAAAAGAAAACTTTACCCTTTTTCCCAAGGAAAGAAATTGCAACAAGTTGCATGTGATTTATCTTATTTCTTTCTCACAGTTCCTGGTCAATCATTCATGGCCTAGGATAGTTCTGTTCCAAGGCAAGGACACCCAAAAAATCACCGAGATTCTTCTACGATCTGCAAGAAAAAGGTTTTGGCTCTTTCACAATGTAAATAATTATGTAACACTGTTTTCTTGTTTTCCTTCCACACAGAAAAATGTTCACACTTTTTAGATTGATCAATGATCATTAATGGCTGATTGTAAACACTTGACATTTTTATGTTTGAACTTTAATTTATAATTTTTTATCATGACATTCGAGTAGATCACTAATATTTTAATATTTCACTATGAAAGTGGTGGTGTATTTTTTCTATGTTATTTGACTATTAATATGGTGGTGTATTCTGAACTTGATTACTACCGCAAATATGTATATATTTCTTATTTTTATATGTTTTTGTATGACTGAACCCAAAACGAACCCAACCCCAAAAAAAAAATTTCTTGAACTGGCGAATCGGGTTCTCAAACCCGATCCCGAACCCAAAACTGAACTGGTAACTTAGTAAAAAATTGATTTTTGTAGTTTATATTCATAACGTTGATTACATTGCGTTGCACGTCTTTCAAACTGAAAGCATTGCTTCACGTTTCATAACTAATAACTAGATGTTGATAGATGACAAAATTTCAATTACAATATAGTTTTTACAAAGTCAACCTAAGCAATTATGCAATTACTTCACAATGCATAACAAATAACTAGGAGCAGCTGCCAATTAAATTTGGTTGTCATGGCATTCTATGAGACCACATTTCTTTGAGGAATTTTTTCAAACAGTTCACTACCTTGTCTATACTACCACATTTTTCATACATGTATACCAAAGCATTTTGTCAAAGAGTTCAAGTGTTTCCTTGTTGCTATGGCTGAAAGCCTAAAACAAGTGCTTTCGAACAAGCTACGGATGCTCGAAAAAAATCTATCAAAAGCATAATAGTAAGCAATATCATAGACAAGGCAAAGAACTCTTTGAAAATGCCTCAAAGAAATGAGGTTCATGACCGATGGAATGCCATGAAAATCAAATGCTTTTGATTTTCATGGAATTCCATCACCATGAGACCTCATTTCTTTGAGGCATTTTTTCAAAGAGTTCACTGCCTTGTCTATGTTAACACATTTTTCATACATGTCTATCAAAGCATTTTATCAAACAGTTCATTGCCTTGCTGCTATGGCTAAAAGCCTAAAATAGGT
>VDFB02281492.1:280733684-280768252 GCA_007258455.2 Sequoia sempervirens | reverse complement strand
TAGAAATAGGACACCAAACACTCATGCAAAGTCTACTAAATGTGGGATGAATGAAAATGCAATGTAAGATAATAAAAATGAAATGCTTATAACTAAAATTCTATAAAATGAAACATGAATGAGTCCAAGTACTTTTAAAAAAAAAAAATTAGAATTTTTCAATTGGATTTTATCCTTTTTGTGTTAACTGATGCAAATATGAGATACAAATGCAAAATTTTACTAGTTTTTAATGAAATTAGATGCATTAATGCAAGAATTGAAGCCTTAGAATGCAAATTAACCAATGCAAAACCTAAATCAATGTTAATGCAAGCTAAATCTAGGATGTAAATGCACTTAAAATCATAAATATGATGCTCTATATGTAGGTTCACCAAAATGAAAAGATGAAAATAGGGGTCTCTCTTTCACTTCTAGGGTTTTGGACCCAAAAGGAGAGAGACTATATCCTTACTCTTCACTCAAGAACAAACCCTTGAGATTTCAATGCAAAGGAGATTGAAATCTTGCAAAGGGACTTTCCTAGGGGTTGAATGAGATCTAATGAGGGGTTCACCACTAAGTACATAAAAATGGAAAAGACAATGTAATGCAAAACACAATGTAAAAACCCTAATTGCATGCAAGACAACACTAAATGACCTAGAAAGACAAGTAAAATGTAATAGAGGGTTATGAAACTGAAATTGTGAACTTGTAAGATTCGAGAAGAAAGAATGAAGATCTGGATCACTAGAAAATCTATTCTTTATGCTGACTTGGACTCATTCTCCAATCTGGGTGAATCAGTCCAATTTTTGGGAAAGTGTGTAGGAACAAGTTTTAGTCAAAAGGGTATCTGGATCTATAAAAATATTTTTCAGGCCTATACAATGTGGGACTCATTCACCAATAGTGTCAAATCAGTCCACTTCTACTTTTCTGGAAGTTCTAAACTAGATTTTGTGCCTCTTGGTATGCTCTACTCTTTCTAACTGGTTTCCAAATCCGAAACTAAAAAATACCACCTGTAGGTCTTCTCCAATCTTCTCCAAGGCTTGATGAAAACTTTGAAGACTTTAGAGATTTTACAACTTTTCTCCATCTTTTCTTCTTGGAAAACTATAACCTAGCCCTGTAAATCACACACAAGAGGAGGGAAAAACTTTGTGGGGCTTAGTGAATAGGGGTTTATCTTTGTCAAAACCCTTGTTGGTAATTAAACCTTGAAATGAAAGAAAATATGAATGGAGAATGATGAATGAAAAAATAGTACTATTACAACTCACCAATCCCTAGCAATAAGGTGCTGTAAACATGTAAGTAATGGCTCCAATGGATGTGGTTCTTAACTCTTGCTTGATATTGATAGATCTTTGAATGAAGCACTTACTTGAATCAAAAACCCTACATCACAATTGTTAGCTCTAAAATAACATGATGCAAGCAATCTTTGACATGATGACTGACAGTTGAAAGATACTCTAGATTACTTGATAATCTACCCTTGAAATTCCTTGAATGATCTTGTGAATGCTCAAATTCTCTTGTGAACTCGCTAAGTGATCTCTTGAATGCTAGGTGTTGAATATGAGTGAAATAACCTTGTATTTATATTTAATTATGCAAGAATTCCCAAAATTACATCAGTATAAGCCGACATCAAATCTAGGAGAATAAAATCCCATTAGAAATTTGAATTAAATTTAAATTTTGGTCACATGGGACTCATTCGCCCAAGGTGGAAAATGAGTCCCATTACACAATGTATGGGATGAAAAATGAAAAGTGCTTAGAAATGTGTGAAACCTGCATCGGGGCCAAAAAGACCTAGGTGGGACTCATTCGGCCAAGGTGGAGAATGAGTCCCAAACACTAAATATAGGCCACACAAGCTAGGACCACCTAAATTATGATTGTTCATTGATTGGTGTTTGGATTATCCTTGAAAAGATACAATAAATGAGGCTTGTGGATGCAAAATAGGGCCAATTAAAGCATAAGAAAGCCCAATTATTAATGAGAAGCCTAGAGGAATGTGAAAGTGTGTTACAACAATTTACAAAACTCCAAATAAGGCAAGATTAATGTTGATTATGATTAAAAGTATATTCATTATGCTTAGCTAATTGATAAAACCCTAGAAAGGTGTGAAAGTGTGTTACAACACTTCACAACACTTTTTCAAGGCACCATTAAATTCCACTAGTTCACAAGGGCCCAAGAACTAATGTGAATGTGTTATCCACATTACAACACTAAATCAAGGCAACATTAAGCAAAAATCCACAAGGAGGACCCAAACGAGTGCAAAAATGTGAAAGGACCTTTTTTTTGACACTACAAATATATATGGATATTTTTTACAAAATAATTTATATTTTTATTATTTTAAAATAAGAAATTTTTCATATATGAGTATACAAACATTATGATAATATATTATCCTTATTCATTTAGATTTTAGTGGTTAATTATTGTGTGTGGTGATATTATAGAAGTTACAACAATGAGTTGGTGGTTGGAAAGTTTAGTTTTCCGATTCTAGTTTATAATAATAGTAACATAAAATATAACATTTATTTTTAACTTATTTTTTGGTCCTATAACTATATGTCATTTCCATGTATTATATTGTTAGTAAAAATATGTTAAGGTATTTGTATCAATAGATGACAATTCATAATCTCTTATTATTTGAATTGTTTCTTGTGAAATTAATACTCTTCAATTTATTTAGATTGAATTTGTTATATATGATATTATTAGACACTTATTTCATATAACTTTCCTTGGCTATATATAAATGGTTCCAAATTTGAAATGAATATTAACTAGGTGAATATTTATAAATTGGCTCCCCAAGGTTTTGGAAGTACTCTTGACAATCCAAGTATTATTTATCACTCATGCACATTCCAAATAACCCATGCTCTTATGAAATGGCTCAAGATAAGGTTTATTCATATTAGATTATTGTTTTGGGCATTCAACACAATGCTAAGATGTTTTTTTTATGAAATATTCTAACATAATGGGTTTGGAGAAATCTACCAAGCATTGATTCTAAACAATTTCATGTAACTTAATGTAATATAACTACGTACACACCATTTAATCATGTCATAATTTTGGGAATTGACACTCAAATATTCAACAACACTAATTTGATCCTACAACAATACTTTGAGATGCATGTGTGGACAAGGGAAAAGTAACCCTTTTACATTTTCTTCCTATTTAGGCCATCCTTGTGATTTTGGCTTGATTTTTCCTTGATTTAATGTTGTAATGTGTTCAACACATTCATATTAGGTCTTGGATCCTTGTGAATAATTAAGAACTCTATGATGTCTTGTAAAAGTGTTGTGACGTGTTGTAACCCACTTTCACGCTTTTATAGGACTTTTTTTTATTATAATTCACTTAAATAAGGATTTTTATCACTTACCAAGCCTTATTTCAAAGTGTTGTAACAATTTTTCACACTTTTCTAGGCTTGTCATCAATAATTTGACCCTTTCTTATGTTTAAATGCCCCCTTAATGCACTTATAGGCCTTAAGTGTGTTTTAGAGAATAATCCCATTAAACATCATTTAATACACTTTAATTCCTGACACCCATTTAAACTACCCTAGTGGGACCAAGTCACCACTAGGGGTGACTTTGTCCCATTTGGAACAAAAATCAGAATTATTTCAAAATTCTGGTGAGATATTATTCTCTAAACCTTGAGGTCAACCTATGATGTGATATTTTTGAGAAATTTTGTAAAATAAAGTATAAATAAAGGTTTTTCATCTCATTTTCAACCCCAATCAATCTTCTAATATCCTAATTTCCTTAATTCATTCTCAAGCATTCTAGGCATTATCAAGTCTACATTCATTGGAGCATCTACTTACATATATTTAGATTTCTACACCAAGGGTTTAGTGAGTTGTAGCATTCCATGTTGCTCATTCATCATCCTATTTCCATTTTATTTCATTTTCAAGGGTTTAATTACCAAATTGAGGTTTGACCAAGGAAAACCCCTATTTACTAGCCCTTAACCCCTTTTTTCCCTCTTTACATGTGTGTTTTGCAGGTCTTGTATGCAAATTTGACAAAGAGAAAGGTGTTAAAAGGTCTCATCATTCCATCAAAGTCTTTTAAAGTCAACAAATCCCTAAAAGAAGCTTTGAGATTGCCTACAAATTGGATTCTATAGATTCGGATCCAGAAACTCATCAAGAATAAAAGTGCAGATTGGAGACTACAAATTCCTATCCTGAATTTCCTGAGATTCATAGATAGAATAAGTCACCATTTGTGGTGAATTAGTCCCACTACTAGTCTTGAAAAATGATTTCTATATTTTTGGATACCCTTTTGGTCGAAACCTGTTCTAGCAGATTTTCCTTGAAACATGACTAAGTTTTCCATCTTGGCATAAGTGTTTGAGTTGGATTCAACAACAAATTTTGTAGGATTCCAAAGCCTCTCTTCATCACATTCCAATTTCTAGGTGCACCTCTTTAGTCTTATTCCTTTTTTTTATAGTTTGTTTCCATTCTTAGGTCATTCTACATATCACGTTGTGTTTTCAAACATCTTGCATTTCATTAGTTTTTCATTAATAATCAATATCTTTTATAAGTTTATTGCTTTTAGGACATTACATTTAGGCATATTTCATTCATATTTTAATATTAGTTTTGAGTGGAGATATTGCACATTTTGGCCTACCTCTCTCCTTTTAGGTGAAAAACCCTAGAAGTGTTAGAGAGCCTTGTGGTGCCAAAATCTTTGTCCATAGCATGTAGTAAAAACATGAGTGCACATGAAAATACTCTATCATGTCAATCCAACACCACATATTTATTTGAAGACATTCTATCTATGAGAGGCAGTGAGCTAATTTGGTAATCAATGGTTGATGATATCATCTAAGTACAATGCAAGATGATTGAATATATTTGAGTCGTTGCATTTAATTATTTTTCATTCAACATTTGGACACATCCTACTATGTAATGATGAGAAAACTTAGAGATGATGATGAAAAAATTAGTTCACTTGCTTAGGACATGTTACCAAGGTTTTTAAATTAGGTTTGGTGAATGGTTATTAATGAGAATTGTGTCAATATATTCTATTTGTATGGTTTTTATGTGACCCTTGATTGTGTTGGCATGAAATATGTGCAATAAATTTCCACCTTACCTTTAATTATTTGGAGTTAGATACTAATATTTGTAATGTTTTATGTTATTAATTTTTTCAATATCAACATTGATACAAATATATAAATATATTTTTATGATGGTAAATAAAATAGTTTGAAGACCATTGATATTTTAAGAATGGGAGGGTATGACCCCTCTCATAATCTCATGACATAGAAAGATAAAAATATTTATACTCGTGAATGATTTATTTTCATATGATGAAGATGGCTACTTACATTGCAGTTATATAATAATTATTTCTAATATTAAAAGGATGGATCCCTACAAATAAAAATCATATAATTTCTACTTTCATGTAAGGAAGATGGCTCACTACATCATCTCATTTCTAAATGGATAATCTTCCAAGTCCTCTTCATGTGTATATACCATGGGTGAAGATTCTTCGGTGGAAGATGACAATGGAGCTTCACACGAAGGGGAGGAATTGAAAGGTAATGGAGGATTGCTTACATCATCACCATTTCCTTCCAGCATTTGTATGACCTTTCTCATACATGGTCAATCATTGGAATTGTATTGAATACACCAAAGTCCTACTTTTTTCATTCTCCTTACCTTCTCTTCATCTTCCTTTTCTATGTCAGCTTTGCCTCTTAATTCTCTCAACCTATTCTCTAACTCCCCACTCTATATCAATTTGAAAGCCCATTCTAGAAAATACAGTTGACTCAAGGATGACTCACTTGCACATCAATGTTTTGCCTCCTTCGAGATATCTCTAATAATAACATTCCAAAATTGTAAACATTTGATTTTTCTATTATGGGTCCCAAAATTTTGGGCCATCATTCTAGTGCAACATATCTTGGCATTCCTCTCACAACAGTAATTGATATGTGGTTGTCACCCTTCCCATATAGTTTAGTTAGACCAAAATCAACTACCTTGGGTGTGAAATCTACGTCTAGTAATATATTATGGGGCTTAATGTCGAAATGGATGATGCACCTATGACACTCTTGGTGCAAATAATAAATTCCATGAGCAACACCTAAAGCAATTGAGTAAAATTGATCCCAATTGAGCATTTTTTCTTGTTCTTTTCCTTGAAATATAAACTTTTCTATGGATCCATTGGCCATGTACTCATATACAAGTGCACTTCTAAATCCTTCAAAATAATAACCCATCATTTGAACCAAATGAATGTGATGAATGATTCCAAGAGTTGCAACTTCATTCATGAACTGGCTCTCACTGTGTCTTTCTTGATCAAGAAGTTTTACATCCACCAAAAAACCATTAGGGAGTGTTCCTTTATAAACCACACTAAATCCTCCTTCCCCCAGTTTATCTGCAAAGTTGTTGGTGATATTCTTTAGCTGAGAGAATGAATATTTTGCCAACACTTGATGAATATAACTATGCAGAAAATTCTCCACTTTCCAAATAGACCTTAAAGTTTGGATACCTTTAAAGAAGGATGACCTCTTTCGATAGATGGCCATCATAACTAATAGTACTACTATAATTATTAAATCACTTGCCCCAATACCTATGCCTAGAATTGACGTGTAGTAATATAGATTAGTAACTCTACCATGAAAGAAAATTAGAAGATTTTTAAAACTCACAAAAAATTTTTCTTACCCTTTACAGGTGGTATTGTTCCATAATTTGTGCTCATTCCTGTTTAAATATGTTAAATTCTAATTAGATGTGAAAAATAATTTCCATATAACTACTAATAGATGATCCAATTTTTCATTTTTTGTTTTCAAATTGCAAGGAAGCTAAAATTAATTGGGTACATAGAGGAAAATATAGAGAGACTTGAACCAAATACCTGGTGGACATGTGGCTTGATGGGGTGCATCCTCACAAAAGAAAAGAAACTAGTTTGAATCAAAAATATTAAATCCACAAATCCCACCGCTTGAACCACAACTGTGATACTTATGGTCTTGTTCCTCTTCAATATTCCAATCGATTGATACCCCTTCAATAGTAACCCATTTAAAACCACATCCTGGAAAGTCGAGGCCAGGTAGTACACATTGTGAACCACACACATATACTACTAGATTGATGTTTCGTTGTTGGATGTGATCAAAGAGACCTAAGGCTTGGATTGCATATTTGTTAAGATTATATATGAAAATGAATAATTTTTGAAATTTGTGTCCTTAGTAATTGTTGAAGTCTGATTATCAGGGAAAAACTCTAAGACTATGTACTTCTAGCTTCCAATTTCAATTACCGAACATGTGTTCTCTTCACAGTCAATTTGAAATTTTGGTAGACCACATCCACTTTCCCGCAAACCAAAAGGATATGGGATGTCTTTACCGCCACATTTTTATTTTTGTTAGAAACAATAAATTAAAAAAACAAATGCCAGTACACAATAAATAAACTAGAAATTTAATACTCAATAATAAACTGTGATAAAAACACAAAGGTGGAGAAATTAATTCTATTATGTTTACATAGAAATATGCCACAAATTGTTTCCACACTTTATTGGGAAAAAAGATAGATATATACATAAATAGCTACAATTTAAAAAGGAACCAAAAACTACAATGGGAAACTTTCCCAAATAGAAAAATGAAATGCACAAAAATGTTGGGAAACATTCCCAACTAAAAACAGTACAAAATAGATTTTTACTAATTTAACATCATCCCTAAAATATGATTTGCAAGACAACTTCTCATCCCTAAATGATTCTTCAGTTTATTGAAATCTTTTTCCTTCAAAGGCTTTGTCAAAATGTTAGCAACCTGATCTTTGGACCTACAATAAGAAAGTTTGATTTCATTACTTTTAACCAGCTCTCTGATGAAATGAAATTTTATGTCTATGTGCTTGCTTCTTCCATGAAAGACAATATTTTTAGAAAGTGCAATGGCTGATTGATTATCACAAAATATAATTGTTTCTTCCATTTGGAGCTGCAACAATGCTTGAAGCATTCTTCGTAACCAAACTACTTGACAACTTGCTAAAGTGGTTACCAAATATTCTACCTCTGTTGATGACAATGCAATGATGGGTTGTTTCTTTGAATCTTGACCATGGAATTACACCTGAACCAAGAGTAAAAACATACCCAAAAGTGCTTTTCCTATCATCTTGATTTTCGTCCCAATCACTATCTATATAACCAATTAACTTCAAAACACCCTTCTTTTCATAAAAAATTCCATGATTTGAAGTCCCTTTCACATACCTTAGTATTCTTTTACCTACTTGTAGATGAGTATCATGTGGATGCTCCATGAATTTTCTGATCAAGCTTACTAAATACATGATATCTGGTCTTGTTGTAGTTAAGTACATTAAACTTCCAACCAAACTTTTATACAAAGTAGAATCTACCTTTTTGGTTTCATCTTTTTTGTTCAACTTCACACCCATGGCAATAGGTGTAATTGTTGGCTTTCTATTTTCCATCTTAAACCTTTTCAAAATATCATTTGCATACTTTTCTTGTGAAATGAAAATCCCATCACTATTTTGAGTTACTTCAAGACCAAGATACTAATGTAATAAACCAAGATCAGTCATCTCAAATTCACTCTTCATTGCCATTGAAAATTCTTTAAGCATGTTTTCATTATTTCTAGTTTAAAGTAAATCACCAACATAAATGCAAAATATCATAACATCTCCTTGTTGATTTTTTTTTATGAATAAGGTGGGCTCATAAGGGAATTTTTCAAAAACATTTTTCAAAAAAAAGATTCAATCCTTTCATACCAAACTCTAGGTGCATGTTTTAAACCATACAAAGCTTTCTTTAGTTTGAGTACTTTACCTTTATGACCTTTAATCTAAAAACCAAGTGGTTGCTCAATGTAAATTTCTTCCTCTAATACACCATTCAAGAATGCTGATTTTACATCCATATGAAAGAGTTTCCAACCCTTTTGTGTTGAAAGAGCTAAAATCATGCGAATAGTATCCATTCTGGCAACAGGTGCAAAAACTTCATTATAATCAATACCTGATTTTTGTTTGGAGCCCTTCACTACCAACCTAGCCTTGTATTTATTCACTTTACCTTGCTCATTGCACTTTTTTATACACCCACTATACTCCAATTGGCTTTTTATGCTCGGGGAGATCTACAATTTCCCAAGTTTGATTATTTTCTATGGATGCAATTTCTTCATTCATATCTTAAACCCATCTATCATCATTTATAGCTTCTTTAAATGTAATAGAATCACTATCAGCAAAAATAGCAAAATGACAAATATCTTCATTTACCTCTGTTGTTTCTTAATATATGTCAGACAAGCTCCTTGTTTTTTGCCACATTTTTAGAGATTTTGCCATGGATGATGAAGAAATACTTGATGAAACATGTATATGACTTGGTGGAGATAAAGAATAGCTTCTTCTTAGTGTTGATTGTTGAATGCTAATACTACTAGCTCATGTATTAACAACCAAAATTTGTTGTTGATTTGTAGCTTCATCTTGAATGTTAACTTGTTGATGTTTCTCTTTTAGATTCTCACACCACTCCTAATCTTCAAGAAACTTGGCATCGCTACTTATCACCAACTTTTTTTCTTAAGATTGTACAACCTATATGCCTTAGATTCTTCATTGTACCCAACAAAAATATGTCTTTTTTCCTTATCATCCAATTTACTTCTGAGTGCATCTAGAACATTAGAATAAGCAATACAACCAAAAATTCTTAGGTGATCTACCTAAGGTTTGTATCCTCCCCAGGCTTCTTCTAGTGTCATGCCCCAAACTGAGTTTGTAGGACATCTATTCAAAATATAACCTACACAACAAACTGCTTCTTCCCAAAAAACTTTGGGTAAATTCTTAATACTAAGCATACTCCTTACCATATTTAAAATTGCTTTGTTTTTTCTCTTAGCTACACCATTTTTTTGAGGTGTATACCTTGTTGTTAGTTGCTTTTTTACGCCATTTTCAATTAAAAAATAATGAAAATCATGTGAAATATACTCTCCGCCTCTATTAGTCCTTAAAAATATGAGAAAGTAGCCACTTTATTTTTCAACTAATTCTTTAAATTCTCTTAATTTCTTGAAATTATCTAAGTTATTTTTCAAAGGATACACCCAAATTTTCCTACTTTAGTCATCAATAAATGTCAAAAAATATCTCATACCAGATAATGAAGCAACCTCAATTGGTCCACATAGATTTGAGTGAACTAGCTCCCATGGCACTAAAGCTCTCCTAGAATCCCTTATTGGAAAGGGTTCTCTATGGTGTTTTCCAACAATACAACCTTCGCATTCTTCATCTAGTCTTTGGATAAATGGTAAACCTATTACCATGTTCTTTTTATGCAAAAGATTTAGTCCACCAAAAATGAAATAACCAAATCTAAGATGCCATAACCACTAAGTGTCCTTTACGAGAGGACTAAAATTTAAATGCATATTGTTTTTTATACTAAGAGAAAACATCATAGTAGTAGTCATGGGTATTTTGGTTATCAGCTTATTTTTACCATTAACAATAATGTATGAACCCTTTTCAAATTTGACAATGTGGCCTTTTTGCACAAGTTGATCTACACTTAACAAATTATACTTTAAGCTTGGTACATAAAATACATCACCAATATATTTTTTCTCACCTTGTTTTGTTGTGATTAATACCCTCCCTTTCCCCATAACCGATGCAATTATATCATTTCTCATCTTGACTTTAGATTTGATGGACTCATCCAAATTTTGAAATATCTCTTTGTGTCTTGTCATATGATTACTATACCCACTGTCAACATACCATTTGTCATAATTTACTTCCTCCTTTGTGCTGCAAGTAAGCAAGATGTATCCTTCTTTCCTTTCACATTTTTTTCATATTGGATTCCTATTTACTTTCATTTGCAATCTTTTTTCTACATTTAGCTGCAATATGTCCATACTTTTGATAGTAATAACATTGAACAAATGATTTATCATACCTTTGAAAACCTCTACCTCTTTGCTGAAAATTTGCTTTGCCTCTACCTCTTGCTTGAGTGTAACTATAGTTTTCTTCATCACTTCTATTTCTTCTTTGACCTCTTCCTCTTTGTTGAAAATGTCATCTTCTTCCTCTTCAATTTCTACCTCTTCCTCTTTATGTTGAAGATGATTCTAGTGCGACTTCTTTTTCTTTCAAGTATAGCTTTCTCTTTAAAGCTTTCTCAAGTGGCTCCTTTGTTGATTTATTTATTCTATGCTCATGTGTGTATAGTGAACCCATAAGCTCATCTATAGACAAAGAAATTAGATCTTTTGATTCTTCAATAGCTATAACTACAAGATCATATTTTGTAGGAAAACTTAGAATCTTTTCAACAATTTTTCGATCAGTCATAACCTCGCCATTTATTTTCATCTGATTAACTATCCCCATTGTATGAGTAAAGAAATCTCCTAAACTTTCAGAATTTGACATTTATAAAATTTCAAAATATTTTCTAAGCATTTGTAAACGAACTTTTCTTACTCTTTCTATACCTTGAAATGATTGTGCAAGAAGATCCCATGCTTCTTTGGCTATCGAAATAGCTATAACTCTTGAAAGGAGAGTTTCATCAAGAACCTGCACAATGAACAATAATGTTTTCTAATCTTTTTTTAATTATTCTACAGTAAATCCCTTTCATTTTGTGTGAGTGTTGTTAATGTTCTTGCATATGATGGTTTTGAATACCCATTATGCACAAGATCCCATAGCTCCTATGACCTGAACAAGATCTTCATTTGAAAACTCAAAAAATCATAGTTTTTTCCATTAAATTTAGGAATATGTAGTTGTGTATTGTTAGCATTCATTGTGATTTCTAACTAGCTCTTATACCATATGTTTCTTTTTTTTGGCGAAAATGGCAAGCCATTGATATATATTAATTATATAAATAGAATAATACAAAAAACTGGTTCTAGGGAGCATACTGGCAGGAAAGAACCAGAAAGAAAACCTCGGGTTATAGCTCCAAATGAAAAAATTACAAAACATGTTGATGATCCAAGATCAACTAACTCCTAATTAACCCCAAAAGACGAATCCAAAAAACCACTATCTCCTAGTTACCCCAAGACGATACCAATATGTTGGTAGTACAAAATTCAGCATTTTCCCAATTAAGCTGCATATAGCTTCAAAAAGACTAAATAACCCTGATCTTTAAACATTTTCTATGTGATTAGATTCGAACATAATATAAGTCTTAACCCCAGCCGAACATAATATTTGACTTTAACACCAGAAGTAAACAAATTCAAAATGTATGCTAATTATAAATCAAAAAATCCTTCTAAAATAAAAAACCCTCCTAAAAATAAAGCTTTTAATTTTTAAAAGGCGCCCCATTTACTGAATTTTCGTCCATGTCCTCAGCCCTCTGTGAAACTCTTCCTGCACACCTTCCAGGAACATTTTGAATGCCAAGATTTTGAAGACGAGGAACTGCACTTGTATTTTGTGGATGATTGACAACTGATGAAAACCACTAAGGATGATTAACTATCTAATCATGCACATTATGACCACCCTCCGAAGCTTGAACTCATGAATTAACACCCAAACGCAGATCCAGATGTATTCCTTGTCTTGGTGGTTGTAAAACATGAATGTGAAGGTAATTCAACGCATAAAACTTATCCATTACCTCCATCTCCATGATCGAACAGACATTCCTTTGATGCTTCCTTAAGGCTTGCAATAAGATGGTATCATTTTCATACTAGAGAGCTAGTCGTAAAGCATCAAAAATTTCCTCAAAGCATTGGCGGTTCTAAATTAAATTTCTGGGAAATAACCCTCCAATGAACCGTCCCCACTGTAAAATTTGTATTCCTAGGTCGCTCGAAGAACAACATTATCCAGCAAGAAATGAAAGTGAATATATTTTCTGGCAAGGTCTTCAATTTCAGACAAAGACTGAAGTAAATCCAATGCATTGGATAAAAAGACAAAGATCACCTATCATGGCAATAGGAGTCTGTGAGCATGAGGACTAGTGACCTATGTCCCCAAAATGGTTCGAATGCTATCCTCCACTCTTGCACAGTCCATTCGAAACATAGACTTCAGGATGTCATGAGTAATATATTCCTCAATGGGTTTCTCCCAAAGTTTCATTGGCAGACGAACTTTGTAATTCCACAGGTGAAGTGCCATAGAAGCTGGTTTTATGCAGAAACGCTCTACTGGAAATACGAAGGAAATAACAATAGACTCCTTGCTTTTAGCATAGATTTTTTGCGAAAATTAACAAGTTATTTCCGCTTTTTAATGACAAACTCCAGCTAAAAAAAGTGAGACGAAATCATTGCAAAAAGAGGGACACAGTACTAAAGCTATGTCATCCCCTATTTCCTTAAATGCTCAAATGTGTAGAGGCTTTTTTGAGGGCATTTTGTGCATCGCTTACATATTAATATGTATTAATATGTACTTTGAGCGATATGAAGATCATGATGAAAAATGAAGGGAATAAACGATGTGATTTATGAGGTATCTTTGTGCAAGTGCCCACATCATCAGGTGAAGAAATATTGTCCTGAATAATTACTACAAATACCCATGAAGGATAAACCATTATTACTAAATACGATCTTTAACACATGGAAAATTTTGAATCTGCAACTACTTTCCATAGAGGATTTGGGACCATCATTATCCTAAGTGTTCTCAATCATGTGCTCGAATTCAACTTCCATGGGTAATATCCACCAAGGTTCTCTTCATTTAAACACTAGCCACAAAAATAGAGATATTTATCTTTCAAAATAGAATATAATCATTTTCAATTACGTTTCTTAACTCCACCAGAAGAGAAATCAGAGACACTATTACTATCATGTATGTAAAGGATCATATTTTAGAAACAATAAATTAAAAAAAAAATGCCAATACACAATAAATAAACCAGAAATTTAATACTCAATAATAAACTGTGATAAAAACACATAGGCGGATAAATTAATTTTGTTATGTTTACACAGAAATATGCTGCAAATTGTCTCCACACTTTATTGAGAAAAAAGATAGATATATACATAAACAAATATAGTTGAAAAAGGCACCAAAAACTACAATGGGAAAATTTCCAAAATAGAAAAGGGAAACACACAAAAATTTTGGGAAACATTCCCAACTCACAACAGTACAGAACATATTTTTACTAATTTAACAATTTTTGCAAGAAGTATAACTGAGGTCTGTGCATAGCGAACAGAGGAGTAAAATGGTATAGACAATGAAGGTAAGAAGGAGATTAAAATGATGCATTGAGTGATGGGTGGGCGATTGTATTGAAGTAAAAAGGGAAAGGATTGCAGACACTCAGCCAATTCAGTCACTGCAGAAGTATCTAATTAGAATGAAATCATGGTAGCATTTGAACGACTCAATTATCCAGTCAGCAAAAGTCAACAAAAGTGGGCACTTACATGGTCAATGCACACCGTGATAACTAATAAATAACTTTCTTTCTTTTTTAATCGTGAAACCCTCGAGTCAAGATGATTAAAACATCCAAAAGGGGCTCAAATCTATGAAAATGTTAGTAGAAATCATTAGAACAAGAATTTGAATTATTAGCTGATTTATTATTGTACAAGTTTGAAAATTATATAAAAAATAAGAATAAATCACAAAATAATCTTAGAATTTATATTCTAAAAAATCTCATAAAAAGGAAAAATAACTAGTATTAATAGTTTCTCATCTATCAAATATATTAATAAAATTGAAACAAATACATAGAAAATATACAACTTTTAGCTACTCCAAGTACTCACTATGAAGTCTCAAATGTCTTCTACAATTAAATTCATGTTGATTTGATCACCACAACACTCACACAAGCCTCCAATTTGATCGCTCATGTGCACATTTCCAAATAATGCATGCTCTTATGCAGTGGCTCAACATAAGGTTTATTCATATCAGATTATTGTTTTGTGCATTCAACACAACACTAAGATGCTTTGTGTATAGAATACTCCAATATAATGGCTTTAGACACATCTATGAAAGTATTGATTCTAGAAAATATTGTGTAACTTTATGGAAGATAACCACACATATACCATTTAATCATGTCACAATTTTAGGAATTGATAAATTCAAAGATACAATAACAATAGTTTGATCCTACAACAATACTTTGAGATGCATACATAGTTAAAATGTGGGTGCACATGCATATACTCTAACATGTTAGTCCAACACCATATATTTATTTATAGATGTTGTATCTATGAGAGGGAGTGAGATAATTTGGAAATCAGTGGTTGCTATCATATAAGCATAATGCAAGATGATTGAATATATTTGAGTCATTAAATTTAATTATTTTTCCTTAATCATTTTTTTCCTTTCACGAGTTTTTTGCAAGACACATCCAACTATGTAATGAGGAGTAGAGGAGGAAGTGGAATTAGAGGTGATGGAAAAAAACTTAGTTCATGCTTGATCTCTCTATATTTTTGGGTTTTTTTTGTGTGTTTAATTTTAAATTATTTTCCTTTGCTTAAGACATGTTTGCAAGGTTTTTTAGTTAGGTTTTGGTGAATGGTTATTAATGAGCATTGAGTTAATCTATGTCATTTGTATGGTTTGTATGTGATCCTTGATTATGTTGGCATCTAATATGTGTAGTAAATTCCCACCTTTCTTTCAATGATTTGGAGTTAGGTACTAATATTTGTAATGTTTTATTCTATTAATTTGCTCAATACCAACACTAATACAAGTATACTCTACTCATTGGTCACAACTTTTTTACTTGCAAATTTATAAATAATTTATCTTGCTATAAAAAAGATGTTTTGTTTAAGTTCTCTTATTTCCCCTTCCTTAAAAATTCATATGTAACATGCATTATTAAGGACTTTTCCTATATTGAATTTCTTGCTATTAAAAGAGAATTAAAAATATGAAGATTGTCCATTGTATATAAATTGTTGAAGAGGATATGAAGAATATGTGGCATGTGCTTGTTTATGTAGCCTCTTAGTTGAGGTGGGATATGATTATTTAAGCTACTTTGTGGATATATTAATGTAGGATAAGGACATGACTATATTTTATTGTTGGTATTTAAGATTAGTGTAGGGAGATACAATGTAATTTTAGATATTTAAGGAGAGATAATAAATTAATTGATGTAATTAAATTTTAAATTAGTTTATCAATTAAGATTTAAGATATTGAGATATATAAATGGAAATTGATTATATTTTATTTAAAATTAACATAATGTTAATCTAACTATTTTGATATATATTTATGGATTGATATTTAAAATTGGATATGTAATTAGAATCTTGAAACTTAGAACAAAGAAGGAAATTAAGAGATAGTGGGGAGGGGGGCATTGATAGAGTAACATGAATAAAAAAAGATAGATAAAGATAAGAGATATAGAGGGAAAGAGAGAGAAAAAGGAGATTGAAATTTATATCTTAGAAAATCTCATAAAAAGGGAAAATAACTAGTACTAATACTAGTTATGGTATAAATTAAAAGTAAGAATAAATCACAAAATAATTTTAAAATTTATATCTTAGAAAATATCATGAAAAGGAAAAATAACTAGTACTAATAGTTTCTCATCTACCAAATATATTAATAAAATTGAAACAAACACAGAGAAAATATACAACTTGTAGCTACTCCAAGTGCTCGCTATCAAGTCTCAAATGCCTTCTACAATTGAATTTATGTTGATTTGATCACCACAACACTCACACAAGTCTCCAATTTGATCACTCATGTGCACATTTCCAAATAACGTGTGCTCTTATGCAGTGGCTCAACATAAGGTTTATTCATATCAGATTATTGTTTTGTGCATTCAACACAATGCTAAGATGCTTTGTGTATAGAATACACCAGTATAATGGATTTGGACACATCTATGCAAGTATTGATTCTAAAAAAGATTGTGTAACTTTATGCATGATAACCACATATATACCATTTAATCATGTCACAATTTTAGGAATTGATATTCAAAGATAGAATAACAATAGTTTGATCCTACAACAATACTTTGAGATGCATACATAGTTTGATCCAAAACTATATATTTATTTGTAGATGTTTTATCTATGAGAAAGAGTGAGATAATTTGGAAATTGTAATGTCATAAAATTGCACCCCTTGCAATTTCAAATACATTCTTCTATCTGCTTTAGTGTCCACTCCTTTAGAATTTTTGTAGGCTCATTTTAGCCCTTGCATCAGCCTTTTTCCCTTCTCAGGATGCTCGAGACCCTTTTTAGTAGCTACCTTCCCACGTCAGCTTTGCGTCAAACCTTGTGCTTTTCTTGTTCATGTCATTTTGTAGCGTGATGTATTTGGACACTAGCGCACCGTGTGAATGTCTACACACCACACTAGCATCTTGCAACATTTCAATGTTCAAATGATCACTTCTGAGCATGTTTTCCACTTGTCAACGGGTGGTCTTGTCATGCCCAAAATTTTCACTAGAAAAACCCAACCAATTTTTTTTTTTTTAGAACAACCACTAAGCTAGCTAAAGTTCTAAGTGATCATAGTTCAACATTATATAGATATACCAATAACATTGCTATCTACAATAGTGTGCTCCTTTAATATTTCTCTTTGAATATTGGCAAACCCCACGTCCCTAAGTTTTAACTATAACATTATTCACCTAGAACAATCATGATGGCTCATAGCATCAATATAATTTATTTATTTTCCATTGGCTCACAAGACAATTTAAACAAGATGACTCTATAAGCGTGTCTCCTATAACTATCTTAATTATACTTCAGCTAGCATGAGTATTGTGTCACTTTAATTACATGACAAACTGTCATTCCCTAAATTTTACATGAAAGGTGAAAACACAATTAATAATTTATTTATTTTTTAATTACACATACATCTAACCTTTCTCACTAACATTTGTGCATGCTCATAGTCACTAGGTATGTGCACCGAACGAGTGTGGGACAGGCCACATCATAGCTGAATCATCATTCAAGACCGTGACGCGGCATAAAATATATTTAGGTGTATGTAGCCCCTCACGCACACACCTTCAAGAAACATTAGGTTGACATTTAACCTAGATGGAGAAGTAAAAAGGTTATCATTAAAGTTTATTTGTTTCCATGTAGCAATATTATAATTTTTGAGTCGATAGATAGACCAACAATTTTAGTAATGCCCTTCATATTTTACCCATTCTAAATTTATTCACTTGATGCGATTCTCAATAGTTTGAACTATTAATGATATTAATAAAATTTCAATATACTAATGTTAATATTATGACCAATACAAAACATTTCCATTCACTTACAAATAATTTCTATTTAATATAAATCTAAATAGTACTTACAAGAGATTTATATAAATATAAGTACTTCAAAAAGAAGAGTATACGTAATTAGAGTAAAGGCATAAATTAGGTTATTTCTAAATCTAAAAAGTAAAGCTTATATTATGAATTTCAAATTAAAAGAAAGAGACATATAACACATGTCATCTAGTAGTTTCCCCTATTCAAGATTAACTTTCCCATTAAGACACATAGAATATTCTATCAATTTTAATTAGGCTATTATTTTATGTGATTTTATTGACTTACATTTTTTTTTATGCATTAGCTATTGGGAAGCTAAACAAATGTAAATACTTGAATGATACGATTTTTTTTTTTAAACTATTCTCAAGATAGAGCATAAAGTAATAAGTTCATTCCTTTTAAACTTTTAAACTTCTAATGCAGCGAAACTGACAATATTAAAGTTCCTTCTACTGAAACTTTTAATGCAGCCATATTGACAATATTAGCGTTGCCCATACACTACTCTTACCCTGCCAATAATTTCAACTGTAATCTCACATTAATTGTTATTTATTCTCTACCAGCATTTATTAACCGTCTCTACAAAATCTAATCAGTAGCAATAATTTATTTATTTATTAACTGCTTATTATTAGTCACCCATTCTTACTGCCTTAAGCTGCCCTCGTTTATTTCGCCTACCAAATTTGGGTAAGAAATAAAATAAAATAAATAACATAAAGAACCTATCTCACACACTACAACTAATTAAAGATAATGATATTTTAATTGTGTACGCTATCGAATGACGTGCAGGCAGCTGGAAGACAAGATCGGGTAACTGCAGTGCTAAGACATTTATTAGCTGGCCAAATTTTACTCCCCACTTGCGCCTCCTTCAAGCTACTATCAGAGTATTAAATAATTCAAGAGAAAAAATTATTTGGGATGAGACGTTTAATAGCGTGCATTGGAAAGGGCAAATAATGCTTCTACTCTGTTGTATGCCTATTACTACTTCTTGTATTAAATGTTGATCTTTCCTGCTTTAATTGTGATTATCTGTTTTCCTTTATCTAACAGTATGCAATCGTTGTTGACCATTGAACTTAAAGGTGAGATTTTACTTCAGACTAGAACGAAGGGGCATGAGATTTCTAGAAAGGACTAAAGGGTCTGATGCACAACAGTCACAGCTTCTTGTTCACTGCCAACCATAAATGAATACAATCTACAATCTTACCTCAGTTATGGTAATAATGAAATGGATGACGATAACTAGAACATGATAATAGACAACCATTCATAATTATTAATAATAGGAAGACCTTGGGCCTGAGCGAATTAGCTCTTCTATTCTACCAGCCCATACTATTCGTTGAAAAAAGTGAAGGTGACATTATGTATTAAGATCTTGTATGTCGATTTACTGTAGATATCTAAAGACGTTTTGCTGCTAAACACCTGGTTGCATTTATACTGACTAACGTGTGTAATAATATAATGTAGCGAATGCATGGGTGAATTAACTACCACCACTCGAACCCATAAATGATAGATCTCCTTGCGGATTTTCTTGAACATACCATCAGAAAGAAAAGTAAATTCTTAGGTCAACGGTTGAAGGGATGGGTGGTCGAGGAAAGATACATGCCTCAAATGAACGCGTGTTAGATCCTTCTGATCTTTTCCTCTGTTTTCCTACCATAGTGTAGGTGATAAATACAAACCTAACACCAATGGTGGCGGCCATAGAGAAGTCGGCTTGAACTGGGGAAAGAAACGGCTTCAGAAAATAAAAAGTGTCGTACCAGGCTTCTTAAACCAAGAATTATATTTGATCTTTATTTTATTTTTATTTTTTTTGTTTACTTTCAATTGTGGCTCATTCTCATCGAGCTGAAGAGTCTGAGCCAGGGACGAGGCTAACCAAAATTTATCTTTTTCACTCATGTTTAATTTTCAGGACCCTAAGGCTACCAATCACCCACCCGTACAGGCACCAATGACGTTTAAAGCTATCCAACTCATCCGCTGATTGGAATAGCTAGGGGGAGGCAATGCACAAGAGTTTTAAATATATATAAAAACGTATTAAAGCAACAGAGGGGTAGCGCATCTCCCCACGAGCTCACGGCCCTCTTGCTGGGGTTGCGCCTTCAGCAGGGTTGTGCTCTCTCTCTTTCTTTTTATTGTTGTGAGTACAATCTTATTCTCGTTTTCCTAATATTTGATGTATTTAGAATTATGTTCCTTGCAATCCATTTTCAAATGGAATGGTCAAAATTTATCATCCTTCTAATCGTATATATATATTTGTTTAAGCAGTTGGGCTTAAGTATCACACACTAAGCCTTGACTTTTTAGGTGAGTCAAACAAATATATTTTCCGTTTCCCTTTTCCGTTCAGCACGTCACTGTCATCGTTGGGCACTGTTACGGCTGGACTTCGTACAGGTCTCTGTTCACGTGCCCGCATCAAATACTGTACATGCCATGTTTGTTATTAACTTAGGTATTTCTTCTCCCACAATTTTCAATGCAGCTTCAACTTATTCACATTTTAGGATGGCGTGGGAAATTTGAAGGTTTATCCGCTGGTAAGCACTGGATTATGAAATTGATATATATTTGTATAAAATTTATTTATTTATAGATATTAATAATAAATCAATTATTATATATTATTTATTATTTATATAATATTATTGTATATTATTATATATTTATATATAACACATTATTTATTTTAATATATTACATATTATATTATTTATATTATATTATATAAATTATTTTTATTACGCCGAAGGCGTGTCCTATATGAGTTTTTCAAGCTCACTTTTCCCATCAATGGTTTACAAATCCTGAGAGACCCGGCAAAGTGCTTAAATCAATCTCAACCGTGCATATTTTTTGTCACTTTTTTACCATTTTCCCGCCGCTATTGGTTTCCGATCCGGTTTTGACGATGAACAAACATTTTCTCAGTCAGGCCAAGGTCACTTTTTTTGGCTGTTTTTTCGCCGCTATTGGTTTTATTTTCTTCTTTGCCCGGAGTACCATAAAGTCAAGGGAGCACATGATATTCTGATGGAGAAAAGTATTTAAGAGAAATATACCCTGCCTCCCGAGTATGGTTCTGAAAGATTTTACAGCTGATGTTCACATGTTTTAGGCAACCATTGATATACTTAAAAAAAATGGTACTTCGATAGATGGTCATTTATGGAGGTGAGTATACTAGCAACTTGTACATAATGAGTGCGCTTGGAAATCCTATTGTTGAGTTCGCATCATAAATTGTGATGAGGGTGATTGCAAACTGCTTCTCAATTACTTTTGGTTTGGATACATACGCGCAACGTCATATCATTGGCCAACAATCCATGTGTTCGCTTGCTTTGACCATGCTAACCCTAACATTCAACTCTTGGGTGCTTCAGCTGGTTGCAGAGACGGTCACTTTGCCACTCATTTAATCTAGGTCGTTCAATCCAAAATCTTCTTCTCGTTTAACCCCCGTGATAGCTTTATGGCATGTAAGATTTGACACATGTTAGATGAGCCTTAAATTCAACAAAAGCTATATTCATTACTTATAGTAGTAGAAAACAATCTCTAGTTGTCATCCTCAGTCAAGACTTGCATTTAGATGATTGATGAAGCTAGAACACCGAACTATAGGAGCACCCTAGTAGTTCTAGAAGTGGCAATGATGATGTTGGATTTGTTTTGTGGAGAGGGAGGCACACACAACTCCTTCAAGGAGGAGGTTACACTTGTTTCCCATACATCATCTAAAAAAAAAGCAAACCTATGTTTTTCCATGGTTTCATTCAACCAATTTCTACTCTCCAATATTTCATTTACTATATAAGAGATATTTGCTTAATGAGATCATTTCTGAGAGCATTGAAAGATGGATTATGTGAAACAATAAGCCAAAGCATCAAGCCATTGGAAAAGAGACTTTGTACCTAGTTACAATTGAAGACTCGTTTGAGTAGTAAAATCTTACCAACCCCACCCTTCCCAACTATGTAGAAACGAGACACATTTGTGTGTTGTTGTGAATGAATAAGCTCCACAAGTCTGTTTGATGCAGAATCTTATCCGAAAACAAGTGGCTCCTCAATATATTTCTTGTTGGAAGTGGCTGAAGAAGTGGGTGCAGGAAAAAGATCTCCAAATGTGCCATTAAATCCTGGAGTACCCGAATTGAGAGAATTCACCCTCTCTTTAATCTACTCAAGCACTTGCTAATTGGCCACATGTTGCTGCAATTGGTGCAAAAAAGAAATGAAAGGCGTGGAGGCTAAATGATTTTCTATACTTTCAATAAGTCGCCCGACCTTTTTGCTCATTCTGTAACAAGAAAAGAGATGAGAGTGTGAGGGTAAAATGTAGTGTTGGGCTAAATCAGATGCTCCCTCTAGAAGAGCATTCAAGTCATTCAACTAGTTAAATTCAATAACAATTATGACATCAGAAATTAAAACATGTACGACGGAGATAACTTCCATCATCTTGCATCCTTCAGGTCAGTTTTTGGCCGTTGATCCAGCAAAGTAACTCACTCTGTTTCATACAAGTGGGGCAAAGTTCTTCAGTTTTGATAGCAGATGAAGATCACAAACTTCCCATACCAGCTACATTTAAAAATAAAAATTAATTAAAAAGAGGGCAACATCCAAAGACACTAGATTGGGACTCCAAGTTTAACATACACTTTTTAACAGGTCGCTAATTTACCCGTTACATCCAACTCTGATGTCTACAGTCATGGCATGGTTTTGGTCCCCTGGATATTTCAAGTGGTGGAAGAAATTTTCTAACTATTTCCTCTTCCCCATACCTTTCGTATGCTTTATGCTTGCACAAAATGAAACTTAGCCAAGGCACGTGGAAGTTTACTTTTTCCCATGCAACTATGGAGTTTAGACAAGACACATGAGCCGATGAAGACAGTTAAACGTGGATTGTTTAAAAAAAATGTTTATATTCAAGGCACCACACCTGCCAAATGCTTTTGCATTTTTTGTGCCCCACATTTTACAACGACCTTTTGTTATATAGTTCACATACCTTACCTATGCTCCACCACTCATTTTTATTTTTAAATTTAGCAAAGCTTTGGTTTAATTAAACCACCAACGAAACAAACATGACAGGATTTGAATCCATGCCATCACAATCATTTCTACCTTATTTACCATGGGTGTATTCCTTTTTTCCTTGTAGCTATTTATGGGATTAGATTTGTCTTTTGACATTTGGGATTTATGAATACAGGGGATCTTGAGCTATGAAATTTGATGATCTAAACAAATCATATGTTAAAAGATTTCTTTTTAATGATATCAAGTTTCCACAATCCATGTAGATTATTGTTAGATGATTTCTAGATTTGATTGTGTAAGAATTTTTGCATGAACGTTTTGGATCACACTCCATGATCCATCATCAAGATAGCTGAGAGCTCAAGGAGTAAAAAATGGGAAGGACATGCAAGGGGTCGAAGATGGATGGATAGTGGGGTAGTTATAATGTAAATTTACAGTAAAGTTTAGCTAGAATTAAACATCAAAAATGGCGACGTTCGCGATCCTTTGTGGGCATAGTCAAAAGTAAAGTAATCTTTCTTCAAGAGGTAGCTCCCAATCTTAATATGGGAGAATGATCAATATTTGTGGGCATTATTTCTAATCATAATTATTGGATCTATAAGAAGGTTAAATGGTTTCTTTACATATGCATCACATGCAATATGTACAATTAAATAAGCGTCCTTATCTTGGGTTAAGAGTGATTAATTGATAAGATTCAAGATACAAATAAAACATTGATTGTAAATCGATTTTAAAATACAATATTCAAGATAACTGTTATATAAATATATATACATATATTTTATATATTCATGTAATAGTTAAATACTATGTTTATATTTCAAGTATAATTGGTATTAGTAAATTAAATACATTTTTATTAAGAAATAATACAATCCACACAAATCAATTACCTCATATTTTAAATCAGCTATATTATATGAACAACATACTCTTATTGGAGTAAAGTTCTTTCTGAAAGTTTATCTTTCCCCTGCCATTCATAAGATTTTATATTGAACTCATTTTGATTGATGCAAATAAATATATTCAATAATATGTATAAAAAAATACCTATTAGGCGTACCCTTGCATTTATTATTTTAAAGTAGTTAGTACAATAATATGATTTATTAGTCTCAACTATCATACATAATATATCTTTATTTATATTTAATTAATTACATTTATTTAATTAGCTTATATTTGGTGAACCTTTCTACCTTACACAAACTATTTTTTTAAAGATTTCTTATCCATATCAAAGTTTTTCATATCAATATATGTATGTCATATACATCTCACTTTTAGATAAAAGAAAAAAATCTTTACAATCATTTTGTTTCATTACTTTGTCTTTGACAATGATTTTTAGCTTTATTTTATATCTTTTTCACCCGCCCTTAAAATCATATTAAGGTTTAATTTTAGATCTAATATACCACTAAAATTTTCACATTTGTAATCTAAATCTAAACTTCTAATCTTTATTTTTCAATCTTTTTTATTACATGAGCTACTTGAGATCCTAGTCTTCCATTACAAATGAGTGTTCATCTAAACCCTATCGTGGCTACCACAAATCAAACTGAGATTGAGATCTATTGTAATGCTCATATTGAAAAAAAAATAATGTTATATATATAATATGTATATATATTACATATAATTTATAATATAATATATAATAAGACAATAATAATATTTTATATATTATTTATATATACTAAATTATTATATATTTATATAACATATTATTTATTCTATTATATTATATACTATTTTATTAGTACTTTCCATAGCAATACTATTGCAATGAGTTTTGCTAATTAGTTATTAATAAGTTAGTTTTGAACCAATTAAAAACTAAAAAAAATACTCTTTTTAAATAAAATTTAATATTTGTAAAGTGAACATGTAAATATTTAACTTTTGAAATTTGAAAAAATATTTTTCTTGAATGTGATTGGTTAAAATTTGGGGTGTTATGGGTGGATTTTTAGGAAATTGATGGTAAACTATTATTTTGGCATTTCTTTTAATCAAATTTCCTCCAATTTTGCTATTATTTTGACGGTTTCATGTAAAAAAATATTTATAAGAGAATAAATGAAACAATACACATGAATTAAAATGTGGAAAAACCTATGATAAAAAAACCCACAAAGTGTAATTCAATATAAAAAAAAATTACCCTCTCCTTTCCACAAATGCCTCACAACCTACCTTCTTTACTACCATTTTAATCACAATGGATATTTATTTTTACTCCCATACAACTCCCTTAAATATAGGGATTGAATACATTTCATTTACATGTTAGTTATAGTCTATATATTTAAGCATTTAATAAACATTATATTCAAATAGACTTGTATTTTTTTTATTTTTTTTATTATTAATAATCGGGCAAATAACATGAATTACAAATAAGATGCAACAAACAGTCCACCGTCCTATAAAATACTGCTAACAAACTACTGTTAATATGTTACAGCTTACTTATTGCTGCTTACATATCTCTGTATAGCTGTTTACATGTTGTTTACATATTTTTTGTACTGATGATTACATATTTCCTATACAGCTGCTTACACATTAAATACATACAGGTATAAGGATCATCATGTACATCGATACACATTGACCACTTGGTTACAAGATGATAGGTTAAGTAACACTGCTTTGACTAGCATAGAAACATCTGATGCCAACAGATCCTACGTTGGGTGCCATGATGACTATGCTTCATTTCCTCCTTGTTCACTGCCACTACACCATCACTACTTAACTTAGCCATGGAGCTCTTCTTTAAGTTTTCCCAGAGCCTGCATAAAGACAACAATATTGGGTTGAAATAGACTTGTGTTTATATTTATAAATATATATTAATAATTTTAAACTCCATAAAATACAAATAATTTTAATTAAAAATTTAACATAAACTAGTATAGATACAAGAGTTTGCTGCTTATGAACTAAACATAAATATAAGAGGTGAGGGGAAGGTTGCACAAGAATCAAGATGTTTTCTTAATAGAAGAAATTTAGGAGGAAGAATGTTATAAGAATATTGTTAATTTGTATTAAAATAATGAAATTATATAATATAGAGATACTAAGTTAAAAAAACCTAAAAGGTCTTATATGTGTATTGTTAGACATAAAATAATAGACTCAAAAAATAAAAATAAAGATGAGGGATGAATAGAGATAAGAGCAAAATGAGGTCTTATAAATATGAAACAATTTTCATTTGAAAAATAGAAAAATGTTGTAAATTAGTGAAATATGTAGAATAAAAAATGATTAAACATGAAATTGTTTTTATGTGAAAATATAGTAAAATATATTACATTAATAAAAATATCATTTAATTAAAAAAATAGATGTGTAAAAATAATGGTAAAATTCATATATTTATATTATTTCTTATTTAATTTTGTGTTTATTTCTAGAGAATGTTTTTGGTAGTCATTCTTTTGTTTCTATATATTTATCTATCGAACATAACAAGAGTTTACCATCAATTGTGAATAGCAAAGTAAAATAAGTAAAGACAAATTGGGTAAAAATATGCAAACTAATTGTTAATATTCTAATGTGTACTTATTTATATACATCTTATTGGATTAATCTAAATGGAAGTTTTTCCATAACTCCTAGCGTATAGATAAATTCATGAAATTATTAATAGTATTTTTTATGTTTTATTTTCATCAATTATTGCAATCATAATTGGTTATAAAAATATCTTAAAGTTTACTTTTTCTACAAATCTATGAGTTGAAATACTTAAAATTTTATTAAAAAATTCAAAAATCAAGAACATAAAGAAGTCATAGATAAGCACACTTAAATAATATTTGGTATGGTATAATTATTTTACTGGTATGATTATTTTATTTTGAAGAAATATTTTTATTGGGAGCTATTATTTCAAACTATGATTTGCATTTTAAGTGAAGAAATCTTCAAACTTCCCCCATAATTTTGAGCTACCTTCATAAAATATCTGAGCAACGAGTAGTGAAAGGTACAATGTTCGATGCAGGCACCAGAGTAATGAACAGTACAAGCACAGTCGTGATGTGACTGTGCCCAACCTGAGAGTGATGTGCTGAAATGGAAAATAGAAACAATTTTTTTTTTTGACTCACCAAAAAATTCAAAGCTTAGTGTGTGATACTTAAGCCCAGCCCTGTTTAAGCCTTATGAGCAGATTTATACTTCAGTGTTTTATGACTACTATCCAATGCCACAATGAAACAACAGTTTAGTAAGTGACTCGTTATAATATTATTTCATCATTAATTTCCTTCCAAAATATTCGTTATACCATTTGTGGAGAAATACAAATGATTAAACACTGCTACTTTCAAATAATACATAAGAATACTTCTTTCTTCCAAAAACTTTCATTACAAACTCAAGAGTCTCTCTTTTTCATTTCAGTAGGATATTGATCCCTTAACCAAAAATTCCATAATACAAAGGAATATATATATATATATATATATATATGAAATGTCCTACATGGCATGATAATGCATCTGACCTCCTCTATCAGATTTCTTCATTTAAGCATAATAGAAAACTCAAATTTCAACCTGCATTGTTATAAATAATGCTAAGAACGACTGACTCTTTTTCTTTTCTTACATACCAATGAAATTAACCTTCTCTTTAAATTCTTCCATTTTTAGAAAGAAATGGAAAAATAAAACATTGAATATTACCATTGTAATGAGAACCCATAAGCTACCTACTAAAGAAATGAGTCTCTCTATTCCCATCTCTTTCATGTTACAACAAAACACTAGCCTTCCATTTTACAAATGACTTAAAGAAATACAATGGACACACACAACTGATTAAGGCTTGCTCTCCACTCTACCATAATGGCGTCATGGAGCCTCATGGGATCTAGCCATACCCCCAAGCAAGGAATTATTTTAGCTCCATGATGATAAATGGAGTCTTTTCTCATTTCTACAAGGGATTAAAATGCATAGATCCAATACATGCATTTAGGTTCTCTACCTTCTATTTTCAACCATAAACTTATTCATTATGCCACTTTCTTATGACTAATCAACAAGGGGAAATGAAAATAGGATGAACTTATCTCTTTTCAGAAGGGATTAAACTCTTGCAACTTTCCTTCTTCTCCAAGCCAAGCAAGCTTGATCACTATCCTTCCAAGGATGTGGACTCCTCTCCTCATCTCATTCTTTGTACCATCTCCACTCAAGTTCTCCAAGAGGAGAAGTGAGTAACACCCCACTCATCCTTCCTCTCCAAATTATATAGGAGTTTCAACATGCAACTTTTGGGTGAGGAGGTGTGTTGTGCCCTTAGCACACACGCCCCGTTCGGAATGGGGACCCTCTTTTTCTTTTTCCTTTCTGGGTCATTTTTGCCGCTGCCTCATTTTGCGTGCCCCATTTTTGTGCCCCAGATGGTCAATGTTCTTCCAAAGTTTCATCATAGGTTGACCATGCTTCCCCTTGGCTCGTTTTGTCAAGTTTTGGCACCTTGCGGGGTCTCTCTGGCAATTTGCCTCTGCCAGCGACCTTAGGCCTGGCTAGGCCCGCCCCTTCGGGTTTCCCTGGCCGGGTTTCCCTGTTGTGTTTGCCATTCTCGATGATGGATGGGTTGCGTCTTCCTGGACCCCGGGTCCCGGCTCCGTCATCGCTGTCTGAAGGTTTACGAGGAAATCTTGGCTACTTTCAAACATTCCAGGCCGAAACTTCTAGACTTCCGCGTCTGGAATTCTGTGAAGGTTTCGCAATTCTTGATGGCGGACCTCTGGTGGTACTTTGCCCTCCGGGCCCCAACTCCCTCTTTGCCGCCGCCGACCCCTCCGAGTTGAAATTTCCAAATGCCTGCTTCCCTACGCCCTCCCGGCCTCAGGACCCCGGGTCTCCCGCCGCCGTCAGTGAATTTAAATACACCAACCCAAATGTCTACTGTACTTGCATTCAATGCGGCCATTAATGGCAGTTGGGATATAAATTGCTTGCCCAAGCCTGTCATTCTCACTTGTCAGTATCACAGTAAGAGATCAGAGCTTGCTAGAGGGGAGTCTGTTGTCTTTGAAACCTTCGTCGATCATCGCCCATTGCCTTCGCTTGTTGACCGCTAGTGGATCCCATGCCTTGCTGCATCGAGTGTTTGAGGTAGGTTTTCTATTCACCCTCCCGAATAATGTTTTTATGATTTCTAAAGCTTAAAATGAACAAGAACGATCAAAAGGACATGTGAATGATGAAATATGGCACAACGAACAAAACCCATGTCCTCAAAAATTAAGAAAACCAACATAGCACCCTCATGATTAATTCAGAGCTTTATCCCCGAGTGGTCGTTCTTCGCAGAGGCATTCGCGCCCCACGGGCCCAAACGCTCCCTTCGCTGGCTGAGACTTAGTGAAAAACCAAAAATTTTGAAATAGCCTTTAGCTCTCTCGGGCCCAAGTCCCCGGGATTTCACATCCAGATTTCCATGCTCTCACTGCTCTCTAACGGCAAATGGGTCCCGTCTTCCTGTTGCTCAGTTATCACCCTTTATCGACAAGATATGTCACTTTCAGCGAGATGTTACAATGGACCCCTTGGCGGACGCACCTTGTTCTCCCCGAGCTACTCCGTCGGTGAGACAAGGAGGATTCGTCAAGACCTCACTCCGTAAGAAAATGTCTCATCGACATGCTTGTTCATATTTGCTGTCGGCAAGACTAGCCCTAGTCGACAGGAGGTCATAGTGGGATCCAGTAGCTTTACCAATAGTCATCTTGCTTCGCCAAGACATCCGTCCTTCGGTGAGACCTCCCACCGAGCACTTTTTCTTTCATTGAGCTCTGTTCTTTTAGTCGCTGTAACCCTTCGAGGTTGGTGAGATGTCATGTAGGTCATCCTATGTCTCGCCGAAGCCTTTCTTGCATTTGTATTTGATTGCTAGGATGCAGTAATTCTCATGCCAAAGTCTTTCTGTCGGCAAGACAAACCTTGTCGCCAAGAGCTCATAGCGGGCTCCTTTCATCTTGTCGATCTTCCGTTCTGTCGCTAAGACCTCCCCCTTTCGGTGAGACCTTTCACCGAACATATCTTGCTCTTGTTGAGTGATCTTCTGTCGAGGAGACATTCATGCTTCGTTGAGACCTTACCGCGAGCTCATTACTCTTGCCAAATCCTTCGCTTTCAGCGAGACTCCTAACGGTCGCCAGGACTTCATAGCGAAACCTTTCTCTTGGCGAGCCCAGATCTTCTGTCGGGGTGACTTCATAATGTCGGCAAGAGATTATGCCGATGGAACTCTTCATCAGCGAGACATAACGTAGTCGCTGGGACCTCTAGCCGAACTCAGATGCTTTGCCGAAAGTCCTCCCACGTCCATATGTTTGTTGTGACTGTATCTTTCTCACACCAAAGGTCTCTCATGTTCTATCACTAGTCGACGAGACCAAGAGAAGTCACTGAGACCTTATGCCGACCCCCTCATCCTTGGGCGAGCACGAAGCAGGTCGGAGAGACATCACCGGGTTGGGGAGACCTTTCTCCGACTAGGAATACTACCCCGAGGCTCCTTATCTTCGGCAGGACATAATTCCTTCGCCAAGACATCGCGGTGACATCAATTTCTCCTGGCGACTCTGTGTGGTCTTCGCTGTTGCAAATGGTAGGTGCCTGACATCTTTCCGCCTCCTAGATCTCGAGCTTCCTTTCGCCATCGAAAAACTCTGTTGAACCTAGAACGACCTCGACCATGCCGGGCTCCGTCGTCTAGGACTTCGTCCCTCATCCGCCATTCCGAAATGGAAAATATTGCCCGCCCTTCCGAGCTCCGGGCTCCACCTTCCCGACCGTCGTGAGTTTCAAAATCAAAATCTTCCATCCAACCCTCATGCCAGGTTTGATCCACCGGGCCACCCCTCCCAGACTTCCGCCTGGTAATAGCCGTTCCGAACGGTAAAGTTTGGGCAGCTACATGGTGCCTCAGGCTCGAGCGCTTAAACTAAAAATTGTAATCTTCTAGCTGCCCTTCGATCCTCTGGGCCCTAGACCCCGGAGTTCCATCTACAGAACTTCGTTTCTACTCAGGTGTTTCAAACAACCATCTCTAGACGGCTTTTCGACCTTGTACCTCTGGATCCTCCTAAACCAATCCAAATGAGCCCAAATCTGAACTTTGATCTCGACCCACGTGCTGAATCTTGGTCCTCTCCATTGCGAACCTTCTAAATTATCAAAATTCAATCAGAATGAATCTCCCAGATCGTTTTGCCCCGTTTTCCTTCCCAAACAACATTCCTGCTAGGGAAGTCCGGCCCTCCAGGCCCGGATTGTCCCAAAGCCCTCAATCAAAAGACCAATGACATTGGGAGATAAAAATATCATGTTATGCTTGATAGATTATTAAAAATGGATTTCATCTTTGGGATTTTGGCTAACATGAATGTTTTCGTGATCAATTGCACTTACTATGCTTTTGCTTGCAGAATATATGGAATCAGGTGCAGGACCTTCGGGGGCAGCCGTCGAAAAGGACAAAGGAAAGAAGTCAGGAAAAACTCCTTGAGGGAAAGAAGACAAAGACCAAATGAAATACCAATTCTAGGGTGAGCCTCTACACTCGAAGGTTACCATGAATTGGAAGGAAATCACCGACACCAACATAGGCCATGTCAATATCAACGAATTTACACAAAGGGTCAGGGGCAATCCAATGACCAAAAAATGCAAGATTGATAAGACAGTGGAATCGCGAAAGCTGCAGGCTTCCCCCCATCCCTCATGGCCCCTGAATTGGTCATGGCTTGTCGACAGGCATATCAGCCTGACACAAGGAAAATTGTTGACAGGGATGGTAGCATTCTCGCCGACATGTCGGTTGGAGGAATCACAAAAACCTTTCATATTCCCACGTTTCAAGAAATGGAAACGCCTACCATTGAGGAGTTCCAGGCGGCATGGGATGGTAACCCTATAGGCTGCAGGAAATTAATAAATCAGCATTGGCTCAAGGAAAAGCAGGGCAGCACTGCGAAGGTTCCTAACGAACTCTTCCGCAGTGATTTCTATGAAGACTACCATGATTTGGTCACAATGCTAAGTAGGTTTATGGGCCTCCCTACTACAGCCTTCTTTCAAGGGTGGATGGTGTACTTTGTTGAGAAAATCCTTCGTGGGAATGAAGACGTTACCATAAAGACCGCATTTTATTGGGGAGGTATAATAAGCAATTGCTTCCATGAGCAGTTCATCGATGTGAAGAAGAGTTCTAAGTTTTATATGACTTCATATCTCGTATACTCCTTGGCAGACCGGAGATAGTACAACGGGTTGTTTGTGGCACCCGATCAGGAGCATGGTCGAAGACTGAAAGCCTATGACAGATACCCCCAGCTCCAGTACCGAAACTTCAAGAGGGAGTACTGCAGAGTAAATGATGCCTTCATCGGCCATATTGTCAGAATGATTGCTGAGGATTTTGAAAGGAGGGTTTCCCACAGTGCCCGGGTTTTTTTGAAGCAATATGCCTTCCTCTTCATTCAATACCCGAAGTTCACATACATTCGTGCCCAAGGCTTCACTGAAAGGCCAAAAAAGTTTCCTCAATACCCCAATGACCGAATCATCCCATTGGAGCTTTCTCAGCAGCTCCAACACATACAGGCGATCTTCAGTGGCAAACATATAGCATGGATCTCTTACCCCATGACTCTTGGCCAGGGCATGTATAAGCTACAAACTTCCCAGTGTGTTGGTAACTCCGAGAAAGAACTGAAGGATTGGGTAAGTACACCAAGATGGTTCCCAAAAAGGGGGCTTAAGTGGCCACTTTTTTTCTAAAATCAGGAAATACTGACCTTGGACATGAAATTGAGGATAGTTACACTCAATTTTGAGATGGAACAAACACAAGGATCGAAGTGCTCCGAGTCTACTTTCTAAACTACTAATTTATTTTGAAAATGGTTAATATTAAGGGGTTCAAAAGAGGGACGTACACAAATTAGTGCTATTTTTGTCAGAAAACATAACATAGCAACTCTTGTACGACCAGAGCATGGTGAACTTTTTTGTAGTATTTTTAAAATCACTATGGTCAAAAGTTAGCTAACAGTATCTAGTTGATGCATGATTTTTTTGATAATTGTTTAATGAATATTTAATTTTTTACTAATTTTCTAAGTGGACACTTCCTAAAAAGCAGAATTTTGGTCGTGCTCCCCCTAAAATTTTTTGAAGGTAATTTTTTTTATTTTTTTTTTTAATTTAAAAATTGTAGAATAGAGTCTAGTTTCTAAAAATGTAATTTATTTGAAATTTTGATGAACGGTTAATTTATAACGAAAAAAAACTAAACACTATTTTTTGGCGAAAAAGAGACATACAAACAAAATAAATTATGGATGAAAGGCTTAACATTGTTAAAAAGTGAAAAAAATTACATCGTTGGATAGCTAAGAGAGAACGTAACATTACCCATGTGTTTGCTTTTGTCGATATTAGACAGACCACAATCCTGATGGTGAGCACGAACTCGATTATGTGAAAAAATTGAAGAATTTGCAAAAAAAATGTCTTTGGTCATTGGGAATTCCCTCCAAGCCTTTGGGTTGGTATTCCAAGGCAACTACCCATGCTAAGGCTTGGGGATTCCTAAAGCAAACTATAACACGCTCGCGTTATATCCTAGTTTTGACATTTTTCTTATCTGTGATACATGCCAAGCAAGACATAACATGCTCACGTTATTTCTTCATTAATGTTATTTCTTCGTTAATGTTAGGGTATGTGCAGGATTATCATGGAAAAAGTAGGCCCTTAAGTGGCAAAAAATTCAAAAAAATCAGAGTTAGGCAACTTGACGTAAAAATTTGAATAAGTTATCTATATTATTTCAAGAATGTGTAAGAATAGAATTTGTATCAAATTGAATGTAGTTT
>VDFB02281492.1:280598427-280733584 GCA_007258455.2 Sequoia sempervirens | reverse complement strand
AGAGAAACAGTAAATAGAAAATGATAGTTTTAACTTTTTTTTTGCTTTTAAAACAACATAATGCGAGTGCATTATAATGCGCTCGCGTTATCTCTTTCCAAAAAAAAAATTGGCCACAAAAGTGTGACCATCTTCATGCACCCGCCCGATGCCAAAAACCAATATTGCCCACATATGTTTGTGTCACTTCCCCTACATACATATATGTGTGTGGTGTTGTGGTCTCCATATGCCAATCAACTGGTGGATGAAACACTGAAATGTGCTCCCAATCCCAGACCATCAGCAGAGTCACACCGTAGCTCATCGACTATCCTCGTTTGTAGACTATGTCATGTAACTAAAAATAAACCATCACCAATAAACATGGCCCCCATGCATATAATGTCTCCTCGGCCAACATACCAACAAGCATCTCTCCCCATCCATTTAGAAATTTGTGTCCTCGATGATCTGGGATTGCTATCCTGGCTATCATAGTGCATAGAACACACTCAAATCCCTCATATCGAGCAGTCAGTGCCTTCCATCTAATCTCATATCTATCAATACCCGGCTATGTTATATCATCAACTGCATAATAGGTAGCCAACAACTGATATCCTTGGGTAGGCTCATATCAAACTCTCTCCCCAGATTAGTAGACATAGGATCCTATAGACATCCTCTGATGTGATGGTCGCCTCTCCTATAGACAAATGAAAGGAACATGTCTCTAAATGCCAACATTTGGCCAGTACAGTCAACAACCCTTTGTTTTCCCTAATGACGGGCATGAACACCACATGATATAAACCAAGACACCACAACCTATGCCTCTGGCCACTATTCAACTAATATGGCAAACAATAAGTCTCGGGCAGTCATGACTCTCGAGTATAAATCGGATCTAAAGGAACCTATGACCAACATGACAATCACTATGTCAGTCTGTTTTACACAAGTCATTAAAATAAGTCAAGCTTAACCTAGGACAACTTGGGCAACAGTCAATTGTGTCACTTAAAATCACTTGTGTCACAATTCAACAATTGCATCACACTATCTTCAAATGTGTCATTTCTAGGTAGTTGTGACTTATCCCTCTACGATTGCGCACAATCATAGTCAAATGTGTCACGCAAATGCATATGTGGTTAACCAACCCATGAATGTGTCACATTTTAACAATTGTGTCACAAAAAATAAAAATCCTAATCTAGCCCTAGCATGTCTATAACAATTGTGTCATTTTGCAGTCAAATGCATTGAACGTGATAGCATTTGTGGCTATCATGGAGCGACAAAACTAACTGTTGAAATTAAATCCTACCTAAAAATGCGTGAAAACAAAAATTGACAAAGTGGGTTGAAAGAGACTTACCGGATCTCCTACACCCTCTAGTCATCTGAAGGTATGAACTTTATAGGCACGGTGATTGCAATGGGGAACTCGCTCCATCTTCACTCAGAGCTCTAGTTTTCAAAGTCTAAAAGTGCAAAATGAACCTAGAAATGCCAATTTCCTATTTATACCCCCCCAAAAAATAGGGTTTTGACCTAAGGCTTTATAATTGGACACACCATTTTACATTTTTGAACACAACTTTGGCTACCTTAAACTTGTTGAAATTCAAAACTGACTTCACCATTGCTTTTATGGCTATCAAATTGACTTTTCGAAACAATTTTTAGTTTTTTTGAAAAATTTGTAAAATTCTCCAGAAGCGGCATAACCCTATCCTACTATCACTAGGGCATGTTTTGACTAATTTTCTTTGACACAATGCAATAAATAGCATTGTATCAAAGAGGGGAAAAATGTAGACACTAAAAATTGTCTTAGTCCTGCGACCCTTAATTTCATCATAGTTCATCATCATTTCTCATAATTAAACAATGTTAATTATTTAATTATTTTCTAAAGTCATATATCCTCTATTAATTAAATAGCTTTAATTATTTAATTAATTCATTATTTCCTTTACTATGCCTTGATTAATTAAATAAATATTATTTATTTAATTCTATCTTCTTTCTAAAATTAAATAAACTATTATTTAATTAATTTCTACGACACTTTCAACTATAATTAAATAATTGCTTTAATTATTTAATTATTCCTTAACCTTTTCTCTCTAATATTAAGAAAATCTTTATTTATTTAATTTAATCCTAAAATCTTGAATGTCAAATTGAAATCATTTAATTCAAAAGGATTTATCCTTATCATATTCCTCTATGATTAGATAATCTCTTTGTTATCTAATTAGTCATTTATCACTTATGTCTAGATCTAATTTGATCATTCAGCTATTTGGTGAGATAATATATAATTGTCTCTAACAAACAGTCTTTCTATGTTGATCACTTCATCAATATCATCTTCTACATTCAATCGTTATCCTTTTGTGTCTCAACTAGTTTCCACCAATGATTAAATTATTATTTAATTTAATCTCCACCATTCATGCTTTATCACATACACTAATTTAACCCTAATCCTATTGCATGTCACATCTTTTAATCTTAATCATCAATTTATCTTTCAATCTGAGCTTGTCATTCAAAAATCATATTTTCTATAAATTGGCTTTACCTCTATCATTATGACTCCTGAAATCTTATGAGTTTGGAAGAAAATTTAGAATCTTCAATGTTTCACTATTATCATTATCATGAGTCCATATTTGCATACTTAATATGAGGGAAAGTATCATACTACAGTGAAATGGAGAAGAGTAATGGAGGTGATTCATGGAATTACATGGGTGTTTGGTAAAATCATTCATTTATGCATGTTTTTATAGTTTTCCATTGTTCTTGATTATTAGCTTAGGTTTAGTTTTATTTATGCTTGTATTTCTAATCCATGAATTTTCCCTATGCTACAACCATATTAGAGTCACTCAAGGACTTGGGTCAGAATCATGACAAAGAAACAATAGCCCTGATGCCAAGGAATAGTGGAACACTCTTGATATGGCACAAGTCTCGAATTTGAATGAAGCAATAGGATATAGAAAATCATTCTAATACTAAAACAAAGTTCAAAGATCAAATTTGCACCCTCCCAATTTTCAAGATATCCAAGTGTATAGAGAAAATTTACACCCATTATGCAAATTCCTCTTTTACACACACTCACCTTAGAAAATCAAATCTGAAGGAAAATTCCACATCACCCAATTGCCTTCCTTCCACTTAGTGTCTATCCTTTGTGTTGATGAGAGAATATTTGTCGGGGATGCATGCACGGTGCGCTACCATCCCTGACAGATTCCCACATCTGAAGTTGGCAGAGGTGTTACACTCTCAATTGGGGGGACGAATTGTAACGTCCCCTCTTCGACCAAAAAACCCAAAAATGCCTTATTATTCCTCATTCTTCCTTCAAATTCATCCATTCCATCCCTTCACAATATCTACTCACATTCTCAAGCCATCTCTTAGCGTTTTCCAGCGTTCACTTCACTCTCAAGCAGCATTTAAGCACTCCATTGTAGGAGCAGCAACACTCCATTAACTCCACATAGCAAGTGTGAAGCAATCCATTAAAGTGTGGGCTTGGAGTCTTGCGAGACCTCCTTTCATTGTATTTGTGGTTGTGGTGACCTTGCCAAGTCCATATTCTCCTCCATTGGCTAGTGAGCTTTCAGGTGGAGGTGGTGACATTTTTACTCCTCTCCTTTGTGATTTGGTTGAGTAGAATAATACTATTTGTAATGCTTTTGTTCTCTCTTCTTTCCTTTATTGCATATTTCTACTTCATTTCTTTTTGGTTGTCCGTGAAGGTGGAAACACTAAAATGGGGGTCTAACTAAGGTAGGCCCCTATACAATCCCAACAATTTTCCCTCTTGCTTGTGTGTAGGTGAAAGTACATGTGAAGCTAGCTAGAGAATAGACACTTTTGTGAGATTATCTTCATCACCCTAGCTTTTATCTACCTACTTTATCATATTCATCTTTATTTCTCCTACTTTATTATTCTATTTTTCCTATCGAAACCAACTAGCTAAGTTGTTAGTTAGTTTTTGAGCAGTTTGTATTTTGTTTACTATTTTCTGGCTGTATGGATGCCAGCACGCCTGAGAGACACCAGTACACTATGTTATCATTCTAGAACTGCATTGTTGTCCTCAAACAGAGAGTTGTCTAAGACACAGTACCAACTCTAAAAACTAGCTCACCTAGCCCAAACCTAAGTTTGGGATCTGCAGAGTGATAGAAGTACATTATAGTTCTCATCATTCTCTATTGTTGTCTCAAAACACCTTTTAGAGTGAGGTAAGTTAGGGCAGCTCTTGGCTCTCCATGACTTGGAGCCTTGACATGGTTGGTCCCCCTCTCTTACACCAAGTAATCTCCAGAACACCCATAGGAGAAAAACTAAAATAATAATATACTTGGGACATATATGTAAGAAAAATTGCATGGTTGGCATGATAGAGCTCCTCAATACCTTTCTAACATCACAAGAATCACGAAAAATTGGAGATTGTGGTAAAAATTTATGAGCTCGGGAGCCAAAAATGAAGATCTAAATTCAAACAATAATAAATTCTTGAAAACAACAAAATGTGAAAAATAACCTACACCACTACAAAATTAGCAAAGCCAAATTTTTAACAATATCTTGTTTGAAAAAATTTGCCTCCTAGATTGCAAGTTATAGTGATTTGAAAAAATGGCCTATTTAGGCCTTGGGGACAAAAATAAGCCCTTGGGGGCTAAAAATCACTAGTGAGTAGTTTCTCCATTTGACCGTGTGCATATAAAAATGTTTTAAATAAATCTACCACCTTATTGCTAACAAAGCAACGAGTGGATGCTAAGGAGGACGGCAGGCCTAAGTCGCATCGCTCATGGCACGGCCCCCCAGAGTCATGCAATTACAGCCCAACACCCCATAAAACCTTGGACTAGTGGGTGATAACAAATAAATTATCAATTGATTAAAAAGTTAAATTTTTATTATAAAAACCTACCAAATTAATAAATATTTTATACCGCTTACAGATGGCGGACAATACCACAGGCAACAATAAATTCAAGATGAAGTACGTAGAGGATGCCACAATGACACAAACAGAGAATATTTCAACAAAAATGGAATATGGCGCCTGGTACAGTTGACTATGTAGTGACCCGCCATAGGAAATCTTATGATCTATATTGTATGATCTTACGACCAAGCATGGATCCATATAGTTGTATGGCCTAAAAAAAATTGAATGATGTCCTAATGAAAATTATCACAAATCAATGAATTGGCAATCGATCCTTAAGTTATTGGGCCTTCTAGATGTAATAGCAAGGTTGATTTTTACCCAAAGCACTCCAAAAAATTAGCTACCCCCCCAAAGCTGGCAATTGAAACCCTTCTTCAAACCTTTGTAGTTTAGTTAAAACATGATGAAATTGATGAAACTAAAGGCAAACCTTAATTTCTTTGACATCCTAGATCCAATCATGAGGTCTTCAAAACCTCCAATCACACCCAATTGAAATTTCAAGCCAAAATAGGTCCCTCAAATCTAGTAAGAAGTTAAATACAACACTAAAGCTCTAATACCATGTAGGATTTTATGGTGAAATCATCAACACCCTAGGATCACCTGTAAGACAATAATAACTTCCACAAGAAATAAATGGAAAAAATATCATTTTATCATCATGTATGCAAGATTGCCAGATTGAATATTGGCATTGCAATGTATATATGATTCCTTTCTTATATAAGAAAGGTGTGATGATGTACCAACATTAAATGGCATGATCCAACATTAAATGACCTAAGACACAAGAATTAAAAATCCAACTAGATAAGATAAGTGACAGCTAATGCTTAACTAGAAAGATTCCTTCCTACTTGACCTAAGTGGACTTAACACATAAATAGGACCTAGATAGGTAAAACACCTATTTACACCAACACCCCCACTTAAGTACAAATTAAGGAGTATTGATGTAAATGACACAAAGATGGGTCCCAACTACGATGCCATGTTAGGTACATGTACAAATACAAATTTGCAATTTCTCACAAATGGAGAGAAGGAGAAAACCTAGTGGGACAAAACTCCTCCCCAAAAGAGAGATAAGATACAATAATTCTCTCCATGAAAAATAAAGGAAAAAATCCCATTTGAGGTTCAAAAGACCCCATAAGAGAGATGAAGAAGAGGCCATTCAGTCCCCCCTCAATGAAATAACCTATTACAAAAAATCACTGGAAGCACACTGGTGGAGTAACACTAGAATCCTTAATTAGGAAAGCAAAGGAAAGATAATTCTAATGCTAGAAAACATATTAGGGTCACTCAAGGACTCAAGTTAGAATCATGATAAAGCAACAATAGACCTAATGCCAAGGAAAAATGGAACACTCTTGATATGGCACAATTGGAATCTAAATGAAGAAATAGGATATAGAAGATCATTCTAATACTAAAATAAAAGTGCAAAGATCAAAATTACACCCTCCCAATTGTCAAGATATCCAAGTAATCTCCAAAACACCCATTGGGGAAAAATTAAAATAATAATTTACTTGGGACATACACAAGAAAAAATGCATGGATGGCATGATAGATCTCTTCAATACCTTTCCAACACAACAAGAATTGTGAAAATCAGAGATTGTAGCAAAACCTTATGAGCTCGGGAGCCAAAAATGAAGATCTAAATTCAACCAATAACAAATTCTTTAAAATAAAAAAATGTGAAAAATAACCTACACCACTACAAAATTGGCGAAGCCAAATTTTTTATGATATCTCGTTTGAAAATTTTTGCCTCCTAGATTGCAAGTTATAGTAATTTGAAGAAAAAGTTCTATTTAGGCTTTGAGGGACAAAAATAAGCCCTTGGGGGCTAAAAATCATTGGCCGGTAGTTTCTCCATATGACCCTATGCATATAAAAAGGTTTTAAATAAATATGCCACCCCGTTGCCAATGGAGCAGTGAGCGAGTGGTGAGTAGGTGCTGAGGGGGGTGGTGGGCCTAAGCCACGCCACTCGGGGAATGGCCCCCCGAGGTCATGCAACTACAACCCAACACCCCATAAAACCTTGGGCTAGTAGGTGATAACAAATAAATTATCATCCGATTAAAAAAATTAATTTTTATTATAAAAACCTACTGAATTAATAAATATTTTGTACCACGTACAGGTGACGAACAGTATTGCTGACAATGATGACTTCAAGATGAAGTATGTAGAGGACACCACAATTACACAAAAATAGAATATTTTGCTTGGTGTAGTCAACTATGTAGTGATCCACCACCGAACACCATATGATCTATATTGTATGATCGTACAGTCAAGTATGGATTTGTATAATCGTATGACCTAAAAAGTTTTACATGATGCCTTGATCAAAAATATCAAAAAATAATTGATTGGGTAGTCGATCCTTAAGTTATTGGGCCTTCTAGATGCAATAGCAAGGTCAATTTTCACCCGAGCACTCCAAAAAATCAACCACCCCCCAAAGCTGGCAACTAAAACCCTTCTTCAAACCTTTGTAGTTCAATCAAAATATGATGAAAATTGATGAAACTAAAGCCAAACCTTACTTTATTTTACATCCTAGATTCAATCATGAGGTCCTCAAAACCTCCAATTACACCCAACAGAAATTTCATGCCAAAATAAGTCCCTCATATCTAAGAAGATGTATGCAACACTAAAGCTCTGATACCATGTAGGAGTTTATGGTGAACTCCTCAACACCCTAGGATCATTTTTAAGACAATAATAACTTCCACAAGAAAGAAATGGTAGAAATATCATGTTATGATCATGGATGCAAGACTGTCAAATTGAATATTGGCATTACAATGTACATATGATGCCTTGCTTATATAGGCAAGTTGTGATGATGTACCAACATTAAATGACATGATCTAACATTAAATTACCTAGGACAAAAGCATTATATAAAAGTAAACTAGATAAAATAAGTGACAACTAATGCTTAACTAGAAAGATTCCTTCCTAGGACCTAAGTGGACTTAACATGTAAATAGGACCTAGATAGGTAAAACACCTATTTATACCAACATAGAGAAGCTAATGGTGGGATGTTGTAGTGTATAAAAATGTATCCCTTTACATTTTCACACTTTTTTGGGCCCTCTTAATTAAAATGGACTTAATAATGCCTTAATTTAGTGTTGAAAAATGTATCCCTTTACATTTTCACACTTGTTTAGGCCCTCTTAATTAAAATGGACTTAATTATTCCTTAATAAGCCTTATTATTTATTTACAAGCCTAATAAATTACATTTTTTGGAGGGGAAACCCAACAATAATTAATGCCAAAACATAACACTTTACCTTGAGCAATGTGTGTTCCAGGAATAGGGACATGCGACCCATTTTCCCATGGGAAAATGGATCCTCCCTAGACCTTTGAACCTAAACTTAAAATATGGTTTTGGTGGTATTTTAAGGTCCCCGAATCCATATTTCAATTTCGGCTTGTGATATTTGAATTTTAAAAATTAAGGATACATACCTATAAATACAAGGTTATTTTCTAAGTTTCACCTAGATTTACAAGAGAAATTTTATGAGATTTCAAGAGCAATTTCACAAGAGAAAATTTGATGATCAAGAGCATTCAAGAGTAGATATATCAATGATTTGTTGTAGCATTCAAGATCCACTCATCATGTCAAAGTCTTCTTGCATCATGCATGTTTTTGGAGCTAACATTGTGATGTAGGTTTCAAGATCAAGTTCAAGCATTCAAAGTATTATTCATGTATCAAGATGCACATCCATTGAATCCATTCCATGCAATTTTTAGATCCACATTCAAAAATTTATCCAAGGGTTTGTTGAGTGGTAACATGGAATTGTTCATTCATCATTCCTTCCTTTCATATTTTTATTATTTCAATTCAAGGTTTGATTACCAAAACGGGGTTTGACCAAGGAAAACCCCCATTCACCAAAAACAATCTTTCCCTCTTATCTGTGTTGCAGATTTAGGTTGAAAAAGAATTGAAGACCTCTTGAAGTGCAAGATTGGAAAAGTTGTCAAAGTTGTCAAAGTTGTTGTCAAATCACAGAATCTCACCTATAGATCTGATTTCTGACTTTCTGACTAGAAGCTACATATCAGTATCAGAGGCTCCCGAAAGTTGCTGAAAAACCCTGACAAAAGACCCATTTCCCATGGGCGAATGAGTCCCAGACAGCTTCCAGAAAGTGACTTTTGGTGACTGGTAAACATCATTTTTCCCTTCTCGGTCTATTGTAAGTTTTTTGTTTTTTTCTAATATTGAGCTTTATATTGTTCTTTCAAGTTTGAATTGGCATAATTAGGTTGATTTTCCATTTTTATTTTTTCTCCCAAACGTGTTGTTTGAGCTTGACCCCCATCCTCAAAGCATAAGGAAATTTGAAGATTCCAACATTGACTTGATTCACCTAAGGGTTGTTAGTCAATTCTTTGTGGGGATCTCATTTCCTAATGAAATAAAGGACAATAGGTCTATCTATTATCATTTTGGTTAAACCCCTTTCATAACCCGCATAAACCCATTTTTTATTGTTTTAGATGTATTCATCCAAAATTATGACACCCAACTTGTCTTACCTTGGAATCTAATCTAGGTACTCAAATGATAATAAATTTACTCATAGTTTCATTAATAATAATATAATTAGGTGTTGAGAAGATTGGGTTGGAATTCTCATTATTTTCTTACTCACAAGTCCATCTTAAAACTATTTAGGTTTTTAGCTCACTAAGGAGACAATGCAACACCAAATAAAATTGGAATCAAATGTAACATTAAGAAATTTATATCCTAATCAATCTAATTAAATAATTCATTTAACAACAAAATCTATTAACTCTAACCACTCATAAAATGTAAATTATAGTCTGTACAAGGACATTTAGTTCTATATGTCCTTTCTTAGTCTCCCACTAATTCTATCATGTTTTATATTTGTTTAGCTTTCTATAAATCGTTGATAAAGAATTGCAAGTTAATAATTTTAGAATGGATAGATAGTCACTAATTTAATTATATCTCAAAATTTGTAAACAAGGTATGAATATTTTTTTAAGGATTTGATAACATGATGGCACACCTCTCATAAAGTTTTTAGATGAACCTAGATTATAAACAAAATTTATTGTACAATTATATAGAATTTTAAGAAAAATATATATTCACTTTTCTTTTTAATTCCCCCCAATTCTAAATTCATTGAAATTTAGATAGAATTATAAACATTTTCTATTTAATTTTGTACACATTTTTGGATTAGATTGTGTGAGAGTTTTTTGCATCAACGTTTCGGATCACACTCCATGATACATCTTTCATCCTGATGATGGATCACGGAGTGTGATCCAAAATGTTGATGCTAAAAACTCTCACGTAATCTAATCCAGAAATGTGTGCAACATTAATTGATATGGATTGTGGAAACTTGATATCATTAAATGTTCTATTTAGTTATTGATGGTTATATACAAGACTCAAATACATATAGTGGACACTTTCATTTAAAAATCTAATAACATCCAAGCCTTGTTTAATGATAAAACCTTCTCTCTAGGTTATTATTTTACCAATATTCGTAATCATAGAAATAGGGTTTAAAACCCAATTAAATTCATAAAATAGAATTTATTTTAGTTTTAGAATTTTTCTCTAACCATTAAGAATTTTTTAAAACAAAGAAATTGAGATTCTTAGAATTTCTTCCCTACCTTTCCATTGTTTCTTCCTATTCTATAAATCAAATATTATTTTAGGGTATGTGCATGGAAATGGGTGACCAAAATGGGGTCTGAAGTGGTCACTTCTTTTTCTAAAATCAGTAAAAATTGATCTTAGATGAGAAATTGAAGATAGTTACGCTCAAAATTTAAAGATACAACAAGAACAAGAGTTGTAGCTCTCTGAATCTACTTTCTAAAATACTATTTTTTTTAAAAGGTGGAGATTAAGGTGTTAAAATAGAGGGGGCGCACAAATTGCTCCTATTTCTTTTAGAAAAATATAACATAGCATCTAGTGTGCTCCCCTAAAATGCACTTTTTTTAGTATTTCAAAAACTGCTAGTAGAAAATTAACTAACACCATGTATTTTATGCCTATTTTTTAAAAAAATATATATGATTTTTTACTTATTTTCAAAGTGGACACATCCTAAAAAAGTGAAAATCTGAGAACATTCTCCCCTAATTTTATGGAAACTAATTGAAATTAACAAAATGAATGTGTACAGAATATAGTCTAGAATGTAAAATGTAATTTATTTCAAATTTGGATAAATGGATGAAAATAAAACAAAAATACTATACATAGGTTTTTGGAAAAAAATAAAACACTAGCAAAGGAAATTAAAGATCAAGCCTTAACATAATCAAAATATTAAAAAAATGCATGGTTAGAAAGGTAAGAGAGAGCTTGAAGGCATGTTCACCAAGATGGGTGACCAAAAAGTGGTCACTCCATTTTTTTATCTCATAAAAGAGAAAACAAGAGCACTTTATAATGAAATGCACTATTGTTATGGGATTGCATTCACAAAATGTGTGTGATAACACACTTATTCTATTTCATTGACATAACATGAGTGTGTTATAAGGCACTCGCATTATTGTTTGATTTTGAAAATTTTCTCTCTTTCTCTATCTCTTTCGATGAAACTATATACATAAAATAAACATTTAAGTGAAATTTATATATGGAAATTTACTTTCTTATACTTTAAGTTGTATTTCATGTATATAGTTTCGGGATGTTTGAGAATGGTTTTCGATTTTTAGGAGTTATAATACAAATTCTAATTTTTGGAAGATCTTAAAAATTTTCATAGTCAAAATTTAGTAATCAACAAACTCAATCATCTCTCTCTCTCTCTCTCTCTCTCTCTCTCTCTCTCTCTCTCTCTCTACCTCTCCCTCCATCCTTCCCTCTCTACTTCTCTCTTTATCACCTCTCTCTCTCTCCCTATCTCTCATTTTCCCTCCCTCTCTATATTTGTCTATCTCACCTCTCTCTCCCTCCCTCTTTCCCTCTCACTCTCTCCCTACCTCTCACTCCCTCCTTCCCTCTCTTTCTCAATTTCTCCACCTTCCTCCTTTTGTCTCTACTTCTCTCTTTATCACCTCTCCCTCTCTCTCCCTATCTCTCTTTTTCCTTCCCTCTCTATATTTATCTATCTCACCTCTCTCCCTCCCTCCTTCCCTCTATCTCTCTCTCATTCCCTCTCTACTTATCTATATCTCTTATCCCTCTCCCTCCCTCAATCCTCTCTCTACTCCTCAATATCACTCCTCTCCCTCTCTACTACCTCTCCTTCCCCCTCTCTCTCTCCCTACCTCCCTCCCTCCTTCCCTATCTACTCTCTATCTCTCCTCTCCCTCTCTACTTACCTCTTCCTCATTTCATACATCTCCCTATCTCTCTCTACTTACCTCTTCATCATTCCATACATCTCCCTATCTCTCTCTACTTACCTCTTCCTCATGAAGAGATCAATATGAAGAGAGGTAGAGAGAGTGAGGGTGGGAGACAGAGAGGGAGGGAGAGGTAGGTAGAGAGAGGGAGAGGAGAGATGAAGAGAATTAGAGAGGGAAGGAGAGAGGGAGAGGTAGGTAAGGGGGAGAGAGAGGTGAGATAGGGAGAAGTAGAGAGAGAGAGGGAGGGAGGTGATATAGAGATAATTAAAGAGGGAAGGAGGAAGGGGAAGCGAGAGAGGGGCGGAGGGAGAGAGGTAGAGAGTGGTGAGATAGAGAGTAGAGATGGAAGGAGAGAGTGAGGGAGAGATGGGAGGGAGAGGTAGAGAGGGATAGTTGAGATAGAGAATTAGAGAGAGAGAGAGAGGAAGGGAGACAATGTATAGTTCCATCTATGTTCAATCAATTGATGTAGACAATGCATACATACAAATTAACGAAACAACAAATCCCTTATTAAGCAATTCACTGTCCTAGAGGTGCTACATTTAATTTATTAACCAAGGAATCATAATTCTTGGATGATGTTGGCACTGTATGTGTAGCTAAGAATCCTAAGGCATCCTAATCAATTAATTATAGAAGAGTTAACAAAAATAATTAGTTGAAAGAAACTTTATTGAAATATCTCTATCTAGAAGTGCAACTAACTAAATAACAATTGTTACATGTAACTATAATAACTAGTATGGGTAACTACTCTTGAGAAGATAGTAATGAATGAAAACTATGTTGCAGCTTACTTTAAATTATCTATAACATCAAGACAATTAATCACTATTCAACAAGTCAATTTAACTGTAAACTAGGAAATACAATCTAACAATTTATTTTATTAAAAATAATAACCTAGGCTACAAGGAGTATTGTAGTACCTCATGTGGTCGATTCTTGAGTTGTTGCAATCCCATGGTATCCTTCTTAAATCTTAACTCAAAAATTCATGGAAAAGACTATATCCATCTTTATTGCAATTTGAACAAATAACAAAGAATAGATTATCGATTTGACTAGAAGAGTACTTATATTCAAATCTACTTAACACAAGAAATATTAGATCCTTGACCTATCACAAGATCATACATATATACAAAATCTTGAGATTTTGAGTATTCTTGGAGTGAAAACAAACTATAAACAAATGTCAACTCTCCCAAAAACATAGGAAGAGGACTAGGTCTTATTTTAAAGAGTAATAAAAAGCTAATGGAAGTAAGAGTCTCAAAATCATATCAGAACTTTATATCTTTAAAGAAGATAGTTATAACTGAAAACATGCCTAATAGGGAAAAATTATTGCAAGCCATGACCATTTTTATTACAAATATCTTATTTCCTCCATGAACTAGTGATAACATAAAGTAAAAGGATAGGATGATTCATAAATAAATCATGTTCATAATCTACAATGACTACCTCCATCAGCTTCAAAAGATTGAATGTGTTGTAGGTGATCACCCCTTTGGGCTAGGCGGAAAGGCATCCTTCGCTACAGGTAGATAGACCCTTCATTGTGGGTTTATAGATCCTTTGTTGCAAGGATTATTTTATTTCAAAGGCATCTTTTTATCATTAATAACCATAATTAACATAAAAATCTATTAAATTTCATAGACATTCATATATTCACATAATCATTTAGCAATATAATATATACCATCCTTGATGCTTTAATACTTAAAATGGGTAGGAATGTCTAGGTAATATCTTTGAAATCATAGAAATATAACATGAAAAGTATGAAACTTAAACAAGGAAAACAAGACAACTCCAAGACTCGTCATTGACTAACAAGAGACACTACCCAAAGGATGGGAGGCCAACAAGAGAATCAAAAATGAATCCAAAGAAACAAGGGACAAGTGAAACATTCCCAACGCACCCTACTTTTCCTTCAACCAAGAGGAGAACCTAAATGACACCACCTCATAGTAGGTTCTCACCAAAACACAACCCCAAACTAGGTAGATGAACCATGATACAAGATCCAAAGCCAAAATAGTAAATTTTTCAACACATTAAATTCATTTTAAGTCCAAATCCAAATGTTCTCTAAGTTCTTTTTACCAACTTGACCAAAATAATGAAAATCGCAAGGAAATGACATGAATATCTAATAACATTGAGATAACATTAAAATAAGATAACATCATCACCATTTATGTGGGGGGTTTATAATCCATCTAATAGGAGGTTCCATGATAACATATTACAATTACAAAAGAGGACTCAAAGTATTGAATTTATATATTTACATCATATTACAAAAATGAGATATAGAGACAAGGAATAGAGAACCTCCACTTGCACACTAACCAAAGCTACTCCAAAATGAAGCCTCTAAGAACTCTGATCCCAATGGTGGTTTCATGCCACCCAACCCTATGGTACCCTTAGGTCCACCCCATTGTGCTACGAGATAGTCAATTGGGCACAAGCACAAGACTCATGCAAAAAAGGGAGCATGGATCACAAACGTGTCGATAAAGAAAGAACATCCATCATAAAATTCACATGGAATCAAAAGAGATAAATCATAATCATAGCATATGCATGGTACAAGCATGGTCAACATCAACTATAAAATAGGCCAATAAGTAAGATTATTCAATCACATAATGCACATGCTCAAGGGGATAGCATCACCAACAATAAGCACAAGGAATGATCTACATCACATAGTATAGACATGCCAATAATGAAACATATAGCATGAACATCAACACATGTAAGCATGGCCTCATCCAACACAAACATGGCTAGAGACAATATCATATTAGACACCAAGTTCAACGATATCAAGGATGGGGATCCTAGGGGCTAGGGAAGGAGTGTCATCGAAACAACTTAGGGGGATGCCTAAACAAGATTGAGTATGCATCCCATTTCCTTGTGAGGGTACTCAATTGACAATATCTAGCAACCCTCAAAGAGAAACATGTCCTTGACAATCTCTATTTAGGTCCAAAGTGATATATGTTCTTCACACTTACACCAAGCCTTTACAAGTGCTCCATGTGTGCCACAAAATTAGCATTTTAATTCTTTTTATTACCCAATGATTTTTTTTGGTTATCGCTTAATTAGTAACTCTTCACTTATTTTATCCTATGATCCCTTTATATCTCGAAAAATATCAAAAGCCACTTTTTTATACACCCTATACCTCAAATACTAGATTCATCATACCAAAACATTATTTGAGTGTGGCACAAATTTCAATGCACAATTGGGATAAATATTTCAACATGGTCTCAAAATATTCTAAACTAAAAAACATTAAGGAGACCTCTTTTCTTTCATTCAAATTCATCATAAATCTTCCCAATTTTAAATTTTATAAAATTATTTTCAATGGAAAACTATAAAAAAATCTCAAAACTCCATCATTGAATGCTCAATTTTTTCAAATTGAAATTTTTAAAATTAAATAAACTATTTGGTTTTAATGGTGAACAACATCACTCTTTTGAAATAAAATTCACATTTCATGATTTTTAGATAAATTGTCATTGTGAGGGCACAAAATGAGCAATTTCAAAATTTTGAATGCAACATGCATCATTAACATGTGAGATTTACTTTCAAAATACAATTACATGCATATGAGAAAATAAACAACCACAATATAATTATACATTTTTTAACATATGGAATCCAAAATCGCATCCAAAATCATAAGGGAAAACAAGGCTCATCTCACACTCAAACTAAGTGCATTAGGGGTATGATACACATTAGCTCAAAGTGACGTCTTTGATATAACCACCATTGGGGAAATAACTTAGACCTAAAAAATTAAATGGAGAAATAACATTGTATTTGTACCTGCACACTTGATTCACACATCAAGAACACATGTTTCAGATATATAATAGCCAAAACAAGTGAAAATAATCCAACAAGATTCAATATCACATATATCATATAATCATGAAATTATGATAATCAATTAAAATGCTCGATACTTAGATCATTGTATTGCCACATCTATGATTTTATTACATCTCAAGATACAATAGTCACAACAAGGACTATTCAATGAAATTGATGAAGATGAAACACCAATAAACACTCAAAACAATAAGCATGAGCATGACCTATGCATCCCCTAATACATAGTTGAAAAATATTGTTTAACAAAGACATCTCAAGTCAATGAATGTATGGACACTACAAATCAAACCTCCAATCTTATTCAAGAATAACATTAGAAAATGCTCAAAATATGTGTGAAAAAACCCAAAAGGTGCAAGAGGGTGTGTTGCTATAACAATGGTGGTCTACTAAATGAGATTGTTGCTACCCGTGTGAACAACTACTCTCTTAGATGCCCTAAGTGATTAAGTGTGCACCCTAAGTACTCCCCCTTTTGTTTCTTTCCCAATTAGACCTTTTTTGGAAGCCAACATTATCCTTTTCAACTATTTTGAGGAATATTAGAGTTTTGAGGTGTGAAAAGCAAGAGCTTGGGTAAGAAAAGTCAATTTCAAATGTCATGGATGCATGCATGTGTGATAAAGGGGAGATCTCCATATATGAAAGGGGTATGGATATAGGGGCAAAAAATAGTCAAAATCATGCTTTCTAAATTTGCACACTAACATAATTGTGAAACAGAAGGAAAAGTGATGAGCATGAAATTTTCATCTCTACACTACATAAAATCCTCCAAAAGCTTGGTAAGGTCTTCATATATAGACATTGACTTCTAATATCACCCATGATGTGAAAAGACAGATTAGTGAAACAATAATGAATACATTTTGAAGTCACTTTTTAACAAAATTTTGTAACATTTTGAAAGAACATTTCCTAGGTTTTGCACAATGATTGCAGATCTGTTCACTTCCAAAGTGTGCATCGATATTTTAATAGTTAGATCTATAAGTATAGAGGCTACAAAAATACTATTGAGACTCCATGGGAATCATATGAAACCACTTAAAGCAATTTATTTTAAAAACAAATAAAATGGACACCATCTAGTTCACATTCTACCATAAGATCATCATTAGGGTAGGATAAACTCCATAAGATTATCATCAGGGTAGGATAAAGAGTCTTATCTATTTTGATAGGGGGCAACATGAGATCATCATTAGGGTAGAACAAAGAGTCTTATCTATTTTGACAAGTGGTAAATAGGCAAGAAAATTAAGGAGGTCCAAAAGAGGAATATATATGTTGAATTTGAGCTATAAACTCTACATTCTAGCTAAGCCACAAGTAGTAAAGCCCTATCACACATTTCTAATGGAGAAGTGTCGATGCCATTTGATATGTGTGCTAGTCACCTTGTATAGTCATGTTGGTATCTCTTAGTGATTGTGATAGTGTCATGTATGGTCACATTAGTTTTCGATTAATGACATTAGGGCATTTCTAATGGAGAAATGTTGATGCCATTTGATATGTGTGCTAGTCGCCTTGTATAGTTATGTTGGTATCTCTTAGTGATTGTGATAAGTGTCATGTATGATCACATTAGTATTCGATTAGTGACATTAGGGCATTTCTAATGGAGAAGTGTTGATGCCATTTGTTGTGTTCTAGTCGCCTTGTATAGTCATGTTGGTATCTCTTAGTGATTGTGATGGTGTCATGTAAGATCACATTAGTATTTGATTAGTGACTTCCTTAATAATTTCCAACAAAAAGCTGCAACATCTAACAATGCCCTTGTGCATGCCTACATTGACAATATGTATATTCTTGAGCAAAATAGTGTTTTATCGCATATCTAAGGACCTACCTTTGGTTTCCAAGATGATTCAGCCAAAACATTAGAAAATACTTGGAATGTGTATGAAAGGCCCCAGGTGCAAGCAGGTGTATGTTGCTACAACAATGGCAGTTAGCAATAGAGATCCTAGTATATGAGATTGTTGCTACCTATGTGGGTGAGTGCTCTCTTAGATGCGTAAGTGTAGAAGTGTGCAGCCTTAAGTGCTCTCTCCTATTTCTTTGGCTCTCATATTTCTTTTCCACTTAGACCTGTTTTTATAAGCAGGCCTAACTCATTTTTTTTGCTTGAGGAATATTAAAGTTTTAAGGTGAGAAAAAAGCAAGAGCTTCGACAAGAGAAGATAATTTTGGATAAAGTGCATGCAGGCATGCATAATCTTGCTTAGAAGCCAGAGCACTAGAGTCCAAGATGACATAAAAGACCTAGGGTGAGAAAGGAGAGATCTCCATATATGAAAGGGTATAAACATAGGGGCGATTAGATCTCCAGGCCTTCAAAAATTGTCAATGTCGTGCTTACCAAATTTGGGCACTACAGTAAGTGTAAAACAAGAGGGAAAAGTGCTGAGTATGCACTAGTATACCCTTTTTTATCTCTATGCATCTGCATAAAATCCTTAACTTTGGTAAGGTCTTCATATATAGACATTGATTTATAATATCACCAATGAGTGGAAGGACATGGATTAATACCTTTGTAAAGAGTCATTTTTTAAACAAAATTTTGTAACAATTTAAAATAATATTTCCTACGTTTTGCATAAATGAAGATTTGTTCACTTCCATAACTCCACAAAATCTGGCATCCCAAGTTCTGTACAGCTACAGTAATAATATCAAGACTCCATGGAAACCGTATCAACCACAAAAGCAACTTATTAAGAACCAGTAAAGCGGGCACCGTTTAGATCATATGCCATCATCATTGTGGTAGGATGAACTCTATAAGGTCTTTCATGAAAAACTAAATACAATCCAAGAACACAGAGATTTATTTATTTGCCAAAATCATGCCGTACTTCTAGTATCCTATTATTTCCAAACATTAATATTAACTAATATCAATCAGAATGCCTAAAACACAGTTTATGCAGAGCACTAAAAGAAATCACGAGATAAAGGCTTTTTTAATGGATTGATAAACAATTCAATATGCCAATTAAATTCCACGAGGAAAATAATCTAATATGATAAATGCAATCTATCAGTAGTAAAATTCTGGAGCCAAAAAACAATTAGCTTTCATTTAATACTCTGTCTTAAGACAAGTGTTCCAATATATCAGCTCCAAGAGATCCACGACATCCCTATAACATAAGTCAAAACACAATAATACTTCCGTTTTTATCTTTGTCAAGTTTTTCAACTATTCCTATTCCAAAATACATCGATATGAACAGCTCTATCACATACTTTTTATCCACATATATAATGCCCCCAAAATCCCCTTGAAGGAAAAATGTACACATTCCTCGGAAATTACTTTTGAATGGAGAACTGTCCTACTTTCCATATAATTTGCTGCCTACACTTTTGAAAACCATATAGCCACAAAGTTTATCATGTCATTCCATCTTTCAGAACAGCTATTCTGGTGTTCAACAGTATGATCATATTGTAAATATTTATCTTCCACTGCCATTCCAGATTAGGAAGTAACCTAACTTCAATATACAAGCAGTGAATCTCCAGATGACTAATCTTGACCTGCAAGAAACGGTTTATGTATCTTTGAATAGTGGCATAGGGGCAACACAAGCAAGCAATGCCACTTTGACAACACAAGCAAGATTATGGCTCTTTACAATGGCACATGAGCCACACAAGCAAAGCAATGTCTCTTGATTGCATCTGAGCAGTGAATCTCCACAGCAAACTGACTTGCACCATCAATTTATTGCTTTCTGGTGCATAGATATTGCATGGAAAAAGCACCACAATCATCTCTTGGCCAAAGTTCTTTCCCCTGACTTTCCTTTTTAACTCTGATTCTGTTCCTTTCTTTCTTTTTTCTGTCAACATTTGGAAGCCATGCTGTAGAGAAAAACTAAATGATGGCAACATCTCACATTATTCACTTTTTTTTCTTTTTACAAAGTTATTTTTTTTTATCCTTTTTTTTGCATCTGCAGCCTAGAAAGAGCAGTTTTAAGAGTTGTAACTTTTTTTTTCTTCAGAGCAAGCAAGGAATAATAAACATAAGTACTTGTCTCAGATAAGGTTGCGTGTGCAATCTTGAAAATGGCATAATTATAAATAGAGCCATCCATATAAGACATGTTCCAGCCCATTCCCCAAAATTTGTAAGCTCTGATATTGAGCCCTTATCTTCGATTGGATGCACTGCGTGATATAAAAAACTTAAAATCTGGATGTTCAACTTGAAGTAGCCTTAACCACTTATCTGCTGACTGAAGCAAGGAATGTGCTTGCTGCCGTTCACCACTTCCATTTGAAGTCCATGTCATCCCTCTAAACTTATACGAAGCGAGACCAAACACTGGCAAAGAGATCTTTGGAGAGCTTACAGAATTCGTCACAACAGTACCAAAGAGTGCCTGAGCTTCAATCCCAAATTGACTGTTGCCACTATCTGTTGAAAAAATGAAGGGCACTAATATTTATATAGGTAAATAATATAAAGAGTCAAGACAATAGGAAATGTCAAGAAATTGACTTAAGAGCGAACATGTACAAAATGAGCTATACGGAACTGAATTTCAGTGCATATAAATCTGCACAATTTGCTTATGGCGTAAGCAACCAGAATGGCACAAAACAAGAAGCTACCGACCTTTTAAGCGTGTTGCAAGAGGATGAAATGTCAAAAAACATGCATCAAGATCTCGTAATGTCGGTCCAGTTGGTATCCTGTAAATTGGGTACCTGTGCCACAGTTTGCTTTTTTGGTAAAACTATGCAATTTGTTCGTTTTCAGCATTATGTTTTATTTTACTTTAAACAATGCAGAGATTAGATCACACACATACCATGCTACAGACATCCAGCTTACTGGCAGCAAATCAATGCTTCTTAGAGTTTTTAATTCAGGGCAATTGCGTGCAAGATCGGCAACCTATGTATTGAAATCAAAATAGAAGAGAGTGAAATTTGATTGGCAAATCAACGAAAAAAATGGACATGAAAATGATCTCATTAAAACAATGCATTTGACCTTGGAAAAAACACTTGCCTTGTCAGATAAAGGTTCCCGACTAAATGGGGAAGCTCGCTCAAAGTATTCGAAAACAAGGCAGCCAGGAGAGTTACTACCTTCACTATCATCACTCAAAGAACATTCTTGATAACTCTTTGTCTGATTTCCTAGAGTCAGCCTATCAATCCCGAACAATTGATGATTACACTTGTGGCCCCTTTCAGCTTCACTGTCACTGCTGGTCTCACTACTAGTATCTCTATAATACTCACAATCACTTGCTTCACTCTCGGCACCCCAATGTCTACAAACAGCTTCATCTTGGTCAGTATAAAACAGTCATTGATATTTATTATTTACCATCCAAAAGACTACTATAAACAGATTGTCCATTTCAATATCTACAGAAAACATTTTAGACAGATTGGATTCATAAACCATATTATAATTGACTAAAACCAATGATGTTATAGAGAAAGACCAGCCTAAAGGGTACCTCTTCCCAATTGTAGATCTAGAAGAAACTGAATATAGTTGAATAGCAGAAAGGAAAGGTACATAGTATTGAACAACAGAATCACTCCCATTCAACACCAATGGTACTCCAGCACCATAAGCACTAGGTTCCTTAAAAGAATCCCATAGATCATCCAGAGTATAATATTCTGCTTCACAATTTTGCCATCCTTTCATACACGTCTGTAGAACCATAGAACATACCTTGATCAGTTTGCAACAGAGAAGCTGAATGTGGAAGGAAAAAAGCATTCAATAGTTTTTTATGTTTCGTGTAGTTTTCTTGTGAACCACTACTCATGAAACATGGGTCAATGAGTTTGACTCGAAAACTACACGGTTGAATCCTGATAGCAATATGATAAGAATAAAACATGACAATAAAAATGCCACATAAGGAAAAACTAAAGATGAGGCAAAGATTGTGGATCAAAATTATGATCCTGCCATAAATGGAAGCAATAAGTTATCTGGGTATAAATGAATTAATGCCTCAAGTTTATCCTTGGGAACCCTCGAAATTACCATGAATTTTGTCTTAAGAAACAAACAAATATAAGATAAACATTACAAGACAATCAATTAACAAAAGCCCAATCAATAGCAAAAAGCTTAATTAGCATTTTATAACTAGAAATCTAGGGTAAGAAAAAAACTACAGCGTGTCAGAAAACTCCATGAAAAAAGAAGCCTGCCATTTTTGGCTCCTGATGAAATAAGTAAGATTGAAGTTATTCAGAAATTGAGTCATTTCCATTTGAATATCAAAGCTACACTGACACCACAAACAATCTAATCCTTAAAATAATACCACAAATTGTTGGAGCTTAAATAAAATGACAGGAATTCAACATCACAAGATCACCATCCTTTCATACAATCTGCAAGAATGCAGAATATACACTAATTAGCAAAGCACGCAAAAAAATCAAATATCAATGCACAATAACAATCTAGCAACTTTCTAAGTCTGTGCAGGTAATGGTGAATGGCAAGACACACCTTACTGTTTTTTACTGCAAAGGAAGGAATATCATTGTATCAATAACTGGAAATTAAAACTGGAAGCAAACAGTGTGAATCCCAACTAATATTTTTTATGTGAGCTGGTAATACTTGATCCAAATGTTAACACTTACTCATCAGGATGGCTCAAATTTGAGCTGAGTCATGGATAAATTTTCTAATGGGGGATATACACAAATTGTAACATTCAGCCATCAGGATGACAAAAATGTGAGCTCAGCTGTGGATAGATTTTCTAATGGAGAACATACACCAATCACCAAGGACAGTTGTCCACATGACTTAGGATTACACCTACTTGCAGGAGGAATTGGAGTGTCCCTCCAAATAGTAAAACTCCAATAGCCTCACCTCTGCATACAGGCAAAAAGTGTTTTCCCAATAAAGATGGTGGAGAGCATATTTAAAGAAAGAGAGAAAGAGAGACGAGTTAAGAATGGCACAAAGAGTGGTGACCACAAATAAAATACTGCTAAAAATGCTAGTCCTAAGTCAAAATTCAAAAGGCACTTCACCCAATCTTATCTATGTAAAGCTCATGACCATGAGTAGATTGATCTTAGAAATGTGAATAGTCACACAATACTAACAATTATAAACAAAATATAATCCAATGTATGTACTTAAAAACCCTGGTAATTTATTTCAAGAAAAAGGTTGTCCTTTCTTAGTAAATCTTAAAGAAAAATATTTGAAAACTATACAAAATCTCAGATGTCTCAACATATCCAATGAAATAATATTCAACACAGAACAAAAGTTTTTGAAAACAGGAAATGCAGAGATATCTGATAATGTCTAGATACAAGTAACTTTGTATGTAATTTGACAAAGAATTGGTTGTATCACTTGGAATGTTATTGCATTTTTGGGCCAGAGGACCATTAGAGTATCTTTTGGCTTTTGGCTTGATACAAATGACCTACCCAGCCCTTGCTTATGAGATTAGTTTCTATATAAATTATAAACATAAATAAATGAAGAACAAAGAAAACAGAGCGGCAATGATAAACAAGATAATAGTCTGAGGAACACAATTGCAAGCCTTGTGAAAATACTATTAAATATAAAACAACTATAGGCCTTGAAAGAATTCAAAAAGATGTTACAATGTTACAAAAATCACAAGATAAAAAGCAGAAATATGGAGTTCTTCGGTGGAAAAATCATTTAACAAAATTCAATTAGCAAATTTAAATGATCTTCACGCCTTATAAACCATGAGTGTGATAACAGTCCAATGAAAAAAAACTTTAGGTCTCGTAAAATAATCAGAAATGTGACAAAGAAATCAAAGAAGAATAACAGGGCACAAGATAGAAAAACAAGGGGTTCTTCAGCTCAATAACTAATTCCGAAAAATGCAATTAGCAAATTTAAAAGCTCCTTAAAAATAGATTGAAGTAGGCCAAAAGAACAAATTTCCAAAACGCTAACCTATAAATCTATGGTCTATCATATATAAGGAAAAGAGGGTTTAAAAGAACCAAAACCTAGCAGAAGCAAACTCGGAGATGTCAAATAGAACTATATTAGAAAGTGAGTCTAAAATTGTGAAGATGATGAATAGATAACATTAAGAAAAGATCAAAATTCAACATAATTTTCACCCCTTTCATTGCAGACATTGAAAAGAGAAGAAACTTTGCAAGAATAAATACCTTAGGTAAATATTGTGCAGGGACAGTTGGAGTTGTGGACTCTAGGAAGCGATCCAAGTTCCCATAATTAGATCTTTGGGAAGAAGTAGATGAGGTTACACTTCGGCATTTCTCCTCAGAAACATGATACCGTGGACGCTGAGCGCGGTAATAAGCCTTGCCACTACGCAGATCGCTGGAACGGTCGCCCATGTTGCCCTGCCCCAATTGCAAACCAGCCCCAAACATTTGCAAATTTTCGGTTTCAAGCCCTATATTTCTTAAACCTCGATACTCAAACCCTAAAAATTACACGCTCTGAGCAAAGCGATTATCTCAGACAACAGAGCCCAGGGTTTTCCTTTACCAGCTTAAAATTTACACGCTTCACAAACTTTCATGAAATCAAGATGAATTGAATGACTTCACTTTTCAAAATTAGAAGATATTTTTCACTGCGATTTGCCAAGTACCTTGGATTACTGTTCCTTGAGCAAATTTTTGGGCTCAATAGCATTCAAGGGAATCGAACCCTTGCCCTTCGAGAACAAGCTCAATCGACGGCTCTGCAGCTGCGGAACACTGCGATCTACAGGCTGTGATGATTGGAAAAACGATCGAGTTTTAGCGATGTAGTCGAGAAGATTTTGGTTCAGTAACGCGGAAAGCCCAAGTACGGAATGCGAAAGTAAATGACGGAAGAGTCTAGAAATAAGATAAACAACACGCAGCTTCATCCCGAGTGCATTTGCGAATTAAAAAATAAAATGAATATAATAATACTATTTAATCCTTAATTAATTATTTATTTTTTAAATATGGGCATCTGATAATAACTACACAGTAGGACAGGTTCTAACGGCTGGATTTTCCGACCGAGATTTGAAAATCTTCTTGGTTTGGCCTTTTTTTTAATAACTTTCACTCCACCTGCTAACTGCGGTTAACTCACAATCGCCGCGTCTTTCTTCGTGGCATTACCTAAGGTTATCAACTGCTTTTCAGGGCACTCCGTCCAACGAATATGGAAGTCGTCCCCTTTGTGTTGGGATTGTGGGTCCCACCGTCCCACTATCATATAATAATTAGCCAATAGGCTATATTATGTATGAGCTTCTGCCCTGATACAAGTCTCACGCCATAAAACAACTGTGGTTTGCCGTCAATCCCCTGTCGGAACTGCCGGAATACTGCGAACGGTACGGTAAGATCAGTTGCAAGTAGTTGTTCTCCTTTATGGCATGTTTTGCACTATAAGCGTGTGGATAAAATAGTTGTCAGTTATTTTCCCTGTTTTAAGATCGATGGCACGGTGCAACTATCCCAATTCGATCTTTATAAAGGGTGGAGTTTATGAAGGGTGGAGTCTGCTGCAGCTAGAATTCCTTCGTGTCAGCATTTTATTGGTCCACATGGCACATAGGACAATTCCTAGGGTACAGACGACACGCTTACAAATAGCTGGGTCTTTGGGACAAGCAAAATTCCACATAGTTCTTGCTAGATTGCAAGATTTGAGCAGATCTGATAGACACTATTAGATCAGTAGACAGACTCTGGTTGCTTTGAAAGATGATTCAGTTGTAAAACAGTAGTTGGGTATGGCTCATTTGCTTTCTTCTTCCTCTTCTCTGAATCGTTATGTCTGTCAAACACCCATTTCAACTACATCTCTGCATCCTCCACATCAGTATTACAAGGCACCATCAGTATTACATACAATTCTAATACGGTTGGCTAATGAAGGAGCTTCCCTTACAATCCTAATACACGCCAAATCTATTGCTATGGAATATAGAAGCATGAAACATAAACAATTCCTTAAGAAGCAAATGCACCATCTAAAGTCACAATACTGGCCTGAGTGTGTTCGGTAATCAGGAGTGGTCATTGATATTGATTGGATTACTAGGTTCACCTTATGACATCGGCGTTCTGGTATGGGATGAAAAAAAATTATGAGACATTGATGAACTCACCTCATCTGCTAGCATCATTCTGGGAGTTCCTAACATTTTCCATGCCAACTGTTGTTTAAACTCTGAAAAAATCATAATTCTGTAAAATTAAAAGAAATAACAAAAAGAGACACATTTTCATTTACTTTCATGACCATTGATGATATGAAAATCAGGGATTAATATATTTTCTATTTGGCAACAATAAGAATAAAACACTGGTGTGATGTAACATACACTCCCTCGATGGTGTTGTGCAAACAGTAATTGAAAAAACAACAAAAATCAAACGGCGCAGATCGTTCTCATCATCTTGCATCCCGTCTCCTAATGTCTACACCGTCGATCTGAAAATCACCCTGCTTTGTTCAATAAGGGCACGCCGAACAAATCGCTTCTTCGTTGGATGAGGGGGATTTCAGCTCCTTTCGCAACTCTCACAAACACCTGACTCTCGCAACTTCAATAGCAGAAACCAGTTCTTATCTTTATACAAGCTGCCATTTATTACATAAGAAAAATCATGTTGTTTCCTGCCCAGCACCAGGACACCCAACCAGGGCTCGAGTATCTGATGGTGCCCAGGCTGGTTTCAGTTTCCCAGTGTATATATGCTAAATGTTTTCATCTCTAAAATAGTTGATCCAATAACTTTTTATCTTTTTTAAGTCTCCATTCGCTCTGTAATTTTGTAGCTATGCAAAAACAAGAAAGAGAGTGTATGTTAAAAACAAAAACAGACACATGAAGATTTTTATAGTTCTCTAATCATGGAACACCTTCAAAAGCAGTGTAAATAATTTCCATTCCTACCACCTAATGTAGTATAACAGTAGATACTAGACGCCTTATCCATAGCATTCGATCCTTTGCTCGCCTGTTCGTTCAAACGCCACAAAATTACCTGAGTTGATGGTTGAGCTTACCAAGCTCAAACATGCATCACTACACCTGAAATTTTAAAAAAGAAGTGGTGGAATAGCAGCACTGATGTATGAGGAAGTAACAAGCACGGGGAGACTTTTTTAGTTGAGAAACCCATTATAGAGGGAAACGCAGCAATCTACCCACGAGTCACCCTGTTTAATGCCACGTTCCTTGCCTCCACCACCACATACTGACACCTGGAACTGCTTTTATTTGTTGATTAAACATAGCACGACCACTTGGCGGTTCTCCCTACTCCTGCGCTTTTCACCGTTTTTGACGCCGTCCACTTTTCACTATTTTCACGTCGTCCAAATTCGGCGTAAATAATGTATCTACTTTATTTTGACAAATACTACGGGCTTGAATTTGATGGCTGTATGACCGTATTTAGAGATTTTTGCCGTAAAATACAATCAAAATTTTAAAAAGATTGTATCAAATGAAAGGAGAGATTTTGGATAGACTGTCGAAATTTATATAGAATTATAATGATATATATATTTGATTTATATATAATTTTACTTACACTAAGGTATATCATAATGTTTAAGGGTACTTTTGAATAGACAACCGTCATTAAAAAATTTGTTGATAGGCAAGGTCGACCGTCAAGTTTAAGCCCTGAATGCTATATCATTTAAGTGGATTAAAAACTCTGAATATAATAAGATCACCATATCTTGCAGGTAACTTTCTCTTAACCAAGTCCTGTCATAACAAAATACGTGGTCAAGTCCTTCAATTAATAATAAATTCAATTGCTGGCGTGGCAACTTGCTTATCTACTATGACCTTTTTTACAATTTTCACATTAAAGTCTTTTATGTCCACCTTACCAAATAAGTTTTGATTATAAAAAAAAATAATCACAAATTTCGGAATTCTATCCTATACACTTGTAGTATCGTAAATAACGAACAAACATTTAATTATTTCCAGCCTCGTAAATTTTTATTTTACATTTTTTTATAATTTTATATTTATTTAAACAACTTATTTAAGAGCCTCAGTTTTTACATTTTTTATGTAAATTATATTTATCTAAAGAGTAAATTTTATTAATGCAGTTATATTTAGATTCGAGGTACGATTTATTTATTATTTATTTATTTATATAGAAATACATGTTTTGTTTTACATAGTATTCTTAAAAAAACAAGTATAATTTTGTTTTAAGAAGAAATTTTATAATGTTATAAAATTATGAATCGTATTCATTGATTAACATATAAATATAATAAATAATATATAAATATTATATATATTAATTTATATTATATTATTTATGTATATTATAAAATTTGGATGTTTATTATAAATTAATTATATGTATCACCATTTTGGGACCATGCTATTTTGTGTGCGCTTAGCAATTATGAGCATTTGACGTTACAAGAAAGAAAAGCGTGCTTCTTGGATTAACTTATTTGTACTTACATTGTTTATAGTTGTCCTACAATAATTGATAAACATGCGTGAAGAAATTATATTTATATTTATATTGCAGGAAACCGCCACCTCTAAGTTAATTGAATAATTAATTTATTTATATGAACAATGAATTTGAAATAATTTTATAATTATAATTTGAAAAATTAAAATTACCACATATCCTAATAATGAAAATTTCAACTTCAACATTTTGTTTTCTATTAGTTGCTTTTCAAATACTAACTAGATCTTTTGTTTATTATAGATACATTGGAGTTCAATGTGACCATTCAACATTTTCGCTATATCATTGTATTCAACTGCATCCATTCTTGTAATGTGAATTAAACAATCCATAAAAAACACATGAAATTCACCATTGTATATATTTCCTTTTTTAACATTTTTATATGGCATAAATTTAACCTTATTTCATTATATTTCAAAACTTTTTAGATTGTGTGAACTATTCCCTATTTCAACCAATATGACTACACAAAATCAAATATAGCCATACAATTTTTTGGCATACCCCATTGCACACAAAAAGTGCAATAGCCATTTATATTCATATTACATATTATACACAGTAATATGTAGAGAACACCTTTTGACATTTTTTCCGTACTCCCAAATATATACAATTTTGTTTGAATTAAATACAAATTGCTTGTAATATATAGAGAACACCTCTAGCATGTTTTGCATATTCCTTTATTATATGAAAAGAATATATATGTGTGTGTGTGTGTGTGTGTGTGTGTAAACTAAGATGTAAATATTTGCCCCTAGTTTAGGTTTCTGAATTGTGCACAGGCCCTACCCATATAAGATATGATGAATTTATGGGTTTTTTATTCTACGGATCACCTATGCCCATTTGGCTCGACTGGACAAGCCCATTAGATCTTGGCTACTTGTTTGGTCTTTCATTTGGTAAGTTCATTAAAAGTCCGCTTTATAAGATTTAAAGTTTTGTAAGTATCTGCTCTATTTATTTTCTCTAAACTCATGTAAAAGCTCAACTTCATAAAAGTCTTAGCCACCTAAGAACATTTAGGCCACTGCAAAATGTGTTTCTGGTGTACACTATGTAATTAGATGTATTCTCAGGTGAGATTTTTCTGATGAAACGGTGTTCCTTTCTATTTTCTATAAGTGATCTCATAACTACCTAAACTAAGGGAAAATGCTTACACCTTAGTTCACACATACACACACACATATATTCTTTTCATATAATAAAGGAGTATGCAAAACATGCTAGAGTTGTTCTCTATATATTACAAGCAACTTGTATTTAATTCAAACAAAATTGTTTATATTTGGGAGTACAAAAAAAATGTCAAAGATGTTCTCTACATATTACTGACATTTTCTATATAATTCGAATAGGCTGGAATGAACACATTTTATGTTTACTTCTTTATTCTCTGAAACAAATGGTTATACACTCATTATCTTTTCATAATTTCTATTTTTTGCTGTGAGATTAAAACTTTGTTTGTTATGGTACTGGTGGCTGGCTTTATCTCCAAATATGTATTACATGCAACTTTGTAAAAATATACATACAAACTTATACAAGTGTTAAATTGCATGTCACACCCCCTCTTACTTCTCTATATTTTTCTATCGGCGTAACCCTTGCACCCCCTCTGGTGCAAGTGCTAGTAATAATCGGATTTCCATGTTTGTTTGGGTCCAGAATATCTCCACCTTTTAAATTGACAGTCGTTCGCATGTTTTTTTGTTTGTTTTTGTTTTCCATCGTAATATATGATTGGCTAAAGCATTCTGTTGTAGGCAAGAGATCATGAGGCCTAGCCGTCCTCGTGGTACCGGAGGGTGTGTCGCGCCAACGTCACCGATCACGTGAAAAAAGTTTACTGGACAAGAGCATTTTGTTGTAGGCAAGAGGTCACGAGGTCTAGCCGTCCTCGTGGTCCGAGAGGGTGTGTCGCGCCAACATCACCGATCATGTGAAAAAAGTTTACAGAACAAGAGGTCACAAGGTCTAGTCTCCCCACCATCCCCAGGATACTGGAGGGCATGTCATGCCAATATCACTAATCACGTGAAAAAAAATTACCGGACACTCACTTTACGATTCAAATTATACAATCTTAAAAACATTTTTTTTTTAAATATAGAGCAAATTTTTAATATATCGAATATATCTATTATGCTATGATTAAAATATTACTTAAAATTTATTAAATTAAAATATGAGGTTCTAATTTTATTTTGAACTGGTACGAATGTGATCACAAAGAGGTGCAATGCAGAAAAGCAGTCGTTACTCAAATATTGTTTGACGCCCTTCGAGACCGTCAAATTTAGACCTTATTTCTAAGAATGGAGTGTGAACTGATTTCTTTTTGTAATTTTGTCATTTTGTGTAAAGAATCTTAGTTTTCTATTGTTTGCTTGTTTATCATTATTTGAAGGCCTTGCGTGCATTTGTGTGTGACTTACACAAATGCCATTTACTATTAGTATAAAGCGAACTCCTCATTTGATGTATTTCTAGCGTTGTTTTTGTGGCAAGCCTTATAGAAAAGAGTTACTTGTGTTGTTTTATCTCCAATTTTGAGCAATACTTTCAAAAGAAATGACTTCGTTGACACATGATTAAGGTACGTAGCTAACTCCAACAAAAAAAAAAAGGCTACATATAATTTTATTCTATCATAGATCATAGAATTTTTTATTTTTTTAGATTGTAGGAATCGGAATCGGGAGTCACCCCTCTATAAACTGTAAAGCGTTTGGTAAACTTTTTTCACGTGATCAATGACGCTGGCACAACATGCCCTTCGGTACCACGAGGACGGTGGAGAGACTAGACCTCGTGACCCATGGATCATAGAATTCATTATAATATGACACTTACATTATTTAGTTAGTTATTTCCAATTAATATTGTACATAAGTGATATTTTTTTAATTTTTTAATCATATATGGTTTATTTTTTAAGTATGTATATATTTGGTATGTAAAGGTGGGGATATGCAAAGATCAATAAGACAATAAGTCTTTCATATGATAGTGAATGTGGGCCTTAGTAATCTATATTATTGGTGTCAATAGTTACTCTTGCTAGTGTTCAGTCTTGTGATTTATGGGTTGTCAAGACCAATGTCATTTTAAGGGGTACATAAACATTATGTTGTGATGTGATGAAATTTATTGCAATAGTGTGACATTCACATAATAATTCAAACTTTGGCAATCAAATTTATTGAAATGGTCACCCCCATAAATAACTTTTCCACCCAATTGTGTTTTTCATTCAATCATATGACCAAAGAACGATAAGGGAAACTTTATGGTTCATAAATTCTCTCAATTGTATGACCTAATTGTTAAAATTATTTTAGGTCTATACTATTTCCAATTGATTTTATATCCACTTCAAATTGTCAATTAAAACTAAATATAATGAAAGATTGGAAAAATATTCAAATGTTTCTAGATGTTAATAAAATAATTTAAAAATATAAACAACCACAAATGTACTAAATTAGTTTGATCTAATGTAGTAAAATTTAGAATATCAAGATAATCCTAATAACATAATTTAAGTAATATAAGAAGGATAATCTTTTAATCCTAATAACACTATAAGTAATATAAGAAGAATCTTTTAATCTAATAACATAGTATGCTATAAGAAGGAAAGTGTTTTAAAAATTTGAGGAACTTCTGCTAAGGTTTTAAAGTCCTCTTTCATTCCACATGGAATGCTAATGTAATGGTTTTCATGTCAAATTGACCATAAAATCAAGAAATGTTTTTATAATACAAATTCCTTATCAAATAAGTGGGACATTATGCAAATGCAATGAATAATGAAGTCATGATCTTTTATATTACAACCAGAATGAATAAAACAAGAAAAATCATGTTGGACCATACATTCATAACCTAAACCAAAATCTAATTCTTCCGTGTTTTTATAAGCCATAATTTGTGTCTTTCTATGACTTAGAGAAACAAGAAGAGGATATGCAAGTGCCTTTTAAGCCCTTTATACACTTCAAAGGATGTTTTAAATATATTTCCTTGTATTTTACTATAGAAATAATAGACATGGTAAGGACATCGATATATCTCTTCTTTGAAGATGACCATCATCCATCAATTCTCAACCACCCATTATATAATGTGTGTGCATAATTGGCTCTCGAGCATAAACTAGAAAATGGTACCATTGAAAATTTGGACAATAGTTATGAATTTGAAACATAACTTACCAGTTATGGTAAGTGCGTGGCAACTTAGACCATAATCATGGAGTTATACTAGCTCACCTACTTCTAGTGTTGCCCTTATAGTAGTGTGGGTTTGATCATTTTGTTGATATGAACAATTGGAAAATAGGTGGAATGAATGGCCCTCTATAAATCTCTTATAGATATGCAAGGAACAGTAAGAAGCTTAAGGACTCTATTTTACAATGTGAAAGCCTCACTACCTTCAAATTGAGATTCCTCAATATTCTAGAAATACCCATGTTAATTTTGGGGTTTTCCAATCTATGAAAGCATTTAATTACCTTAATTGCCTAAATATGGATAATGCAATGTTTGGAGGACTTGTGGAGTTTTACCCACATCTTTAGAAATTTGAGATTAAGTTTGTTTGGGGTTGATAAAATTGAAGCACACCATACCTGAATTGGGGAAAGGTGTTTATTGAAAAAATATTGACCACAATGCCAAAATCATCATTTTCAAGGTTTTATTAAATCTCATCATAAAATAAGCTCCTAAACTCGTTCCAATATCACACCTTGTTGACTCGCTTTTGTAGATAATGTGAATACTTTGCTCGCTTCTATTCCTTAAACCCTATGTTTACTATGATATGGTTGGTGTGTTTGGTGGTGTCAACAAAAACAAAGATAGTGAAACAAAAAAATAGAAAAATGAGATTAAGAATAAAGATTAAGTAGATCTAAAAAAATAAAGAATATTTACAACAAACATCCACTAAATCAAATATAAAGATCTGAACAAACATAAAATATGAATTAAAACAACAAACTTTAAAAAAAATGCAATTGATACTTCCTCCATTAAACAACCAAAATCAATCAAAATTTAATTTATAATTTTAAACTCTTTATTGTATCACTCATTAAAATTTTATTATTTCACAAACCTTTTCTCAAATAAGAAAAGCCTATGACTCAATAAAAGTGGTAGGGAGAACCTCTTTGCTAGATAGTGTCCCCACATTGATTATGCTATCAATCCATACTTTCCATGGTCTTCAAAGGCCTTTATATAAAGAAAGCGACGCTTTAAGAATTATTATGCCTCTAGAGATCCCAAGTTCTAAACAAATATTTATTAAAAAGGGTGTACTTAAATCCTTGAATAGAAGGCTAAAAACAACTTTAAAAACATAAATAATTTCTTAAATCAAAATTCCATTGGCAATCTATTATAAAAAAATATGTTTTTTCACTGTTACGCGAGATTAATAAAGCAAAAACATTTGTGCGAGTGCATGGGTAGTCATATTTAAATGCTTTAGAAAGGTTTTCGAGCATTTTTACTTTCTCCTTCGTTGTTAAGAAAAAAATAAATAGTGGAGAAATGGGAATTGAAATCCGTGGTTAGGATAGCCATGTAATATAGCACGTGGTCAATGAGTCAACGCTTCATTTGGATGTCCTTTGAAGATAATGCTTATCCTTTTAACATGCGACTTCCTTCGGTCAACAAAAATTAATTGATATTTATTAACTAAATTAAGTTTCCATTACATGGCACCATTAATGTTCCAAACCATCTCAACTACACTGAAGGGCTAAAATTGAGGGTAAGTTGGTTTTCTTTAATATGAACATAGTATTGCAATGGAAATTTACATATTTATCTTAATTTTTATTTAGTTTTGAGTTTAGTTTAATCATGATTATATTGGGATGTATCACATTTTTATATTAAGTATGATTTCTTTTAAGATTTTCATATATTTTAAGTTATTTTCATTTATATATATTTTTATACATTTGATCTTATTTCGATTCTATTTGCATCTATGTTTAGACATTTATTTCATTGTCAGTTCACAATTTCATATATTTATTTTCAACTTAAGATCTAGCATTCCCCATCTTAGGTCAATCTTGTGACTTGTGACTTATGATAACAATCTTGCATGATGTGGATCTAAACCTAAATTCAAATAATACTCTTCTACTAAAATAGTTTGGAGATAACATGTTACATGTTTGTGCAATTGTTTTCCATGCCTTAGTATTTAAACATTAATTCATACCCATGAATCATCATAAATCATTACAACATCATAAGCAATGACAAGGAGCATTCCTAGGAAAATTTGGATTTGGATCATTAAGAAGAATCAACACATACATCAAAAGTCACATCTAGGCCAAATTGCATGCTTGTTTGTTCTCTACCAACACTTGCTTGAGGCCATAAAGTTAGTTTTTCAAGAGGGTTGACTAAGGAGAACATGAATCCTCACAATCTCATTGGGTTCCTTAGGTATTTTTAAATGCAACTTGTTGGTTCTCCAACATGCATTCAATAATTTCTAAGGAGTTGTGAATTCCTTTTATAAAAAAAATTGAGCGGATGGGCCAACAAATGAGAGATAATAATTTTTTTTTTGCACTTTCTAGGCTCTATAAAACCTAGGGGTTATCCTTATAAATGCACACTAGATTTTATGTTAAATGTAATAGGTTTAATATAGTGCAAAGAGGATAAAATATTCATGTAAATTTGGCAAGGATTTAAAAGACTTTGTAAATTATTTAAACATTCCTTAGACCTTTAATGCTCAGGCATGAACAATATAAATTATGAAATAAATTTAAATGTTTTTGTTTTGAAATAAGAGTTTGGTTGGGAGAGTGAAGGTAGATCAATACAAATTCTTGAGAATGTAGAGTCTAAAAAACTATCACACAACCCTATACTAACAAGATTAGCTCTAAGATTCAACTATCACATATTGTTGCCTCAAAATGACTATTATTACCTTGTAATAATTTGAACCTGTAAAAGTAGTCTGATTATAAAATCATATTGAGTTATTCCTTATCAATACCACAAATCCCACTTATTTCCTAAAAATATTTCACTTTCCTTGAAATTATACTAACTAGAACAACAAATCTCACAGCAAATGTGTAAGCAGAGATTTTCCACTTTCCTTGAAGGTGTACTCTCTAAAAAGAAAGAATATAGTAGAGGAGATAAATAAGTTGTCAAAACCTCGTTCATATAAAACAATAGAGAGAAATCATTAACATAATAATTGAGACACTAAAATTAGGTTTTTGTTCCTTCATGAAATGGCTTACATCATGTATAGTTCAAATTCAATGTCCCCTTATGAATTTATGAATTTCCCAACCACACAAAAAATACCCAAAGTTACAATAGAATGAGAAGAGAAAAAACTTAAATTGAATTCAATAATGACCCATGTCACAAGATGAGCCCCTCATTTGTAATTGAAGTAGGAATGGAGAATATATCACATCTTTAAACTTCTCTATTTTGTCTCTTTTCTAGCCAAGTGAAGTTAGTTATTCAAACTTTTACTTGCATTTTTCATGCAATTTTTTACTCCTAGGTAAAAATATTAACTCTAGCTTGATATTCACCCTGTAGGTGAATAGAATGACTTTGCTACACTTAACTCTTTATTGGAAATTAAAAACTCATTTCAAATCATGCATTTCTCCCAAATCTCCTAATATTCTCCCCTATTTCATATTGTCAATTCAATGTCTATTGTTGTAACATGTGTTTCATAATAGTTTGACTAGGTGCTCCAACAATTTAGTTTATTTTACCAAACTTTTACATATGCATCCCATGCCTCACCCCCAGTAAGGAGATAAAATATGTGATACTATGGAGCCCAATCTTGAAGGATAGGATAGTATACTAACAAGAATAAAAATCCAATGCCCCTCTGCTCTCTTTCCTTTTAATTTCTTTGGCATTTGACTACAAGCATCTAATATTGGTGCCTTATTCTTCCACTAACATCTTTAACTTAATTTATTTTAGACTTAACATTTTCCTTTTGTTTAGGGTGTTTAATATATTGCCTAGACTAGGATGTTTTTCTCCTTGCAAAGTGTGTTTCTTCCATGGCTACACATTCTTCTTGTTTGTAGGGGCATTTTTTCTCATGCCAAGTGTTGCATTCATATTTGGATGTAGGAAATTGAAGGTACTAATTAAACGGAAATAGTGTTCCACCTTTTAGGAGATGAAACTTGGGACCTATTTCACACTTTCATCATTAGGAATTCTAGATCCCTCAACCAAGTGACTTGATTAATAGATGGACTAGGGATTTCCTTGTGTGATTAAACAAAGGTTCACCATTAAATGAAGCTTAAAAGGAGAAATGCAAACACTTATGTACAAAACCCTAGAAACTTGAAAGCATGAAATCAAATTACTAAACTAAATGAAACTAAAAAGTACCTGGAGGATTGGAGAGGCCAAAACAAGGTCTATAAACCTTAGAAATTGTTCTTTCATATTGCACCGAGACTGATATGCCAGGTTGGTCAATTTAGTCCCACTTTAGGGTTTTCAAGGTAGGATCTAGGATTCTTTAAGAGTTGATCAGGATCTGTTGAACTGTGATCAGAAACTATAACAAGACTAATATGCCAGGTTGGGCGTATGAGTCTTGCTATAGGATTTTTCAAGATCTTTTTGAATCTTCCAAACCCAAATTTGACACCGTTCAATGCTATTGGAAGGGTATATCAGGGACTAAATTGCCAGGTTGGGTGAATGAGTCTCATTCACATAAATTTGCAAAACACACATCACAAGAGAGAGAGAGAGAGAGAGAGAAATGTTTTGTTAGTGGATGGGGGTTTGCCTCAGTCAGACCCCATTTGAATAATTAAACTTTGAAATGAATTGAAATAACATGAAGGAATGATGAATGAACAAATGAATGTAACAACTCACCAAACCTTGTTGAATCCTTGGAGTGTAGATCTGCAACTTGTATGATTTGGCTTCAATTGATGTAGATCTTGATCATGAAACTTAATATGACTTTGAGTGCTTGAACTTGAATCATAAATTCTACATCAATATGTTAGATCGCAAACACACCTGATGTATGAAGACCTTGACGTGATGCTTGACTCTTGAATTGATGCTCCAAAATGCTTGATAATCAGCTCTTGAATGCTTGAAAATCTCTCTTGAAAGCTCTAGGTCTAGGTGAAATCTCTTGCTTGAATATTCTTAGTGAAATAATGATTTGAAACCTTAGTTATATAGGCATTCCATCTAATTTACCGTTTATTAGATCCCAAATAATGACATTCATAATATATTTGATTTGAAAACCTTGATTTCCCACTCAAAACCCTAAAAAGGCCCCAAATGGGACTCATACATCTAAGGTGGCATATGGGTCCCACCTAGGGGGACTCATACACCCAAGGTAGTGTATGGGTCCCACCCTAGATTTTTGAGGTGAGAGAGTGTCGGGGGGTTAGAATATTAGATGCATTTGTTGAATTTGTTGGGATTTTGGTTGAAATAAGCCTTGGGATACATAATAAAAGGTATTAAAGGCCTATTAATGATGATTTTAAGGTCATGAATGCAAGAGGGCCTAAAACTTAGTGTGAAGATGTAAATAAATACACTTTACAACACTAAATTAAGGAAAAATTAGGTCCATTTAGTTTAAAAGGGCCCTAAACTTAGTGTGAATGTGTAAAACACATTACAACACTAAATCAAGGCAACATTAGGCTTAGTTTAATATTAATCATTCCTAAATTAAGTAAGAAAAAGGGATACTTTTTTCATTACTACATTTAGCCCCCACTTTAGTGAGAGGAGGAACTTGCTTCAAACTTGCACTAAAGTAGACAAATACGCATCAAGAGGGGTTCAAGTGTATCGATGCTAGTGAGATAGGATAAAATGATCAAGAGGGTTGTGCAAGTCCCCAATATCAAAATCCTATGGAAAACCATCATAGGCACAAAAGAACACACATGTAAATGATGTATGAAGCAACAATAAGGTACAAGCATACACTATCAAAGACATAAAGAAGAAAGAAAATGAAAATGATGTATGAAGCAACAATAAGGTACAAGCATACACTATCAAAGACATAAAGAAGAAAGAAAATGAAAAAAAAGGGGTGGATCAAACCTTGACAATCTGTCCAACACGATGTGGACCAGGTCTAAGTTGTTTGTCCAAAGAAATTTTTACAAGTGGAACACAATGTCCACTATGCAAATAAAACACATGCTCACAAGGGCTAGTAGAATCCAGTATCTACTAGGTGAGCCCCCAGAGACACATACACATGCAGTCGGTATGTGCCCACACAAACAAGCAAGTGGCTATGGGAAAGTCATGCCTAAGGTTGACTCCCATAAATGCTAACCATACCAACTATCCCTCTCATAACTTCAATAAGGTGCCACAAAATTAAACTTTGAGCTTATGAACAACATGCAAGTAAAGATTTGTTCAAAGGGACTTTGCTTAGTTCATGTATGGTCTCTTCTTAGGGAACATCATGCCTAATGTCTCCAAGAGAGGAAAAATCAAATAAAAATCATGCTCTCAAAGGAAATCAAACCCAATGACACCACCAAGAAAAGGATGCATCACAAGAGTAAGGAAAATCACATAGTGAAACATGAGTGTCATTGTATGCCCCCACTTTAAAGTGGTTGCTAACACCATTGATTCAAGTAATTTCTTTAAAGTAAAAGAAGACATTAGAGCTTATTCGGAAATCCCTATGTCAAATAAAACTATGTCATGAATAAAGGGTTGCCCCCCAAAATGTAATGCTAACATAGAAAGAAAAGTATGTCACATGAGAGCCAACTTAAGGCATGTCATCCACATCCCAAGCTTTCTTTTATATATATATGGAAGGTGATCAAATAGCCAAAAGAGACAATTACAAGTCTCATATGAGGACAAGGCTACCTAACCCCTGGCCCCCACTTAGTGCAAGACAAGGATGAGCCGAGATGATTGATGAAAAACATGGAAATTAGTGTCAATTAGAGGAACTAGGTGTTGCAACACAAGGAAAAGCATCACAATCCTTAAGATGTTGAATTTTATTACCCAAAGTGTTACATTCATTAGTAGAATGACCATGAATTCTATGATATGCACAAAATGAAATTTTTTAATAAAATTTCTTTAGTGTTCTTGGAGGGATAGATATCAAATGATCTTGGAGGAGTCTGACAAGATACTCTCTTGATCAATGGTAGAGGATGTTCCTTTATTTTGCGAAAAAGATACCTCTTGCTTAGTACAAGGTGTCATACTTACACAAGACTCTTTAGATTGTGAGATTTTGTGCTCTCTTTTATAGGAGGGTGTAAAATCTAACAAATTGGAATCATTATTGTTTTGTGTGATGAAATTTATATTAAGCAAGGATTTCTTTGATTCTTTTGTTTCTTTTAAAGGACAATAAACAAGACCACTGGTGGTTCCTTGTGTGTTAGGTTGTATGGGGACACAAATACCTTGTTCTCTAGCACCACAATATTTTCTACTATAACCAAGTTGTGTCATAAGTTCATAACCTCTTCCATAAATCTTTTTCATTTCTTCTGGATTTGGTGGTTGCTCATAATCAACTTCATCATAGTTTGTTGTGTAATTTTCTTCTCTTTCTAAAGTGGTTGAGGTGGATTCTTTCAAATCTTGTGTTGACATTACTGCTTTTTCTTTTCCCTTGTCAGATTCTTTTGTTATGATCTTGTGTTTTCCCATGAATGTTGGTGTGAAATCCAAGGAACCCCAATCATCATTCAATAACTTTGTGAATTATTTAATATTCCTTTTTTTTGTATTTCTCTTGCATGGGTTCCACTTGTATAGCTAGTGTTAATGTTTTCAAAGGATTTTCCTTGTTTTTTCCAATGTTCAAACAATTGTTTGGTTCAGGGTTGGTTTTGATTGTATACACTTTGTTGTTGTAGACATACTTCATTATACAATGAAGAGTTGAAGGCACCACATGCATCTCATGAATCCATGGTCTTCCTAAAAGAAGATCATATGAAAGATCATGAGGCATCACATGGATCGGAGTTTGTAATGTAACTTTTTCAACTGTAATAGGTAATGTGATCACTCCAAGCGGTTGTTTTCCTACATTGTCAAATCCTTGAATCGATAAAGAATTAGGTTCAATTCTTGATTTATCTACGTCAAGCTTATCCAAAAGGGTTACACTACACACATTGAGAGCTAAGTCATTAGCAACAAGGGTTCACTTTATCCCTGTCCTATTGAAGATAACCATTATCATGAAAGCTTCATTTTGTTTTTGCACTTCCAAAGGAGGTAGCTCACTTTGGTGGAAAACAATGTTCGCATTCATTCCTTGAATTAGGGCTACTATGTCATTTAGTTGCACATTAGGAGGGATAGGAACTTGTTGTAAATAACTTTGAATTGTGTTATGATAATGAGGGGAGGCTTGAATAAGATACCATAAGGATATCTTAGCAATAGTATTTTTTAGTTGTTCAATAAGATTATACTCATTTCCATTAAGTAAAGGAAAATGAGGGGCACTAGGCAAGATAGGTTGAGGTAATGGGAGTGATGTTGGAGTTTCTTTTCTTGGTTTCAAATTGTTTCTAGTGTTATATGTATGAGCAATGGTATTATATTGTTGTGAAACATTATTTTTAGGTGGTTCGAGGATGAGGAAAGGTTTGGTTTGAGTTTGTGGTTGGTTTGAGGGTGGGTAAAGGATAAGTTTAGGCTTAGGAGAGTACTTCAAGGGATATCTAATGTGCATAACTTTAGAAGACTTATCCTTATTTTAATGATCTCTTAGTGAAGGGGAGGCCAATGCCACTACATCATCTTCATCTAAGGAAACCATATCACTATTGTTTGATGTTGTCATTTTCCTACACCATGATATCTTCCCTAGTAGGACAGTCTTTAGGAGAGCAACAAACTAGATGTTCGTGACATTCAAAGGTTGGCTAAAATAACTTCATAACAAGTAGGGGAGTCATCTATGGTTGGATTGTCTTGCTTATCAATGATGGTATCCTCTTGTTCAATGATGTTTTTCCTAGGGGAAGAGAGACAAATAGGATTCTCATGGCACTTAATGATTGGATATTCTAACACCAAAATATCTTCATCACAAATAGGAGAGATATTACGAGAAGATCAATTTAATTGTCATGATTGTCCACTATTGTATTCTCTTTCATTAACACATTCTCATAAGTGGGAGAGATGGATATTTTCTTGGCATGTGTAGAAAGATACTATACTAACATTGTTTGACCAAAAATGAAAAGTACTTCTAGCCATCTTATGCAATGCTTCAAGAATGTAAACAATGTATATCCAAAGATGAAAAGTACTTTTATCCAATTTATTCAAAGCTTTAAGAATGCAAACAATGTGTATCCAAAAATGAAAAGCACTTTTATCAGACTTATGTAAAGCTTCATGAATGTAAACATTGTGTATGCAAAAGTGAAAAGTACTTTTATCCATATTATGCAAAGTTTCAGAAATGTATACATTTTCAGATCTGATGATTTTTGCTACTAAAATTATTTTGGAATGATTCAAAAATTACTACACTAAATGGATGTTTTTGACCTAGATGCATAAAACATAAGTTCTTAAAACTTTCTAGATTGATACTATAGGTTACCAACAAGTCTAGGAAGTATAGAAAATCACTAGAAAGCTTATAAAATTTGGTTTTTGTAGGCCTTCAAGGACTCATTCTCCCAGCTAGGCATATGAGTCCCACTTAGGGTATTTGACAATTTCAGATAGTGATAAAAAAACATCATAAAATACCTAGAAATTAGGAGAAAAGACCTGTACAGGGACTAAATCGCCTAGATGGGCGAATGAGTCCCAATTAGGGTATCTAAACCTGAATCAACAAATTCTAAGCCGATTTTAATGTTTCTAGGTTGTATGTTGACTTGACTGTTTGAAATTATAGATTTTTAGTGAAATTGAATGATGCAAAATGAAAAAATGCAACCTATATGCACTTTTCACTAATGTAATATTTAGAAGCCCTAAATGCAATTCAACTAGTGCAAATCTAATGCAAAGTTAATGCAATCTAGATCTAGGACTACAATGTTCTCCAAATCAGAAATTCAAGGTTCCAAAGGTCAGGTTCATCAAAATGAACACAATGGAAATAGCAGTGTCCACCTTTTGAGGAGATGGAACTAAACCTATTTCACACTTCAGTTTATTAGGAAATCTAGATCCCTCAGCCAAGTGACTCAATTGAGAGATGGACTTGGGATTTCCTTGTGTGATTAAATGGGGGTTCATCATTAAATGAAGCTTCAAAGGAGAAATACAAACACTTATGCATAGAACCCTAGAAACTTGAAAGCATGAAATCAGATTAATAAATAGAATGAAACATAAAAGTACCCAGAGGATTGGAGAGGCCAAAACAAGGTCTGTAAACCATGGAAATTGTTGTTTCAGATTGCACTGGGACTAATATGCTAGGTTGGGCGATTTAGTCCCGCTCTAGGGTTTTTAGGGAAGGATTTGGGATTCTCTGAGAGTTGATCGGGATATGTTGAATGGTGATAAAAAATTGTAGTGGGACTAATACGCCAAGTTGGGCGTATGAGTCTTGTTACAGGATTTTTTAGGATCTTTTCGAATCTTTTGAACCCAAATATGACACTATTGAATGTTGTTGAAACCAACTAAATCACTAGGTTGGGTGAATGAGTCTTGTTCACATAAATTTGCAAAACACACATCACAAAAGAGAGAGGGAGAGAGAAAAATGTTGTTTTGTTAGTGGATGGGGGTATGCCTCAGTCAAACCCCATTTGAGTAATTAAACTTAAATGAAATGAATTGAAATAACATGAGAGAATGATGAATGAACAAATGAATGTAACAACTCACCAAACCTTGTTGAATCCTTGGAGTGTAGATATGCAACTTGTATGATTTGGCTTCAATGGATGTAGATCTTGATCATGAAACTTAATATGACTTTCAATGCTTGAACTTGGATAAAAAATTCTACATCAAAATGTTAGCTCACAAACACACATGATGCATGAAGACCTTGACATGATGCTTGACTCTTGAATTGATGCTCCAAACTACTTGACAATCAGCTCTTGAATGCTTGAAAATATCTTTTGAAAGCTCTAGGTCTAGGTGAAACTCTCTTGCTTAAAGATTCTTAGTGAAATAATAATTTGAAACCTTAGTTATATAGGCATTCCATCTAATTTACTGTTTATTAGATCCCAAAATTTGAAATTCACAATATTTGAATTGAAAACCTTGATTTCCCACTCAAAACCCTATAAAGGCCCCAAATGGGAATCATACGCCAAGGTGGCATATGGTTCACACCTAAGGGGATTCATACGCCCAAGGTGGTATATGAGTCCCACCCTAGATTTCTGAGGTGAGAGAGTGTCGGGGGGTTAGAATATTAGATGCATTTGTTGAATTTGTCAGGATTTTGGTTGAAGTAAGCCTTGTGATACATAATAAAGGGTATTAAGGTCCCATTAATGATCATTTGAAGGTGATGAATGCAAGAGGGCCTGAAACTTAGTGTGAAGATGTAAATAAATACACTTTACAACACTAAATTAAGGAAAAATTAGGTCCATTTAGTTTAAAAGGGCCCTAAACTTAATGTGAATGTGTAAAACACATTACAACACTAAATCAAGGCAACTTTAGGTTTAGTTTAATATTAATTATTCCTAAATTAAGTAAGAAAAGGGATGCTTTTTCTATTACTACAAGTACTAATGTTTTATTGGTATACCTTCAATATTTGACCTTTGTGAATGTTTACAACATGTAAAACTCCCCATCCACATGTCATCCTCTAATTACTTTACTTACCTTCTTCAAATTATAGTTTTGGTTGAGAAAAAATTATTAGAATGGTGATGGCATGATGAGTAACTCATTTTCCAATTTAGACCAATGTGGAAGACAACAATGCTCACTTTGGACACCTCCTCCATGGGTTAGAATATTAAAAGGATTTTATTTTGTATCTTAAACAACACATAGAAAAGTTATATGCCCACATCATAGTTTTAAAACATTATGAATTGTCTTCCATTTTATAAATCATTGTGGTCTTATAGCATATTATGAGCTTGCTTTAGGGACATTCTCAAAAACAACAATGACACTATGTATATGCCACACTTATATTTTTACACCTGGTGTCATTGAAGAGACATGTCATACACTCTAACCAATAAGAGTACTATAATTATTTGGGTGATTACTATGTGGCCCAATAATATCATAGGATTTTTTTGTGTGTATTAACAATTGAGTCACTATACATGGCAACATTTCACCTTTTATTCTCATTGTGCATCATATATATAAAAGTGGGACCCATATTCAAAATTATGATACAATAATAATTTTTTATTTGTCTACCACTATATATAACACCACTAACTAGAAACCAAATCAATATTTCCTTAGAAGAGACAAAGCCATTGTGTATCATGGGAGTGAAGGTTGGACCCTCACTCAAAACTGCAATGTGAAAGAGTTGCAGAATAAATATATGGGAGCTAGATTTTTTTGTTAGTTTTTAATGAATATATGATTTTTTACTAATTTTCAAAGTGGGCACATCTTAAAAAAAAATTAAGCGTGACCCCCCTTATTTTTTGGAAACTAATCGAGAACATTTTTTTTGAATGTGTATCGAATCAAGTCTAGAACATAAAAATATAATTTGTTTCAAATTTGGATGAACATATTGTAGACACCTAAAAATGTCCTAAGCATATTTCCCATCTTGATTTCACTTACTAACATCATTTTCCTCATTATCACCCTATTTCTTCCATTTAATTAAATAATGTTCAATTATTTAGTTAAATTAACTTTAGTCTACTATTAATTGAATAATTAACTTTATTTGATAAATTCATCATAATTTATCATCTTCATACTAATAAAATCTCTCTTGATTAAATAATTCCTAATTATTTAATTAAAGATATTAATTCTTCCAATTGCATTTAAATAAATGATTTTCATAATTGTTTAATTAACTAATTTTCCTCCAACTCTTCAACTTGCACAAAGAATATTCCCTTTTCAAATTCAAATTCTTCCCTCCAATGCAAAATATCTCCAACTTATTTCCATGAAATAAGGGATATTGTTGAGCTCTCATGGATTATGAATCATTGATTAATCCTTGATCCACACCTCAATGAATTATGAATCATTGAGTCATCCTTGATCCACACTCATCTCTTTGATTTCATCTCATCCATTGATTACCATTTCTAATCCCGACCCTTGATCAGAATTCCTAAAATCTATAAATACCAATCCTTTCAAACATCAAATCATTCACAATCCTCATAAGCATCCTTTCTCTCTATAATTCTTAAGCCAAACTTTGAGCATTTTAGAGCCTATCTTGTGAATCAACCCTGTCATATCAAGCCTTTGCAACATGGATTATGCATTTAATTGAGCAATCCACATCACAATTATGAATCAATCCATAATGGGATTGAGGGTTTACACTTTCTAAAAATTAAATAGCTTTGAATTATGTTCAATTTCTTAGCTTAATCAATTTGATTGCTTTGTAAATGAATTTCATTGAGTATGGCATTGTTTGATCTTAATGTTGTAGATTCTTAATGTTTTTAAGATCTAATTGCCTCAATTTTGTTGTTATTTGATCATTCATGCTAACAATATGATATTTTGGCACACTTAATGAGACCTACACCCATGTTTTAATCATTTTTTGGAGTTTTTATCAAGCTTGTTGTGACACATGTGTTGCTACAATCAGACTTGTGGCACACTTCTCCTTCCACCCTAATTTCTATGGAAGCAATCTCATATGACCCTATTGAAGTAAACCAAGCATGAGGAATACAAACTATTATAAACCAAACAAAGAAGCTCTCATATGCCTCCATATGATCACCAATTTCATATTATTTGAGTGAAAACTAATCATATTGAACTTCTTTAACTATACCAACACCTATTTGTACATTTTAATCTTCATGTATAGCTACGCCTATGCTATCCTCATTCAAACCATTAGAAGCAACTTCAACATCATAAAAAGGGACAAATGAAGTTAATATATCAAAAAATAAGAAATCTTCTTATTCACCCATTTTATCACCAACATGTGCATGCATTGCATAATATATCAAAAGATTAAATTTTTCATTGTAACTAAATGTTCAACTACTAGAACAAAAAAAGTTGGAGTCAAATAACTAGAAAATAGTAACTTTGGTTTAGTTGAGTCACCATGATTTTGTTTGAGCTTGGTGGAATTTGATTTACTTTAGGAACACAATCAATAGAAATAGGGAATGAAGTAATTAGAAATATTATTTAGCTATTCCAATATTAAGATTTTTTCAATATTATATTTTTATAGGGATCATCTATTAAGTGAATAGATATTATGACTAGAGATGATTCACTTGGTGATTCTCCTACATACGCATCTTCCTCATTGTCAATACCAGTGCTCCAAATAGTAGGGTGATACTCAAAATTCTCAATTTGGATGCCACCATTCATTTATTTGATGTTATCATCCATAGATGACCAATCCAAATGAAAGTAGATGCAAACACTATCATCATCTTTTGTATTATAGTCACAAAATACACCAACACCTTCTTCTACCCACTTGCAAACATAATCATCACTTATTATGCTTCTACTCGATACCACCTCCATACAATTCCTATCCATAATAACAAAGTTTTCATCACCAATAACATATGTTCTTGAGGATAAAGACTTTGCAATCATATCCCTTCTCAAACTGTCAATGAAATTGAGGTACTTGTATGCTTATTGCATGTTAATTAAACTAAACTCTTCTTGTATTGAATTAGAACCTAGAGTATTATAATAATCTCTAGGAAACATATCAATACAAGTAGGTATGTTGGGTTAGATCTATCAGTTGGGATCTTGGAAAGAGCAAAAAACCCTGTGACTAAAGTCCAAGCTAGACTCTCCCTCTTGCTACTTTATGTTTTATAATTCTTGGACAAGAGAAATGGGGTCTAGGTGTAATACAAACACCTCTTAAATGCATCCACAAGGTCATTCCAAGAGGAAAAATAATTCTCAAGGAAACCATCATACCACCTATTTTCATTTTGTTGTAGTGACCTAACAAACAACCTCATCCAAATGTCTTCATCCTCAAACTGATATTTTTCCATGAAATTTGAGAACACTCCAACATGTTCATCCCCCTCCAGATGATCATACCCATTAAACCTAGGCATCGATCTAAATGTCAAAGTTCTCATTGTTTACCTCTCATAGTTGGCTTGATAAAGATCAAGCTGCTTGTATATGGGATCAAATAGAAAATTGGGGATTGAGAAACCTATTTTTCTTTAACACTAGGGTATCTTATTGACTATATGCCCTTGATTTGATTATTTCTTCACATTCCTTTCAATCTCAAACCTTCCTATCCTTTACCATTTTTCAAGTATGAATTCCTATATTTTTAATGTGAATTTCTATTTCATGCCAAGTTGTATGAAAAACATGGGGGCTTGAACTCATAAAATTCTTGGACATTTACTCTATCATAACATCAGTATTCAAATTATATTTTACACTTGATGAATTACCCCTAGGGTAAATGCATCCATTCTAGTTATCCATTGTTGGTTAAACTACTTATGCAAAGTAGAAAAGAGTATAAAATGTTCTTTCTTTACCAAGAAAGAAACCATGCTTCAAATTTGGAAATAATATGGGGTACCTTTATCATTTTTCATGGTCACTTTGATTTGTATTAATGAAATATGAACAACAAAAACATAACTTTGTTCTTTGACAATAAATTTTTCACCTCACAAAAAGAAGAAAATACCTTGAAGCACACAAATCTCCAAGGAATAATTTGGATTCTAGGTTGCAATCACCAATATAGTCTTTGATTTCTCTTCTCAACCTAGCAACCCTTTAAATATCTCAACATCATTCTATTGGCATAAGTTGATGGGATGCCAACTTCAACACACAAAAAAATTTAAATTGTTTACCATAGACAATAGTAGAAAATGAACCTTAGGTTCTCATTAGCAACAATTTCATTATGTTAGCATAAGTTAATGAATTTCTAACTTCAACAAACAAAAAAATATGTACCACCAACAATAGTAGAAAACCACCCTCAATTTATCCCCTGAAAATGACACCATTTTATTGGCATAATTTGACAAGCTATCAAGCTCACCCAAACAAAATGAAATATGTTTACTATTGACAATGGGATAAAATTGTGCCCTCAGGTTCTTCCTTGAAAATTGTACCATTTTTTTTAAGTCCCAAAACCACTACTCCACTTCCCAAAACTAAATTTCACTCACAAGGCTAGGGTTGTCATCATGCAAGTGAAATCAACTCATCAACAAATCATAGAGGGTTCAAGGTCAACTCTATAAGAGTGGGTAATCTCTAATACAATTTGAGCTCAACTTAGACTCAAGAGGTTATTCCTAGGGGTATACCTTAACAAGAATTGAAATAAAATAAAATAGAAATTTATAAATTAACTACAACCAAACCCAATCACACTATTGACCCCAAATTTTATCACTAGGTCAAGGAATATTGGCTACATAAAAGCCCTATATAGTTGATACAACTGATAAAGTGCAACCCACATGAGATAGATTCATTTGAATAGATCTCTTGAAAATAAATCCCTAGAACTATATTATGAGGTTATGAATGCACAAGAAGGGATAATTTGAAACTATTGATTAATGTTTTTGATTTTATTTTGAGGTGTGATATTGGTTAAATGATTCTAGACTGGTGCCTATTCATTGGGCATGAAGTCACAAATATCCAATTGAACAATAAATTGGAAAAACAAAGATAATAGCTACACATTTATATGCACCAAAATAATGGAATCAATATATAGAACATACTTAATCATCCATAAACACACTACATAAATCTATTTGAAGATTGTAAAATTCCATTACAAGGTTTGTGATATTTGAAATGTTGTTAGATTCATCAATTTCACATTACAATCATACCATCAAGTGTGGTAAGAGACACCCTAGCTGAGAAAAGTCCCTTGAAGATCTACAAGAGTCCATAGAGATATTTGTACACATATGCCACACAAAGAATTCAAGTATGTACTTGAAGAACAAAAATTCCTATTAAAATTGATCTAGACTAGAAAATTTTGTGCCCTAGAAAGTCTTGGTGGCCACATAAACATCTCCCAAACCGTTAATAAACAACCTCTTCAAAAAAGGATCTAAAACAATAATTAACCACTATTAGGTGTGAAACCATAAAATGTGGCACTAAAACAATGTAGATCTATGGTTGAGGATGAACCAACCCAAAATGGGAATCTAAAATTGAATAAACACATCTACATCGATCTCTAGTAGTTGGAAATATTTTTAATTCATTGTAGTAGGTGGCATAAAAACTAGGCATTTAACTTTGGTTCCCAAAACATGATTTCAAAATATAGTTTTTCAATGATTTGGTTCTTGGTCTAGGTAGTGGGAATTAGGAAAAACCAAAAACTTGGAACCATTGAGGTGCCTCACGGGTCTTGAGTGGAACCTAGGAGTGCGCACCTAAAAAAATCTTATGTTGGTAGGTGTTGGGCCTAGGAGAGAAATCAAAAAATGAAATCATAAATAAATCAATAGGCAGAGAGACTTGGGTGGAACCAAAAAGACTAGGTTCCAAGATCTAGATTGACCTTGCAGTTTGAAGGAGGGAAAGAATGAAAATAAATCATGAGAATCAAGTGTTGGAAGGGAAAATGGACTTGGAACCTTAGGTGCCAAGTTCTTTTTGGGGCTTGAGGCTTGATAGGGAACTAAGAATAAATGAAGTAGTGGTTGAGAGTGGAAGATAAATCAAAAGTGGAACCTAAGGTTTTAGGTTCCAAGTTCCACTTGGAATATAGGGCTCAAGGAAGAGAATTAGAGCAAGGAGCGAGAGTGGTTGAGGACTTGGAATTGAAACCCAAGGTTTTAAGTTCTAGGTTGCACACGAGGCTTGAGATTCTATGGAAACAAAAAGAACAATGGTGAGAATGAAAAAGGGAAAGTAAAAAGGACCTGAAACCTTAGGTTGTAGGTTCTTGTCAAGACCCAAGTCCTAGTAGGGAACAATGAGGGTTGGGATTAAAAGGGAAAAAGGGAACTTAGAATCAAAACCAACTCCCTCAAAATTTGATAGATTCTCAACAATGCCTATTATTTTTCCTATCTGTATGTTATGTTTTTTAATAAGTATTTTGGGGATGATGTAAATAGTAGGGGACATTTAGGTCTCTTTCATGTTGAACTATTTTTTTTCATTTCTTCTCTTTTATTTTATTTATTTCTTTATGATTATAATTATATGTGCCTATTAAACACACAAATCTTAGGTGTAACTATTGTAAAACCTATTGGATGAGATCCCAACAACCACCTTTGCCTTTTGGTGAATCTTGAGATTTATTCCTACACACTCACTCATCTCTATCATTCAAATTTGAATATTCATGTAATATATAACACTATTATTGACTTCTTGAGTAAAACTTTGTGAATATCTTTGTGAGCTTGATAGTGACATTCTACAACATTATTTGAGTTCCTACTTGTTCTTTGAGTGATTGAAATGAGGAGCTAAGCATCTCACCTTTTATTTTTTGTAACAAAATATTTCTTTTCTCATTGTTGGAGGTTCTACATTTGAGGATAGATTAACATATTTAAGTGCAAATCTTCTTTTACCAACAATAAAGGTATTCCCTTCATAATTTTATTAACTATATGGTAATGTTTTCATTTTTTTTTCAAACCCTCTAATGGCTTCCAACCCTTTAGCTCAACTTTAAGGTTTTTGATATTTTGTAGCTTTCTTGAGTTTTTTAACAACATTATTATTGATCTTTATTTCATTATCACTCTCTCCCTCTTCTTGAAAGAGACTGACAATTTTTATTTTTTTTGTTATTTCAAACTTGTGTTTCTTGTTGGCGCTTTGGAAATCCATCTCCCATATTACTCTCCATATACACTAGTTTTCTTAGATCCCTATAGAGTGGATGTAACAATATTCATATAAATTTTATTTAATTTGTGTTACTTTAATTCTATAAGAACTTAGGATTAAGATCACATACACCTTTTATCTTCGTTCCATTTGACTGCTAGTGGATGTTGAAAGACCAAAACAAGAGCTTAACTATTTTGGAAAGCTCTTAAGCAATCACCCCATGTGTTTATGTCCTATACATAAGTGTTCCAAATATTCATTTCACATAGAATTTTATATTTCCTTAATCTTCTCTACCATTTTATTTAATTTAAATAATATTTCATTACATTTTTTTATTTTTTATTTTCTTATGTATTTCTAGTGCTCCATGTTTCATGTTTCCATTTTCCCTATGTGTAGGTAATGTAGATTCCTTATAGGTACTTTAATTTTCTATCACTCTTAGACAACAATGTGAATTTGGGACAACAACGTGAATTCCAAATAAAAGTGTGATCAAACTAGTATCTTAACTAATCATCTTCCAGATTTATTTACCAAATTCTTTGTCACTCCAAGTTTGTATTTCTATACTTGATTTTTTCCTTTTACTTCTTTGTTTCTAGTATTTCCTATTTGTAATTCTCAACTTATATTTTTTGTCTAAAGAGTAAACATTAATTAAAAAAAGATACATTTATATAAGATTAAGTATATTGTTGGTTAACTATCATAAAAAATTGATTTCTTAGTCTTATCTAGTGTAGGATTAGCTAAAATATTAGACTAGTTAAGAAATAAACTTTTTCATATTACACATCTATCTAAGTAACTCTACTCTACCACACCAAAGAAGCTGAGAAAATTAAGCCATTGTTTAGATAAATGTCTTGCTAGCACGAAAAAGGTGAAATAGTTTGCTAAGCCTTCCAAATACTATTAACTTATTATGAAGCCCAAATCTTGATGAAGGGAGCTTATAAAATTTTATCATGCCATCAAATTGAGGCCCAAGTTTTTAAGGCTATGGATGCTTGAATTAAAATGTGAATTTAATATCTTTTTGAGAAGATAATTCTTGTAGAGTTATGGCTATCCATTGTATAACAAGACATATTGCTTGTGTGTAATGGTTAATGACAATATTATTTAGGTTGAATGTAGTGAGACCAAGCATAAATAATAATCCCTTTATTATTACCCCAATTAGAAGAAAAGAAGATTTTGATGACTTTAGTGAGTTGATAGTAGCGTGAATTAGAGGAAGCCAACATGAGAAAATATACACATAGATATATAAAAGGATATTTTTGGTAATTTGAGTTTCTCTTGCCATTAAAAGAAATTTGTTTGTCCAAGATAGTAGTTTTTTGTTTTAGTTTTTCAAGATACCATTTCCACATATCCTTTAATGAAAATCCTAGAACAAATGGGATTGATAGGTCTTTGGAGATACAACCATACTTTTACAACTTCCATTTTGGGGGAATCCACTTTGAAGGAGGTCCATAAGAGGTCATAAAATATTCTATTTTGCTCATGAATAGTTGAGATCTAGAAGTAGTATAGTAAATGTCTAAAATGTTATGAGTATTAGATATTTAATTTGCTAAATTTTGCAAGACACATTATCATCAACAAAATGGGAGTTTAAAGCTACAACATTATTAGGCAATAAAATATCTTTGATTAGATTCTATTGATGGGTATGTTATAGGACATAACCAAGGGCATCACCTATGAGCATATAAATATAAGAAGCTAAAAAAAATCATTGTTCGATGGATTTGGAAGATAAAATATTTATCCATAAGAATCCATAAATGGCTATTTCAACATTTCCATCCTTGAAGATGGGTTGAACATGTGCAATTTTTTTAAACCAAATCCTAGCCACTTGAGAATTTTACAAAAGAATTACCATCTAATTCTATCATAATTTTTATTAGAGTCTAACTTCATTACAATAGAATTGTGAGGATTATTATGCCAATTAACTAACTTCCAAGATAAAACAAGATCATCTAGAATGAATCTTCCTCCCAAGAAGCTCATTTATTCTAATCAAACAATCTCTTGAGTGGTGGAATTATTTTGTCTTTCTACAATTTTAGCTATGATCTTATATATGCATTATTAAGGAGTGTATAGGTCCATATTGAAATCATACTATAATCTTTACCTTTAGGAAGAAGTTTAATGAGCCCTTAGTTAATTTTGGGACTAAGAGAACCATGTTTGAAGGTTTCCAAGTATATTGTAAGGAATACATATTCTAATGTAAGCCCATAAATACTTGAAATATTTAGATGGAATTTCATCAATTCTTGGGCTTTTCTCATTGGGCATGGCCTCTAAAGCATCATGAAGTTCTTCAATTTTAATGATTCTATCTAGAATTTATTGTTTCTCCTTATCAAGTTTGGTTGGAATACATTTTCTACTAGCCTCTTCAATTAGATCTTGCATATGATTACTTTGTGAGATTCTAAGAATGAGTGCAAAAAACTTCTTTAATAATGTTAGTGTTAGTGCATAATTGATTATTCATATTCTTAATAGCTTCTATTTGTTCTTAATTTTTTTGTCTTAAAATCTAGAAGAAAAAAGTTCTTTCATCTCCATTTTTAAAATTTCCTTGAACCCTTCTACCTTCATGTCCATCCAATTTCCTTAGATTGTGTTATGCAATCATCATCTTCTTTTGGATATTGCTATTATTAGGGCATACAATTAAAACTCTATGTTCTTCAAGTTGACCTTGGAGAGTGAGTTCATCCTTCTTTTCCCTACTAATTTGTAGTCATAGGAATGAAGAGAGGCATTATAGTGAGAGCTTGTTCCTACCATCGAATCCAACTCTCATTAGGTCTTGGATGTGGTTGTTCATTCCAAATAACAATGAAATATTTTAAATAACAATGATTAAGAAGATTGGAGGTATTAATATTGAAATGTAAGAATGTGGACTTTGATTGTTGATAGAAAAGAATGCAAGTGGTAAAGAGTGGGAGATGACTGGACAAGGTGGTACCATATCTAATTGAACAAAAACCTATCTTTGTAAGGGGATATGACAATTGAAGAGGAAATATAACAATGGTCAAGATGGCCAAGTTTTTTATTGAGATCGTTGATGATACTTAGACCAAGGGAACCAATGAGAAAGGTGAAAATCTTTTAGACCATATAAAGGATCAAACATTTATAAATAATTATGATAGAGTAACCGAGAATGGAATTTAGTTTGATATAATTTTCTGTTGCTAAACCAACTACAAATAGAAGGATGCTTCACCATATTAAAACCACCTCCCATTATTCAATTAGCCAAAAGTAGAGAGTTACACATCCAAGTACACCACTATATTCTTTCATAGGCATCATTCATAAATTGAATAAAATCCTATAGTGTGGCCTTGAATTAAACATAAAAACAATGCACACCAAGAAGTGGGATTTTCTCTTGAGGAAACTGGAATTGTGGCAATCTAAGGGCTAATGCCTAGAGCCACATCACTGCTTCCTTCTTGGTGATTACAATGCATGAATGTTGCGGCCTTCCAAATTGTCTCTAATTGAATTCCATTGATTTTAACTTTTCAAAGAAAATTTCATTTGGACTATGTCTATTAACAATTTGTTTGAAATGTTGTCTTTAGAGGACATTGACAGACCCTCACATTCCATCATATTATTTTACACTTCACTGAGAGTTAAAGATAATTCCTCCTCCTTATTCCTTAACACTTTGTATTGATTAACCACAACGAAAGTTTAAGAGTTGTGAGAAAACAACATAATTGATAAATCACTAAATAGAAACAAAAGCGAAACCAAAAAACATTAAATTAATTGAGAGTTCTATACAACACTTAATTCTATGTCATCCATCTTCAAACACATCTCAAAAAGAAACGACACTAAGAAGGTTTTGGACAACTCCAAAAGATGATGTATCCCTCTATATTATGTTCTTTTTGATAAAGATAAAGAAATTGATGGAAGGAAGATAAGCACATATTTCAAAAAGAAGCAGAAAGGTTTTGGGTAACTCCAAAAATGATGTAATATTATATACTTGATAAAGATAAAGATAAGATAGAAAAAATAGATTGATGAAGACAAGCACAAAAAGCACAAAATGACTAATGAAATGTCTTGGTGATAGTTTAAGAAATGCAGATTACAAGGAAAAGAATGTGATAGTTTTACAGTTGGATTCCCATAGTGATGAGTTCACATAGTCATCCTTGGTGGTTGTGGATATTCATGCCTATGGGACCGCACCATCTTCCTTTCTAATGTCTCTCTACCATCCATTTTGTGGCCCTCTTTTTCAGGAAACAGTTATTTGTCTGGCAGTACTTTGAAAAGAAATGATGAGTCCTTTCACACGTGATTAAGGTGGGCAGAAGTCCCTGTAAACAGTTTTGACATGTATTCCTATAACTCTATTGTTTGTGAGATAAATAAATAAATGGGGTAATTACATTGGGTTTGGGAAATAGATAGGAAAAGAAGGGGAATTGAAATCCGTGGTTAGGATAAGAGTTGCAAGACTCAACACGTGGTCAATGAAGAGGTCTGAGAAGATGATGCTTATCCTTTCAAGACGTGTCTTTCTTCCCTCAACAAGTAAATTAAGTTTCTAAGAGGGTTAAAATTGAGGATTAGGCTGTTTGCTTTAATATGAGTTTGGTAATGGTAACTTTACTTTACTTTTCTTTTCTTTTTTTGGGGTAATGGTACCTAACTTTTTTATAGGTGTTTTTTATATACTTTTTTAATTTATTTTGTTGAAATGTTTTAATATGAATATATGACGATTTGTCATATTTTTATATTAAATTCGTTTTTATATTTTTATCTATTTTTCTTTATATATGTTTTAATATATTTGATCTTCATGTATTTTCATATTAGTCTATTATTAGTCCATGTTTTTATAGTTATAAAAATTTAAAATGTATATTTTAATATTAAATAGTAGCATTCATTTTAGAGAAATGTTGTCTTGAAAGATAGGAGAAAATTAAAAAATGTGTATGTTTAGGATGAGAAGAAAGAAAGTTTTCAAAGGTGAAGATATATTGCTACTAGAATTTAATGTATATCAAATTGTCACCATTAGATTGATGGATATCGATCATTAATGTAATTAGCATTTTGCATTTTGCATAGGTTGTTGTGATGTGTGTGACTATATATAGCTAACATTGTATGCAGGTTGAAAACTCTATATTTTTAATAATTTTTTAAAATTATATTTGTTTTCCTCTTATTTATTGAGTTTTCAAACTATGAGTTTTGTTATGCTAACTTTGATATATTGCTACTAGAATTAAATGTAGTCCATAAGTTGTTCCCCTTCACACTTAGAGAGGAAGCTTATAATTGGTATCTTGATTTACCTATTGGTTCTATCACAAGTTAGAATGAACTAGGCAATGTGTTCCTTAATCATTTTAGGTTGTCATTTGATGTAATAATGTTGTATTACAAATTTGTATCCTTATAGAGGGAACATAATGAGCCTATGAGTGTTCTTAATGCCTATATCCAATAAGTTCTATACTAGGCTTAAAGCTTCATTTATACAAAAAAGTAGTAGCTATCCAAATATCTTACAACTCTAGATCCACTAACCTCAATGTTTGTTAGAAATAACCCCTACTACATTAGCTTCTTTGTCTATAACATACACTAAAGTTATTGAACTAGAATTAGAAATGTGGCCATAAGAGGTGAAGGACCCCCTAACTTCATTGAGACAACCATACATGTATATATTTAGATTTCCATGATCTATTAGGCATTGGCACATAACAACCCTTTAATGAACCCAATTTATTAAACCATGATATGACAGTTTCAAACCCATATTGATAACCAAATTCCTTTGAGTCAAGTCATGACTACCAATATGCCAAGTAAACAAATAAATACAACCTATGATGTCATCATTACTTCACCAAATCAACATGTTATTATATCATTTAAACCAAAAAGGGGTTGTTAACCTTGCTATGAATCCTCCTAAAAGTCAATAATTTATTGTAAATACATAATTGATGCTACCATCAATGAACATGCCATCAAATACAATCAATGTAATCAAAAGAGTACTTCAAAATCAGCCTACACATGTGAAATTCATGCTTATAGAAGTGAAGATGAATATGACAAATATATATAATGATTTTATCTAGCTATAAAGATAAATTCCATAGAGATAGAATGTTACTAATTTTGAGAATAGATGGTATAACTTCCAATGATCAAATAGATAGTGGAATATAAAGTCTAAAATAGTAATGTTCTTAGTCTATTAAGAAATACAAATAAAAATAATATATGGTCTCAAACAATATTCAATCTTATTTATTTTAGTATGCCAACATGTCACATACTGCATAATACAACACACTTAGAAGTGAATTCTTAGAATTCAAAATAGCATTTGATAGCTTCCAAAAAGAGTTAGAGAACCTTGAAATTGTGCTAAAAACTAAAGAAAAAGGTATAAATTGTTGAAAATGGAGGTAATTATGTAGCTTAATACTTTGTAAACCTATGTGACTATAGATTTAATTAAGTGTTCTTTGTCACAATTCTTTGTGTATGATTATCTGTTTAGATTGATTTTTACCAATTGTAGAAGTAGACAAAAGATTGTACAAGAATAAGACTAGAAGATAGAAGTGACACAACATATACCATGGATAAACCCTTTCAAGAAAAAAATCCACCACCAGAATTAATAGTGCTTGTATTATTTAACCTTAGAACAAGATTACAATAATTATTTATCAATCCTTGCTTGAGATGCTTCTTTTTCCTTCAACAATTCTTCTTCACAACCTGCAATAAAATCTTATGTGTCCAAGTATGAATCCACACATCTAGTGCCATGCTTCACAAAAGTACTCTCTTTTAGAACTCTCTTCAACTTGCTACAATAAATAGACAATTATGAATATTGTAAACTCCAAAGAGTTGAAAATTAGAAGAGGATAAAGCTCCTCACTTGAATATCTATGCCATTCTTGTGCAAGTAGATTTCTTCCATGAAAAACAATGTCAAACCAAGTCCATCAATTTGGGCGTCCCAAACCAAACACTCAACTGATTGTTAGTCAAGAAAATATCTTGCAAGCATCACCTCAAAGTGGGCGCCCAAGAATGGGCCCACTTAACTGAGCCTTGTAAATATCTTCTCATACAAAAGGGGGGTGATCCCACAATACTGGTTTACAATTTTTGGCCAAACTAGACATTGAACTGATTTTTTCTAACTAAATATTCACTTTCTGACACCTATAGCAGCTAAACTATGAGAAATTTTGAGATGATGCAAACTAGTGATTTGTGACATTTTGTCTGTAGATTCTAAATATATAATTTTTTAGAATTTTTGGAATCAGATTGCACTTCTTTTTCCATCTCCTTTGAAAACTAGTTTTTTCAGTAAACACCATTTTTAAGGAGTGACGCTCACCGTATAACACATAATTTTGTTTTCCATGAAGGATAAAATTCTATTTTTTAAAAATTTAGATTTGTAACTACGATGTCTAGTGTTTCCAATTGGTTTCATAGTGTTTTTATTGAATATTTTTTCCTTAATCAAGTTTCGAAGTCAAACCAATTACAATTTAGACATTGGTAGACTGTATAACACATAATATTTTTTGTATGTATTGAAATTCAATTTTTTTTTTGGATCAAGGACTTCAATATCTAGTGCACTCATATTTTTCATTTTTTTTTATAATCTTCTATTTTCCACATGTGCAGAACAAAGAGCTTGATTTTCGATGAAAAACCTACATTCACAAGAAATAAAAAATAAATATAATAATTAAATTAAATTTAATTAAAATTATACTTTTTTAGAAGCTTATAATAAGGACTACATACTTACAAAAAATAAATTTTAAATGAATTCATTTGATCCCCCAAAAGGTAAATCAAAAGTGGCTTTTTGATCAGCATTTTGATAGGTGTAAATGAGACTCCGTTATAGGTATGGTTTAAAACTAGTGGGGTTCTATCCAAGGGGGCTTGGTTTAAGGTGGTTTGATCAAATCCTCTTCAATTGGAATTCTCTAAACAAAAATTTTCAAGGCTTAAATAATTATATTTTCTAAAAATATGTGATTTCAACAAAAAATAGGATCTCCCAGAAAGTGTAAACCACTATTGTGGTAGAACCTAGGTGTTAACTCAAAGATGCCAACTTGGGTGCCCAAGGTGGGTCCAAGTCAATCTTAGTTAACTGAAACATATCTCTCCACCAATTCATGCAAACATTATGCATGATTGATCATCCCCACTTAACTGAATGTATCCACCTGTTATTTGGCATGCAACTAAAGTCATTAATCATGCAACTCAAGTCAATTGAAGTCAACTAACATTCCACTCAAACTAACTACATGCAACTAAAGATAATTGAACCATATCTAAACTGAACTGAACTAAACTAAACTAAACTAAACTAAACTAAACTAAACTAAACTAAACTCCACTCATGTAAATATCAATCCCTAACTTGTAGGATCTTTACATGCATTACTAAAGTGTTATCAATCCTCCAAATAGTTAACTAAAACAAGGTGTGTCCCACCTCCCATGTGGGTGCCCCATGTACTCCTATTTTGTAGGAGCTCTTCTTAGACACCCTCACATTTTCCTATTATTTTGGAATAATTACAAATGTCAATTTACATGCTCATTTCATTTGAATTTAATATCTTTCTAATCCTAGTGTTGGGGAACACTTTCCAAGGACGTAGGAGATACATGAAATATGTTTAGGATTGCAATTAAATGGCATTGTATTCCCAACATTCTCCCACTTGACATTATACATTGTAATTATTCTAAACAAGGAATCATTATTATAAATCAAGTACAAGACTCAAGACCAATGGCATTCCTATGCCAACTAATCAATCCATGCCAACTTCAAATGCAACCTACATAATCATGAAGCTCCAAGAAAATGATTAATACTCAAAACCAAGAGAATTTATCTGTAAGATAACCATCCAAATTCAACAATGGATCCACATTATTGCCAAATGCTCCCACTGAACCATGCTATTGAGCAACCCATGGCATCATGATGTACACAACCAAAACCACATCACTATCATAAGTTCACACCTAACCTATGTATCCAAGCTCTCCATGACATCGTGATACCAATCTGCAAACAAGTCCCTATATATCCACCATCTTGCAAAATAAGACTTCAAGGTAACAACACACATAGACATGCGATAAAAAAACCTCTGAAGTAACTCACTGTAGTAAAGTGTATCCAGTCCAAGAGAGGCGCTCCTCTCATACAAAACAAATATACCTTCTAGAACTCCCACTGCACAAGTAATGTCAAATCTAAAAACAAGATCACAACATTAACAAGTCCTATAACACTTCTCATAGATGACATGGCTAACTCCTCTATCATAGTATCAAACTGTGTAAAGTAAGATCTCCTTCAACACTCCCAAATTGAAAGGATCTCAACATCTATCATTCAACTTATAATAAAACATGGCAAAACTTAGATGTAAACCTCTGATAGAAACTACATCAAACTTAGCCAAACATTCCCAAAAACATAAGGGATATATTCCCAAAGCCACTTAATATCTCCTGTACCTCTCCTACCCAAATCGTCAAAACTAGCTTAAGTTCAAGATTGCAAGGAGAACAATAGGAATACATAAAATCACGCATCTACTTCTCAAGACTAATACATAAGAGAAGAAAAGATACATATTAATAATGCATCTAATAATTAGGTAGGCAACACCTCTTATATCATTTTACCTACCGAGTAGACCAAGAGTGGGATACAAGATTGTCTTGTGCATACAATAGACAACCTTCTCATCAGGTCTATGATGGACTCATATCCATTTCTAGGTGTAGGCTTCTCAGTCTTTACTATTGAAAAGGATTTTCTTACAAGTAACCATTCCAACACATATTTCTTAACATAAGAAATATCCGGCCTAACCAAAGTCTCTCTCATATCTATGAGCACACACCAATCAATCCATGCCAACTTCAAATGAAACCTGCATAATCATGAAGCTTCAAGCAAATGATTAATACTCAAAATAAAAAATAACTACATCCTCTCCAAAGGAAGAACAATAACACCTTTACCAAAGAATCTAAGGGTCCTCCATGAAACAAGATGTTAAAACCTCTTCAAATTACATGAAGATAGCCATATCCTACCAAAGCTCCCACTAAACTGTGATACCAAGCTATACATGGAAACAAGATAAACATTAAACCATCACTATCAAAAGCTCCCATTGAAACATGTAACCAAGCTATCCATGACTATAGACATGAAAAATATATTGACATAATTGATCCCGATTACTAACACCATTTCATCCTGAATCATCCTTCAGTCTAATCATTTAATCAAATACCTTTATTTGATTAAATTCATCAATTTTCCTTTCTTAATTAAATAAATCATTTTATCTAATCAAGTCTTTCTCTCTTGTTAATTAAATCATTCCATCTGATCTAATTAACCCTATTTTCATATTTAATTAAATAATTCATTTTATTTGATAAAATCTCTAAAGTCCACCTATTAAATAAAATAAATTAAAACCTTATTTAATTTAATCTAACTTCATCCCCTTTAATTAAATAAATCAAAAATCTTTATTTAATTAATCCTTTTATCACATTCTTCTCATATTTGATTTAAATTAACCCATAAATCTAAGTCAAATTTGTCACATCATCTAATCCTTCATTAAATTAATTAACCTTTGATTAATTTAATCCTAATCCATGTCCCATCCTCTAGCTTTTGCCACTTGCACATGAAAATAGATTTAATTCATTTATTAAATCTCTATTTTCTCTCAACATGGCATAATGGAGGAATATTCTCTCAAATTTGAATTCAAAATCCAAGTGGACTTTGTCCTTCCAACAAGGCATTTACTTCACTTAATAATTCCTTTTGTCTTGAGCCAAGTGGCATTTAAGGCATTTCTTTTCCCTCTTACATGTCATTTCAAAATTTTCAAATATCACCTAATTGCATTTATGGGCACATTCATCAACATGTGCACATCCTCCATCCATTCACATTTGGACAAGTGGCACCTTTCTATTGGTTGAATGTTAGTCCTACATTGCTCCATTTTGGGAATTTCTCCATCCTATCATTCTATAAATAAGAGGTCTCTTTCCTCTTTTTGGCATCCACAATTTGAGCAAAATTATTATACTCAAATCCATACTAAAGCATAGCAATTCTCATCCATTTCCTCAAGTCTTAGCTAGGTTATGCAAATTTTTATCTTGGAGCACTTCAATCTTCAACAAAGTGGATCATATCTTCATCAAATCATCAAAGCTTGCATAGGAGTTGGGAAAGGGCCAATTTCCACATCAAATTGGCACCAATTCCTCCAAGAGACTAGGAGTTTGCTTTGCATTTGAATAGGATTTAATATCTTTGGTTTATGCTTATTTGTGTTCTTCTTTCATTTCTTTTCCTTTGCAATTCAAATGGATTTCTCAGGGAATCATGATACTAACTTGCATTTGATCTAATATGGTGTTTGTTTCTTGTGTATATGTAGGTTTGGAATCTTGGTTCACATTTTGGCGCTAGAAGGAGGGCTTACTAGAAGTTCTAATAACGGTTTTTCACCAAATTCCTTACTTTTTTATTATTTTTGTGTCTACAGGGAACTCCATCGCTAGCAAACCAGCGTCACAATTTAGAACCCCTGGGACTCCAGCGTTGCTATATCGCACCGCTACAAATTCCAAACTCTGACACTCTCTGTTTCCTACCCAGAATTTGAAATCTCAAACAACACCGCTGAGTCTTTTTCACACGTTGGAATCTTTCTAAATTTCAAACTTCACTGCTGGTTGAAATAGCAACGCATTCATGCTCTCTGTCCCTACTGCAGAGTGATGCTGACTGGTAAGCGACACTATATAGCATTGTTGGAAATTTTAAACTACATTGTCTTTATAGGTTCCATTGCTGAAGGGAAGTAAAAAGTGAAAATTAGTTTTATGACATGCCTTTTTTCAAAATATGATCATTTGGATTGTTCTCTGATCTCCTGACCTCTGTTTTTGTAGATCTGACTGGTTTTCTTGTAGGTTGGCTTGATCAAAAGTAAAGAAGAAAAGAGGCATGATGATATCATTCTTTAATGATACCAAGTGTTTTTTAACACTTTAGTGTTTGTTTAACACTCTAAGAGAACTCACTTTTTTTCTCTTAAGAAATTTTGTTATCTTTCATTCTTAGGACATACTAGATTCCTTTTGGGCTCTAAAAAGAACACTTCAATTTCTTGTTACAAAAGGGCTTAAAATGAACTTTAGGACATAAACTTACTAGAGTTGGTTTTCAGATTTAACAATTGAACAAGACAAACTTTTCACATTTCCTTTGGTGCTTAAAAAGAAGCCATTATTGATTTGTGAGTCTTAAAATGAACAAGTGCTACTTTTTTTGTGATTTCTTACTCAAATTAACACCATTGAAAAGACATATGCGCTTCTCTCGCACCTCACGATGATCTTGAGAATCAAAAGGATTTTTAGTGGTCTTAAGTTGGGATAAAGTGATTGCCTCCACACTTCATTTTGGGTCTAAAAGTGAACAAAACATCTTGCGAGTGTGAGTGGAACATATTGCATGTGTTCTCCCTTTGTTTCTAAATGAAGGTTGATTGAACTATGGATATGTTTGCTCGCTATTGTTTATCTTAGAGGGCCTGCCTTGAGGAAAAAGTACTCACCGAAGGGAATGACCAAACCGGTAACAAACTAAAGCCAAGTGTATTTCCAACCAGGATATAAATGTGGGTACTAGAATAAAGGCCAGTATCACATGGTTGGTCCCGACGAGAAGGGAAACAATGGTCTCTTGCCGCATGGGTTGAAATCTCCACGAATGAAAAGTCTGAATTAAAACCCTTGTGTAGAAAGACCAAAATCCCTATCTATTTGTTGGTGCAAGAACGGTCATTTTGAATCTGCTCCACACTTTTACGGCTTTTAGTAGAGATGGAAAGTATGCCATGGGAGATTCATGGGTACTGATGCTTGGCTGCCCCAAAAGAAGTGTTAAGTTGTGGAGGGGAGCCAGTGGGGTAAAGCATCTAACCATCTGCTGAAAGTAAGCGTAGCTAGACTTGTCCAAGTGGGGACTCAACAAATATTGTCTCAAATAGATCCATAGGGTTGTACTTGTTCTTGAAATCAAAACACATTGCTTGATCAAAAACATTAGAAAAAAAAATTAACATGAGCATCAAATCTTAAACCCTTTATAGGAGAAGCAAATATCCTTGAAAGAATTCACATGCCCTTGCTTACCCTTGGGGTTCATATCCTTAGAGGTTTCTGGGCACTTGAATTTTATCTCAATTTGCTACTACTAAAGTAAACATTAGGTAACTCTTGCTTTGATTTCTCCGATTTCCACATAATACACTTTGTGGATGAGAAGAAATTAAAACATTAGACATCTAGTTTCAAAACCTAATCAAGAAGTGTTTGTAGAAAAAATGAAGTCATTAAGCAAAAACTAAAAAAAAATTGAATCCCACACATGTATCCCAAATGATTTCATGTAAGATCAAGATCAAGAAACCGAAGGTAAAAGCTCTTAGTATAAAAGATGACCAAAAACGTCTCTCAATGCTATACGAATTCAGATGAAGACTGCTTTTTAACTTCTATAGGAAAGCCTCAAGAAACAATCCTGGTTTGTATTCATTCTATTATTGTCAAAACCTAAATGTTTTTTGAGAGTTTGAGCATCTTATTTAGAGAAAAGCATGTTCTTCAAAATTGAGGTCAATAAGCAAGTGTCTTTTTTAGGTAAACACAGGATCAAAATTAAACCTTCATCCATCTTTGAACATCAAAACCAAAATCATCCCATCATCAACTCTTTGAAAATCTTGGAAAAATCCTCCATGTTAAACTTTGGGAAAATCATTTGAAACCAATCCGAAATCATCTTGTTTGATTAGATGTGTGTAGATACATCCTTCTCCACATATTTAGTCACATTATAAAATATTGTGAAAAAATTCATCCCTTGATAAACATCCAACATCTTGGGATTTAGGAGAACTTTCATTATCCAAAATCAGAATCAAACCAATCAAAATCATCTTGTTTGGATAGGTGTGTTTAGATGAATCTTTCTTCTCACGCCTAGAAAAATTAGAATCTTTTGAACAAAGTACACTCTAGGAAAACATCCAACCTCTTAGATTTTATGAGTTTACCATCAAAATCAAATCAATCCCAAATCCAAAAAAGAAAACATCAAAATCAAGTCCTAAAGTTTAACATACCCTTCAAGATTTTCTCAAGAGTTCCAATCATCCATCAAACATCCATCTTACATCCATATCATTATCACCATTTGATTTTTGAATCATCCTAAAAATTTCTCTTTTGTACCTAAAGATATATCATTCTAAAGAATTAGAGGTTCATCTCTTATATTCTTGAAAAATTGATCCCTATTTTATGGTGCAAACTAGATCTCAACACAAGAAGGACATGGAAGCCCACAAAGAAACATCAACCTCAAGTGATCTTAGTCAAACCAACACCGACATGAATCCTATTGGATCAAGCAATCCTATGACCAATCTTTCACTCCCTCAAGAAAATCAATAGGAAGGACAAGTGGAAGACCTCACAAAAAACCCTCTTGGTATGACCCAAGATGAGATCAATGAGATGGTTCAAAATCCTGAAAATCACAGGATTGTCAACATCATGATGAAACTCCATCCCCAACAATACATGCTTGAACTAAAATAAAGTGAGGGACTAAACTCCCTTCTGATTATGACATGAGCACCATTGTGGAACCACCTTCAACATCATTCAAACTTCCCATATCATCCACACCCCCCATCACATCAACATGCCAATTTCAAAATATCACTCAACCCATCCCCCAAATGACATCATCAATTTCTCCAACTCAACTGATCATTAACAAAGGGAGTACATTTCTCAATGCATTGCAAACACACCCTCTTCTAAACAATCAGTATTTGGATGCAAACACTATCTTGGGTCAAACCATCCCCCAAAATCCATCACATCGATATGACCCCCTCACCTTTCATAATGACCCATCATCATCATCATTAATGCAACACCACAAACCTCTCTCCCCATGACCTCACAAGGAGAAGGTGACCTATTTGGATAGGGGGAATTTTTGATCCAACATCATCATCATTTCTCCAAGGGAGCATACCACTCACTTTCCCACCACTCCCAACCTTGCCATTAACATCTGTCTCACCTCTTGGTTTGGGGCTACCACTACTTCCATTGCTCATTCAAAAAACTCCCCCAACCATCAATCAAGGCATCATACCAAATCCTCCCCTATTTCCATCAATATCGCAACAACATATGGCAACCATCCCCATCTCACAAACCAACAACACCTCATCTATCACTCCTCAAAACATGGTATCTCAAGGACTAAGCATATCAATCGCACCATGAATGGTGCCTCTCATCACCACAAAAAGCACCATTCTGAACCCATCTCCGCCACCACTACCACCAAACACGAACACATCAAACCAATACACTATTGTGTTGCAAGCAGCTCATCAAGCTACCTATCAAAAGGCACTCTAGCAAGTGAAAAATTGACAAGCCGTACAACTAGCTGCTCAACAAGCCACTCAAGCCACTCAAACCATATAAGCTGCTCAAGTTTCCCAAGCTGCATTACAAGCACAACAAGTGCAACAACAGGCCTTATTAGTACAACAAAAATAGGACCAACAACAAGTGTTGTTGGTGAAACAACAATTGCAAGCATACTTGGTGCAACAACACATGCAAACACCATCCATCAACATACCAACCAACCCACCCATCCCATCAACAATTGAACCACCTCAAGAAATTTTCATTCCACCCCCTGATCCACAAAATGATGTAACGACACAAATCAAGTTGCTCCTGCAACAAGTGCTCAATCTTTAGTTAGGGTGAACCACAAAAACACCCAACAACTTGTGTCCTTATCCGTTCGATAGGAGCCTTGTAATGAAACCATTTCCGAAGGGATTTGAGATCCCCAAATTTGATAAATACCATGGAACTGGAAACCTTGAAGATCACATTAGGGAGTTTCAGGTTCATTGCATGGAAGTCACATATGACAATACCTATCTAATGCAGCTATTTCCTAGAAGTTTGGTAGGCCAAGCCATGGACTGGTTCTCTCGCCTCCCTCTAGGCATCAAAAAGTTCCAAGAAATCGTAGATGCATTCATCAAAAATTATGCATTCAACATTGGAATGGATGTCAGTCTAGAGGAACTATCGACTCTAAAACAAGGTAAGAATGAATCATTTGCTTCATTCCTACAATGATGGCAATCCAAGGCCAATCAAAGCAAATGGGTCATGCTCGAGGAACAAAAAGTATGCACTATCATATCCAACCTCGACAGAGCCTTGGAATTCCATCTTAAAGTGCAAGGAATCACCACATACGACCAGTTGATCTCCAAGGTGCTCAACATCGAATGATCCCTTATGACACAACCTGGAGGATCACCTGCATATCCTGAACAATAGAGCAACCGCCCATCTTCAAGCTATAATGACAAACCTCACACATGGGCAAGAAACAAAAACATTACCAATGATGGTGTTGTCGATGCAAAAGTTTTCATTAGTGCACCTCGACAAAACACACCCGCATCACAACAACAACCCCAAAATCACCATCAAAACAATCACCAAGCTAACATAATAACTTAGCAGTCAAATAATCAAGCCATCAACAATATCAGTGATCAAAGGGGGCCACCCTATCCAAACAAGAAATCCCCCAAGTGAAAGTACACTGTCCTTGGGGAACCACTCGAGGTCATCATGAAGAAATTGATAAACAAAAAACTCATCAAGGCTCTCACCTATGAGAATTATCAGGAACCGGATGTGAAACCACCCTGGTACAATGAAAACCAAATTTGTGACTTTCAAAAAATCAAAGGACACATGGTCACTAACAACTACATGAGGTTGAAGAACCTAGTCCAAGACCTCATTGATCAAAAAATCATAAATGTGGAGTAGCCAACTAGAAACCAGAACCTAAAAATATACACGAATCCAATGCCAAACCATAACAAAAAAGGCAACAATAACAACGATAAGGGGAAGGGAACATTCAAAAGAATCAATCATGTATACGACCATGTTGTTGCATCCTTGGATGGGTATTGCACCACTATCACTATCAAAGGAACCCATGCCGATTGTGGAGTCACCACAAGAGGCGAAAAAATTACCATTGTAGGGTCATTGCAGCCTAACAGAGCATCCACTTCCAACCAAAGATCTGTCTCCAATGGCTATAATGTCCTTGATCAGCTGAAAAGAACCCAGCAAAAATCTCCATCATGGAGTTAAAAATTTCATCCGCCCACAAGAAAATCCTTGAAGAAGCATTAACCTCATCCACTGTCTCTAAAGATCTTGGTGCAGAACAATTGCAAGCTATGGTTGACAATATCATTACTCCAAACCTCCTTACATTCTCCCATCAGGACTTCCCTACCCAACCATCTCATAATTGTGCACTCCATCTGGAAGTCCTAGTATATAAGAACAAGGTCAAGAGGGTTTGGTGGATGGAGGTGTAGGATTGAACATTTGTTCCCTTAAACTAAGAAAGAACTTAGGAATCTATAAAGATATAATAGACAAAGGAAAGGGCATCACAATAAGAGCATATGATGATCAAGAGAGAGTGTCATAAGGCACTATCCAACTCCCTGTCCAAGTAGGACCAACAATAATGGAAACCACCTGCTAGGTATTGGACCTTGATTTGTCATATAATTATCTCTTGGGACATCAGTGGATCCATGGGATGCAAGCAGTAGCATCGAACTTTGATCAATGTGTCAAATTCGCATATTAGGGCCAAGAGTTCATAATCCATGGGGATTCTGAACCAGTCTCTTATTGCAAGAGTCTAGAAGCCAAATACTATAAAATTCCCCAAGTGCCAAAAAATGATGAAGGCCCATCTACACCATACATTGATCTAGCCACTCGCTTCCACTTCTGCAACAGAGACACCTGCCTTCCCCGCCATCCCCACCATCCCCACCATTTCTGACATCAAGATTATTATCCAAGACAATGGTTGCAAAAATTATACAATCCCGAAGAATGCCTTTGTGGTAGGAGAGTTACCACAATCTCCCAGATCAAGAGGAAGACCGCAATCAAATGAAGCCTCCACATCCCAAACATCCATGAAAGGATATTCCAACTTCAGAAGTTGGGGAGATCTTGGTCGAAAAGTAATAGAGGACCCATCCCATCTCCTATACCAAGACAATAGACCAACAACCGATCTACCAATGGACGACAACAAGAAGGGTTTACAAATGATGCTCGCAATGGGTTATGATAGAAATAAAAAGTTGGGGAAAAATGACAATGGACTTCTAATACCTATTATTCTAGAGACACGAATAAAAAATCTTGGCCTTGGATGTACCCCTCCGAGTATAACGATACGTGGTTGAATTCCTCCAGTTAGAAAGGTCAAAAATCCTCCTCAACAATCAACAGTTGCCCTTTGTCTATCCGTATACACTGGTCGTGTCATAGACAACTTCACCTTCGATATAACTGATGCATGTAGTAGTGACGAGGACCCCATAACCGATTTTCCAACACTTTTTGAAGGTACCTCATTACTCATGATTAGCACCTTATCCTATGAGTCTGAAAACCAAAACCATGAAATCCGCCTAGTTTACCCCCAACTCATCGACTATGACCAATGAGGACATCCAATTCTTGACACATTCAAAAACGATGAGGCACTCTCAAAATTCATGGGACTACGAGATAATATTCCATGTGGGGATCACAAAGTAGGATTCATCATCGAGCTAGACACACAGGCATATTATGGAGAAACGATTGAATCCCTCAGTCACAAAAGTGAAAAACTGAGAATAATCTCTAGGTCATTGAGTGAAAACCACACTGTGGCACTCTTTGACCCAAAAATAGTAAAAATAAAGGATGCATCCAATGGTGAAAACCTCTCTGAGGCACCCGAGGATGATGGATTCAATCTTCCTCTTAGGGCTCTACATCAAGAAAAATCAGCAGTTCTAGCTGGAAAATGTAATCCAATCAACCTAGGAACAAAGCAGACACCGCACATCACATTTTATGCAAAGTCATTACTATTAGAGGAACAAGAACTCCTAGTATCCTTCCTAAGAGAGTGACAAGTCAAATTTGTATGGAGTGATGCTGACATGCCATGGCTCGAACCAGAGATTGTGGTCCATCACCTAGCAGTCTACTTTGAAGCAAAACCTGTCAGACAAAAACTAAGGAAAATGCATCCTCAGATTGCTCTATTGGTCAAGATGGAATTAAAAAAGCTACTGGATGTAGGATTTATATGACCAATTGACTATCTAGAATGGGTGTCAAATCTGGTTCCTATTTCAAAACCTGATGGAGGCATCCGAATCTACACAGATTTCAGAGACCTAAATAAGGAATGTTCGAAAGATGAATTCCCATTGCCTAACACTGACATGATTGTAGACATGATAGCAGGACATGAAATACTTTTGCTAATGGATGGTTTCTCCAGGTACAACCAAATAATGATTTCCAAAGAAGACCAACACAAAATGGCCTTCACTTGTCCATGGGGGACCTACTGTTGGAACATGATGCCATTTGGCTTGAAGAATGCCGCGACCTCCTACCAAAGAGCCATGACGTTAATCTTCCATGACATGATCCACAAGATTGTCGAATATTACATTGATGACATACTAGAAAAATCCATAAAGAGGAGAGATCACATAGCAACCTTGAGTGCCATTTTTGACAAGCTAGAGGAATACAAGGTCCGATTAAATCCAAAGAAGTACATCTTCGACGTACAATCAGGAAAGCTAATGGGCTACATAGTGTCAATGAGGGGTATTGAAATAAATCCTGCAAAGGTAAAAACAATACTTGAGATGGAGGCACCCAAAACATTGAAATAATTATGAGGCCTCCAAGACAGGCTTCAGTCCATCTGCAGATTCATAACACAACTATTAGACAAACAAAACCCATATTCTCACCTACTTCACAAGGGAGTAGCATACAAATGGGATGAAAAATGTGAAGAATCATTCAATAAAATAAAATAATATCTACTCACACCTCCAATCCTCATTCCACCGATCCCAAGAAAGCCACTAATCCTCTATCTGTCAGCAACAGTAGCAGCCCTTGGAGCTCTCCTAGCTCAGTATGATGAAAATGGACAAAAAGGGCCATCTATTACATCAGCCGCACAATGGTTGTTCATGAGTTAAACTACTCATTCATCGAAAAATCATGTCTAGCAGTAGTGTTTGCTTCACATAAATTTAGACATTACATGTTGGCACACAAAGTCAAACTCATCGCCAATATTGATCCCCTTAAGTACCTAATATCAAAAGAAATGCTCACAGGAAGGATGGCCAAGTGGGTCATGATTCTATCTGAATATGACATTGAATATGTGGAACATAAAGAAATGAAAGGCCAAGTCATCGTAGATCAGCTCGTAGAAGCACCCATCTATTCAGAGAATCCACTCATATCAGAATTTTTGGATGAATCCATTTTCAATCTCAGCATAGCAAGCCATTGGAAACTCTATTTTGATGGGTCATATACACAGAATGGATCAGGAGCCGGTGTTTTCTTCATCACCCCATAGGGGGATTATATACCAAGATCATACCAATTGACATTCCCCTGCACTAACAACATTGCAAAGTATGAGGCCTTAACCAAAGGTCTCAGAATAGTAGTGCAGTGGCAAATCATGACCCTCAAAGTATATGGAGACTCCCAACTGATAATAAATCAAGTGAATGACGAGTACCAAACAAAGGATGATAGGTGACTCCATACAAACAGTTAGTAGAGAGTCTCAAAGAATCATTCATTGATATCACATTTGAGTAGATTCCTAGAGCCAACAACAGAGCAACAAACACCATGGCAATGATTGGATCCTTAGTGGACATCCCTTGCAAAATCCTGAAACATGAATTCTTGGTAGAGCAGCTTCTCGTACCCACATTCGAGGTACCAGATTCAAAATTCGTGTGCAAAATCATTGGTCCCAGTGATCCCTGGTACCATGACATTTATACCTACCTACGAATAGGTGTCCTACCTGCTAACTTACCCTCAAGCCTAAAAACAACTTTTTTCAAGAAATCATCTCAGTTTGTCATTTTAGGAAATACCCTGTGCCATAGGAGTATAGAAGGAACCCTATTACGTTGTTTAAACACTGAGGAGGCATTGAATGCCTTAACTAAGGTGCATAATGGTATTTGTGGTTCACACTTGAGAAGAATGACCTTGGCCATGAAATTGCTGAGGATAGGGTATTATTGGCCCACAATGGAAAGAGAAGAACATGACTACATCAAAAGGTGCCTACAATGTCAGCAACATGGGGACCTCATTCATGCTGCAGCTCAAGAACTTCATCCCATCACCACACCATGGGCCTTTTCAGAGTGGGAGCTCGATCTCATTGGGAAAATCACTCCAACCTCATCTAATGGCCACAAGTTCATCATAACCACCACTGAGTACTTTACCAAGTGGGTGGAAGCCATGCCCATGACGTACATCACAGGAAAGCATATATCTAAGTTCATCCTAAACTATCTCATATTTCAATATGGTGTTCCCCAAGCTATTATCTTAGATAATGGGACACCTTTCAAGAATCAGGAGGTCCATGATGTATGTGAAAAATTCAAAATCCAACATCACTTTTCCACTCCATATTATGCCCAAGGCAATGGCCAAGCAGAAGCCACCAATAAAACTATTATGAAAATCCTCAAAAAGACAGTCAATGATGCAGGTTGTGACTGGAATATGCAGCTAAATCCTTCCCTCTGGGCCTATCGAACCAGCATCCACACACCAACAGGCACCACCCCATTTTCCTTGGTCTATGGATCAGAAGCTATACTTCCCATCGAGATTGAACTTCTGTCACTAAGAATATCACTGCAAAACCTCATCATGGACGAAGAGTACCAGGTATCAAGATTGAATGAGCTGGAGCTACTGGATGAGTGACATATAGATGCTTTAAATCATTTGCAAGTCTATCAGAACAGACTCAAGAGGAGCTATAACAAGAAGATCAGAAGCAAGACTTTCCAAGTTGGATAACTGGTACTAAAAGAGAATAAAAAAAATGTCCCAAATCCAAATGGCAAAGGAAAATTTGAACCTAACTGGTTGGGACCATTTGTCATCACAACAAGCTACAAGTAAGGGGCATATCAGTTATCAATGCCCGAAGGTGAGCCTCTATAGGAGCCCATGAATAGCTCCCATCTTAAAAAGTGTTATGCCTAATATTTCAAGCTATAGAACCAAAAAATCAAAAAAATAGAAAAAGAATAAAAAACAGTAAAGAGAAAAATCATCCTCTAGTGAAAACCACTTCGGTGGCGCTTTGGGCAAGTACCTTGGTGAAAACCTGGCAAATAGGCACCTTGTGTAAATAAGCACTATCCATCTAGCAAGATCTTCCTGGCTTGTTTTGCATCATCCATCCATCAAGCTTCCATCACCCATCACATTCCATATCTCCATCCATCACCCATCCATTCAACATCCACATCATAGCTTGGTCTTGTGTTTGTGTCATGATCCCTCCTAGTACTACTCGGCCCATCCTTAAGGTCAGTTTGTCATGATCACTAATATAGTCTTTGATTTCTCTTCTCAACCTAGCAACCCTTTAAATATATCAACATAATTCTATTGGAATACGTTGATGAGATTCCAACTTCAGCACACACAAAAATCCAAATTGTTTACCACATAAAATGGTAGAAAATGACCCTTAGGTTCTCATTAGCAACAATTTCATTATGTTACCATAAGTTAACAAATTTCCAACTTCAACAAACAACAAAATATGTACCACCAACAATAGTAGAAAACCACCCTCAATTTCTCCACTAAAAATGACACCATTCTATTGGCATAAGTTAACAAGTTATCCAGCGTGAACCCAAACAAAATGAAATATGTTTTCTATTGACAATGGGAGAGAACCATGGGGTGCTGCCAAGAAGTGGAAGTGTTTTCCCTAATTTTCAGAATTTGACACATTTGACCTTAAAATTTGAAGCACTTAGAGATGGAATCTTCGAAAAAGTCACTCATCATAAAATGTAGTACTCAGAGTCTAGTTTCTAAATATGCAATTTATTTCAATACCCAGATTGTACAAATTGAGTTTCAATAGGCGTTTCTAAAAACCATTGTTTAAAAGTCACTTTTTTTTTTACCATACCATGCACTTGTACGACATCCATATTTTGACCTAAATTATCGTATTTTTCTAAATCCTTTTGGGAAAATATTTGTGACTCACTGAAGCTTGTTTTCAATATTTTTTTGTAATTTTTTATTTAATATATTTTTTTTGTTAAATTTTTATTAGGCACATTTGTTGTTTTGAAAAATCATTGTGTAGGACACGCATAAGATGACCTAAACTTATCAATTTTTTATTTTTTTTAAAATTGAAAAGAATTGTTTGAAGTTTGTTCTCGTGCAATTCGTTTGTCAAAACGTTATGTTGATCAAAAGTTATTAAAATAGTAAAAATACTTGATATTTAAAATTTATGGACCTGTTTCATCATAAATTAATTGAAAAATAGAAAAAATAATCCAATTGCAAAAAAAATTACAAATTTGGAATCTGCATTATCTCATCTAAAATGGGTTTTAATTTCGTCAAAAAATTTTGCAAAAAAAGTTGTTAGCCATATGTCCAAACTCTGTATTTTTCTCTGACATTGTTAGGACCTTCAACTTGCAGGTCAAACCAGGTTGAAGGCCTAGGTTCAGATTCCCATTGATTTTTCCTAACCACAACACAAACCAAAAACCTAATGACAAAGCAAATCCAATTTCATTTTCTTAGAAACGGGATCCCAATTTACAAAATGGGATCTGATTTTATAAATCAGGATCTCATTCCCCAATATTAATTGTGGTGACTATTGATAGACAAACGAGATCCCGCTTTATAAATGGGATCCCATTCCTTTGTTTTTTTTTTTAAAATACCATTACAAAAGAGGATCCGATTATTAGAAAACGGGATCCTGATTTTTATAAATTGGGATCCTATTTTGTACTAATCGGGACCCCTGTTCCATGTCCGTCGATTCGGGACCCTTTAACAAATGGGATCCTAATTTTTAAAAAGCGGGATCCTGTTTGGCATTTAGGTGAGCAGTATCCCAAAGCTAAATGGGATCTTGATTTTATTTTTAAAAATCGAGATCCCATTTTTGCAATGCCGATTTCATTTTTTTGGATAAGGCAAAAACTTCCACATTTTGTGGACTCGACTTTGTACACTTACCCTATGCCCTCAAGTTCTTTCTTGAAAATGGTACCATTTTTTTAAGTCCCAAAACCACTACTTCACTTCCCAAAACTAAATTTCATTCACAAGGCTAGGGTTGTCATCATGCAAGTGAAATCAACTCATGTCAACAAATCATAGAGGGTTCAAGGTAAACTCTACAAGAGTAGGTAATCTCTCCTAGAATTTGAGCTCAACTTAGACTCAAGAGGGTATTCCTAGGGGTATACCTAAACAAGCATTGAAATGAACTAAAATAGAAATTTATAAATTAACTACAACCAAACCCAATCACACTCTCAACCCTAAATTTTATCACTAGGTCAAGGAATATTGACTACATAAAAGCCCTATAGAGTTGATACAACTGAGAAAGTGCAACCCACATGAGATAGATTCATTTGAATAGATCTCTTGAAGATAAATCCCTAGTTATATTATGAGGTTATGAATGTACAAGAAGGGATAATTTGAAACTATTGATTAATGTTTTTGATTTTATTTTGAGGTGTGATATTAGTTAAATGATTCTAGATTGGTGCCTATTCATTGGGCATGAAGTCACAAATATCAAATTAAACAATAAATTGGAAAAAAAGATAATAGATACACATTTATATGCACCAAAATAATGGAATCAATATATAGAACATACTTAATCATCCATAAACACACTACATAAATCTATTTGAAGATTGTAAAAGTCCATTACAAGGTTTGTGATATTTGAAATATTGTTAGATTCACCAATTTCACATTACAATCAGACCATCAAGTGTGGTAGGAGAAATCCTAGCCATGAAAAGCCCCTTGAAGATCTACAAGAGTCCATAAAATGTGTTGTTGTCACCTAGAAATGCACCCTATGCAAAGTTTACAAAAAAATTGAGCTTTCTAGAGCAACATGGAATAATTTCAAGGCTGTGGGTCACCTATAGTTGAAATGAACCTCCGGAGAAGGCTAGCTTCCTTTGGTGTCACCTAAACTACTCGTTGTGGAGGAAAAGGAAGAATGAATACATGAAATAAAGATTAAAATCTAAGGTGATACACCGAAATGATGAGGAATTATGAAAAGAAAACAAGATGGACATACACTTGGAAACCTAATTGCAAATGTTTTATGTGCTCAACACAACTTCTTTTAGACTTATGCATCAATCTTAATAGGTTCGATCTACATACACATCTCAGGAAGGAAAGATTAATTTCACAGCTCTAAGATATAAGTGCAGAATTATAAAAAAACACAGTTAAAGACTTGCATAATCAAGAGAAAGATACATAAATGAGAATAGTACAAACATGCACAACTAGCTTCCAAGGTAAACTCTGCATTACATTCCAGATTCCAATTGAGTTACCAAACATACATCAGTTGAGGAAGGATGGCTAAAAATCACTAACTCTTCTGGATGCATTCTTTGAACTGTTTACCAAAAGGAAAAAAATGCCTTATATACAGACTGTGTCAGCCCCCCTAGGGCTTACAAAAAATATTGAGCTCAAAAAGATCTATCCTCAAATCTTTTATTGAATTTAATGCAAGACCCTGCGTGTCCATGTTGTGTGTGTCAGTGAAGAGTTACTGTCTAGAGAAGCCCTTTGATCTTTCTGCAACCACCACATTCACTCCTCTGTCCTCGTGTCCTCTCAAACTTCCTCAGTCGAATGCCTTGAATGCTCCAGAGTCTAGAACAGATACACATTGATTCACATTCTGTCAATTTTCTTTCTGCTGGTCAAGCTGCCATGACCTGCCTCTAGCTCCCCCTAGTTGGTCAAGTGTATTCCATGTGGACTTCGTGGGCGGTCAACAGCTCCTTTGATTAGAATCGCATCTTGGCGAGACACTGAAAGTGTCTCACCGATGCGATTATGCTCCTTTGAATCCATCGGCATAGCGCATGATGGTCGATGAGAGCTCTTATCGAGCCCCAAAGTTATATCAAAGTTAGCTTTGTCATTGCTTAGAACATCGGCAAGACACTAACGAGTTGGCAGGAACTCATAGCGATGTCAGATCCTTCTTTGGTTGGTGAGACCTCTCACCGAGCTTCCTCTTGTCTCTTTTTCCTTTTCATTTCACCACCTCCCCGAACTCCTCAGTTGACAAGACACATGAGTGTCAGTGAAACGCTTTACCGAAGGAAAAAAGTTACCCCGAAGCCCTTCATCTTTGGCAGGAGTTGATTAATGTCACCTCGAATGCACTCCATACCCCAGGCCCAGATTTCTTTCGGTGAGACATTATCAAGTCGAGAAGAATTCATAGCAAGGCTTATTGTCTTGCCGATGTTCCTCCTTTCACTGAGACTACACCGTGTCGATAAGACATTACTGCAATAGCTGGGAGCTCTGTCGATGTCATTTATGTCAGGAAGACCTCCTGCCGATCTATCTTTTCCTCCTCGGGCTCATTCTGCATCAACAAGACCTTTTGTATCGCTAAGACTTCATACTGAGTGTTGGGTGCTATATCGATGTCAAATGTCGGGGAGACCTACGGCAATAGGCGAGACCTCTCGCCGAGCTCTCCTTTCTTTGGCGACGCCACTTTCCTTCGGCAAGACATCCTGACTTCGCCCAGACCTCACATCGACATGACTTCATTGGCAGGACCACTGGCTTTCGGTGAGACTCTATGCATTCGACGAGACTTCATGGCAAAGGCATCTCTTCTTGGCAATCTCATGTTGTCAGTGAGACATCAGAGTCAGGGAGACCTTTCTCCCACTTGGGATGTTATACCGAAGGCATTCTCATTGGTGAGACTTATAGGGTCACTGAGACCTTCTCCCTTCGCTTTGTCTTTCAGTGGGTTCCCTTTCATGTCGGGGAGACATCCCCACTTCGGCATGACCTTACGCCAATGTCAAATGCTCTCAGTGAAGCCTTTTGTGGTCGGCAAGACTCCCGTCGAAGGAAAACATATTGAGGCCCCTCACCCAGTCGGCGAGACATTATCTCATCGCTGAGACATTATGGCAAAAGCACCAACCTTGGCCAAGACTATGAGCAAGTCGGGGAGACCTATGGTGATACCTCCTTTACTTCTTCGGTGAGACCCCCATCCTTTAGCAAGACATCTTGCCGAAGGCGATACCCTTTGCCGAGCTCCATGCTTTGCTTTGTTGGTGATACCCGATGCATTCATTGAGACTTCATGGCGAAGGAGATCCTTATGCCGAAGGGAACCTACCTGTGGGCTTGGATCATCGTGACTTCCCTGAGGTCTCGCCGATAGGCAACTCAAACACATATTTCGCCAAATGCATTATGGGTCAGGGAGACCCAGATAATTTCATGTCGATAGGAACCTGTAGGTGAAGCTTTAGACTAGATTGAACCCTTGCCAATGGGCAAGACATTTGGAAGGTCTTGGTGACTTTCCCCTTAAAATATTTTCATGCCGAACTTGAACAAGGTAGGCTTCCCAACTGAGTTCCCTACGATCTAGCATCAGATTCATGATTTTCTCCCTTGTGCTAATCTTCCATTTGACCTCTTCGAACCTCTGTCACATGATATGCTGCCTGATTGAGCTTGAGGGTGAATATTAGGTAACATGTGCCACATAAAGAATTCATGTATGTACTTGAAGAACACAAATTCCTATTCAAATTGATCTAGATTGGAAAAGTTTGTTCCCTAGAAAGTCTTGGTGGCCACATAGACATCTCCCAAACCATTAACAAACTCTTCAAAAAATGATATAAAACAATAATTAACCACTATTAGGTGTGAAACCATAACATGTGACACTAAAGCAATGTAGATCCATGGTTGAGGATCATGAACCCACCTAAAATGGGAATCTCAAATTGAATGAACACATCTACATCGATCTCTAGTAGTTGGAATTATTTTGAATTCATTGTAGTAGGTGGGAGAAAATCTGGGCATTTAACTTTGGTTCCCAAAACATGCTTTCAAAATATAGTTTTTCAATGATTTGGTTCTTGGTAGGTAGTGGGAATTAGGAAAAACCAAAAACTTGGAACCATTGAGGTTCCTCATGGGTCTCTAGTGGAACATAGGAGTGAGCACCTAAAAAAAACTTATGTTGGTAGGTGTTGCGCCTAGGAGAGAAATAAAAAAATGGAATCATAAATAAATCAGTAGGAAGAGGGACTTGGGTGGAACCAAAAAGACTAGGTTCCAAGATCTAGATTGACCTTTTAGTTTGAATGGGGGAAAGAAAGAAAATAAATTGTGAGAATCAAGTGTTGGAAGGAAAAATGGACTTGGAACCTTAGGTCCCAATTTCTTTTTGTGGCTTGAGGCTTGATAGGTGAACTGTAGATTTTTGGCACCAATGCACTTCTCTAACTCTTCTAGGGTTTTTCACCTAAAAGGAGAGAGGTAGGGCCAAAAATGCTAATGGATTCATTCAAATTATGTTATGTGTGATGTTATCTAAGCTAAATGAAGTGAACTAAATGCAAGTAAGTGATTTATATGACTAAATATGAATGCAAAAATAAGATTTAAGCTATGTTGGAAAAAACACTATGATATGCAAACAATGAACTAAAATATGAATGAAATGCAAAACAGAAAGAGAAAAGTTGAATCAGAGTGCACATGGGCAAGATTTGAGGAATATGGAATGTTCTGAATGTTGTTTGAGATTACAAAAAATCAACAGTGGGACTCATTCGCCTAGGGTGGCGAATTAGTCCTACTACTGGTGAAATATGTCGTGAATCTTGTTTCTGATTATCAGGATCCAAAATCTGACAAAATCTATATTTTCAATCTTAAGGTGGGACTCATTCGCCAGTGGTGGCGAATCAGTCCTCTCCCAAAATTCTGAGAAATCAGGAGACAACTCTGCAACACTAGATTTGGAAATGTCTACTTGTCGGGTTGCCGAAGTCAATTGTGTAGGAAACAGACATAAAACCTTCTCCAAGCTTGAAATAGAGTTGATTTGACTTGAAGCACCTAGTTGACTTGTTGACCACTCTTTAATCACCTAAATTCTTGTAAAATTTTCATACCTAGGTCTACAAACACACATGCAAGAGGGGAAAAAAGGTCAACTAATGGTTAGCAAATAAGGGTTTGCCTTGGTCAAACCCCACTTTTGTAATCAAACCCTTAATAAAATAATGAAATGCAAGAGAATGATAAACTAACAACATGAAAATTCTATCAACTTACCAAACCCTTGATGATGAAAATATGAAGAAATGTCAATGGATGCTCCAAAATGATTGATTAGTGATTGATTAGATGTTGTAAGATGCTTGAATTCTTGAATATGATGTGAAATTGAATGTTTGAATGAATGGATGATGGTTAGAATGGATGTAAAAAAACTTATTTATACAATCTTGTGCCTTAGTAACCTGTTAATACGTCATCACAGGCCGTCATCAAGTGTTTTTCAATAAAAACCCAAAAGGAAATTTTAAATATTTTGAATTTGGAGCCAAGGGGGACTCATTCGCCACCCATGGCGAATGGGTCCCACCTAGAACCTAAAAATGGGTGTTGGGAATTATCTTGTATTTAATGTTGTTTGTCGGGTTTACATTCAAAAATACACTTAATTAAAGCATATAAGGGCATAAAGGGGTCAAATAAAGCATAAGAAAGGGATAAATAGTGACGTTATGCCTAGAAAAGCATGAAATCTTGTTACAAGACTTTACAACATTTTAAAATAGGATTTGATAAGTAATAAAAAGGTGATTTTTAGGTGAATTGTAATGAATAGAGTCTAGAAGAGTGTAGAAATGCTTTACAACACTTAACAACACCTTCACAAGACGTCATTATTTGAATTTTAGTACCTAAATATGCATGTTAAAGCCATGTTACATCATAAAATTAGAGAAAAATGGATCAAACGTTATGAAACAAGACCTAAAAGGCCATGAAAATGACAAGGGGCCATTTTTCTATGACACAATAGGGAACTAAGAATAAATGAAGTAGTGATCGAGAGTGGAAGATAAATCAAAAGTGAAACCTAAGGTTTTAGGTTCCAAGTTACACTTGGAATATAGGGCTCAAGGAAGAGAATTAGAGCAAGGAGCAAGAGTGGTTGAGGACTTGGAATCACAACCCAAGGTTTTAAGTTCTAGGTTGCACATGAGGCTTGAGATTCTATGGAAAAAAAAAGAACAATGGTGAGAATGCAGAAGGGAAAGTAACAAGGACCTGAAACCTTAGGTTATAGGTTCTTGTTGAGACCCAAGTCCTAGTAGGGAACAATAGGGGTTGGGATTCAAAGGGAAAAAGGGAACTTAGAATCAAAACCAACTCCCTCAAAATTTGATAGAGTCTCAACAATGCCTATTATTTTTCCTATGTGTATGTTGTGTTTGTTAATAAGTATTTTGGGGATGATGTAAATAGTAGGGGACATTTAGGTCTCTTTCATGTTGAACTATTTTTTTTCATTTTTTCTCTTTTATTTTATTTATTTCTTTATGATTATAATTATATGTGCCTTAAGGAATGATTATAATTGTACTAGTATCCGATGATTATCTATTTATTCACACATACTAACACCAAGGGATATAGGTCCATTTATGTGTCTTCTTGTAATGTTGTTGATGCATATGTGATAATGTCTTTACTGCTACTTATGTAATTTCTTGGACATGATATCAAGTGCACCATATTTTTTGTAGCAATATACCATCATCTTGCCTCTCGTTGAGAGAGACACATCAATGAACTTGGGTTCATATGATCTCATATATATTTCTTATATATCATATTTCCATTCCATTTATATACCTTAATTATTTGCATACCTTTGATTTATGTGATTATTTTTAAAGGGGGTATATATATCCTTGCAAGTACATATACAAAGACACATTATCAACATGCTATGAAAAGTACTAGTTTCTTTTGGCCCAATTAAAAATACATGCATGGATTTATCCACCCTTATTAGGATTACCTAGCAACATAGCACACTACTACATACAATTCCTAGTATTGTATTTGCATATGATCCACCTACTGATAGAGTACATAGACACATGTGATTCATCCCAACCAATATTATAATATTTGTGAATCACATAAGAATAGAATATTAATGTGCATGTGATTCATAGAGGTATTATATGGTTCCTAATAATAGAGCACACTAGACATTGAACCATATCCTACATTTTCTTCACAACAGAGTATTTTAGGACATGCATTTCTATTTTCTAGCAATAAAGCATGATAAAAAGTTCTTGATTTTTCTTTTTTGATTATTTTTGCATGTGACAGTTTCTTTCCATGTTTTTAATGTGTAGGTATTTTTTGTGTTAGGATATATGATTTATTGAAATATTTTTTTTTGTAGGTTATGTTTTTCTAACAAATATGTTGTGTAGGTTTTATATCTTTTAACATTGTTTTTGTTGTAGATTCTATTGTCTAACATGTGGTTTAAAAGATTCTTGACTTAGGGGCATGTATTCATCACTCAAATAATATTACATATCCTTTTATGTATCCTTAAAATATTATTAAATTGTTCATATTTTCATTTCTATACTTTTTGGTGGTTTTACCACCTAGCAACATAAGCTCATTAAAGTGGGGGGGGGGAAATTTAAGGTTGAAAATTTCATATCCTCAAATTTTAACACTAGAAATTGTCCTCATTTTAGTGTTAATCCCTTAGCATATTTTTAGGATTTATTTGGCCTAGCCTTAGCCTCTATTCCACTCCTATTGTCAATGTTATTTTATGTTTTTGTATGCTAAAGTATTTTTTGCATAAATATATATGTTCCTTATGTTTACGTATATTAATTTCTTATGCATAAGGCTTCTAGCCACATTATACTTGGTAAGTAGTACTAGCACATAGATGTTTGCATAGGTGTGTTGTTATATAGTGATAATATAGTCATACAACATTTATTTTTTGGCCAAATAGTGACTATTAAACACACAAATCTTAGGTGTAACTATTGTACAACCTATTGGATGAGATCCCAACAACCACCTTTTCCTTTTGGTGAATCTTGAGATTTCTTCCTACACACTCACTCATCTCTATCATTCAAATTTGAATATTCATGTAATATATAACACTATTATTGACTTCTTGAGTAAAACTTTGTGAACATCTTTGTGAGCTTGATAGTGACATTCTACAACATTATTTGAGTTCCTACTTGTTCTTTGAGTTGTTGACATGAGGAGCTAAGCATCTCACCTTTTCTTTTTTGTAACAAAATGTTTCTTTTCTCATTGTTGGAGGTTCTACATTTGAGGATAGATTAACATATTTAAGTGCAAATCTTCTTTTACCAACAATAAATGTATTTCCTTCATAATTTTATTAACTATATGGTAATGTTTTCATATTTTTTTTTCAAACCTTCTAATGGCTTCTAACCCTTTAGCTCAACTTTAAGGTTTTTGATATTTTGTAGCTTTCTTGAGTTTTTTAACAACTTTATTATTGATCTTTATTTCATTATCACTCTCTCCCTCTTCTTGAAAGAGACTGACAAATATCATTTTTTTTGTGATTTCAAACTTGTGTTTCTTGTTGGTGCTTTGGAAATCCATCTCCCATATTATTCTCCATATACACTAGTTTTCTTAGATCCCTATAGAGTGGATGTGACAATATTCATATACATTTTGTTTAATTTGTGTTATTTTAATTCTATAAGAGCTTAGGATTAAGATCACATACACCTTTTTATCTTCATTCCATTTGACTGCTAGTGGATGTTGAAAGACCAAAATAAGAGCTTAACTATTTTGGAAAGCTCTTAAGAAATCACCCCATGTGTTTATGTCCTATACATAAGTGTTCCAAATATTCATTTCACATAGAATTTTGTATTTCCTTAATCTTCTCTGCCATTTTATTTAATTTAAATAATATTTTATTACATTTTTTTTATTTTTTATTTTCTTATGTATTTCTAGTGCTCCATGTTTCATGTTTCCATTTTCCCTTCCTTATAGGAACTTTAATTTTCTATCACTCTTATACAACAATGTGAATTTGGGAAAACAATGTGAATTCCAAATAAAAGTGTGATCAAACTAGTATCTTAACTAATCATCTTCCAGGTTTATTTACCAAATTCTTTGTGACTCCAAGTTTGCATTTCTATACTTGATTTTTTCCTTTTAGTTCTTTGTTTCTAGTATTTCCTATTTGTAATTCCCAACTTAGATTTTTTGTCTAAAGAGTAAACATTAATTAAGAAAATATACATTTATATAAAATTAAGTATATTGTTAGTTAACTACCATAAAAAAATTGATTTCTTAGTCTTATCTTGTATAGGATTAGCTAAAATATTAGGCTAGTTAAGAAATCAAAATTTTCATATTACACATCTATCTAGGTCACTCTACTCTACCACACCAAAGAAGTTGAGAAAATTAAAAGCCATTGTTAAGATAAATGTCTTGCTAGCACAAAAAAGGTGAAATAGTTTGCTAAGCCTTACAAATACTATTAACTTATTATGAAACCCAAATCTTGATGAAGGAAGCTTATAAATTTTTATCTTGCCATCAAATTGAGGCCCAAGTTTTTAAGGCTATGGATGCTTGAATTAAAATGTGAATTTAATATCTTTCCGATAAGATAATTCTTGTAGAGTTATGGCTATCCATTCTATAACAAGACATGTTGCTTTTGTATAATGGTTAATGACAATATTATTTAGGTTGAATGTAGTGAGACCAAGCATAAATAATAATCCCATTATTGTTACCCCAATTAGAAGACAAGAAGATTTTAATGACTTTCGTGAGTTGATAGTAGCATAAATTAGAGGAAGCCAACATGAGAAAATATACACATAGATATATAAAAGGATATTTTTGGTAATTTGAGTTTTTCTTGCCATTAAAAGAATTTTTTTGGTCCAAGATAGTAGTTTTTTGTTTAGTTTTTCAAGATACCATTTCCACATATCGTTTAATGAAAATACTAGAACAAATGGGATTATAGGTTTTTGGAGATACAACCATACTTTTGCAACTTCCATTTTGGGGGAATCCACTTTGAAGGAGGTCCATAAGAGGTCATACAGTGTTCTATTTTGCTCATGAATAGTTGAGATCTAGAAGTAGTATAGTAAATATCTAAAATGTTACGAGTATTAGATATTTATTTTGCTAAATTTTTCAATAACAACATATTATCATCAACAAAATGGGAGTTTAAAGCTACAAAATTATTAGGCATTAAAATACCTTTGATTAGATTCTATTGATGGGTATGTTGTAGGACATAACCAAGGGCATCACCTATGAGCATATAAATATAAGAAGCTAGAAGAAATCCTTGTTCTCGATGGATCTTGGAAGATAAAATATTTATCTATAAGAATCCATAAATGGCTATTTCAACATTTCCATCCTTGTCCTAGCCACTTGAGAATTTTACAAAAGAATTACCATCTAATTCTATCATAATTTTTATTAGAGTCCAACTTCATTATAATAGAATTGTGAGGATTATTATTCTCATTAACTAACTTCCAAGATAAAAAAAAGATCATCTAGAATGAATCTTCCTCCCAAGAAGCTCATTTGTTCTAGTCAAACAATCTCTTGAGTGGTGGAATTATTTTGTCTTTCTACAGTTTTAGCTATGATCTTATATATGCATTATTAAGGAGTGTATAGGTCCATCTTGAAATCATACTATAATATTTACCTTTAGGAAGAAGTTTAATGAGCCCTTAGTTAATTTTGGGAATAAGAGAACCATGTTTGAGGGTTTCCAAGTACATTGTAAGGAATACATATTCTAATGTAAGCCCATGAATACTTGAAATATTTAGATGGAATTTCATCAATTCTTGGGCTTTTCTCATTGGGCATGACCTGTAAAGCATCACAAAGCCCTTCAATTTTAATTATTCTAGAATCTAGAATTTATTATTTTACATTTTCTACTAGCCTCTTCAATTAGATCTTGCATAGGACTAATTTGAGAGATTCTAAGAATGAGTGCAAAAAAATTCTTTAATAATGTTAGTGTCAGTGTATAATTGATTATTCATATTCTTAGTAGCTTCTATTTGTTCTTTTCTTAATTATTTTGTCTTAGAATCTAGAAGAAAAAAGTTCTTTCATCTCCATTTTTAAATTTTCCTTGAACTTTTCTACCTTCATGTCCATCCAATCTCCTTAGATTGTCTTATGCAATCATCATCTTCTTTTGGATATTGCTATTATTAGGGTATACAATTAAAATTTTATTTTTTTCAAGTTGACCTTGGAGAGTGAGTTCATCCTTCTTTTCCCTACTAATTTGTAGTCATAGGAATGAAGTGATGCTTATAGTGAGAGCTTGTTCCTACCATCGAATCCAACTCTCATTAGGTCTTGGATGTGGTTGTTCATTCCAAATAACAATGCAATATTTTAAATAACAATGATTAAGAAGATTGGAGGTATTAATATTGAAATGTAAGAATGTGGACTTTGATTGTTGATAGAAAAGAATGCAAGTGGTAAAGAGTGGGAGATGATTGGACAAGGTGGTACCATATCTAATTGAACACAAACCTATCTTTGTAAGGGGATATGGCAATTGAAGAGGAAATATAACAATGGTCAAGATGGCTAAGTTTGTATTGAGATCCTTGATGATAGTTAGACCAAGGGAACCAATGAGAAAGGTGAAAATATTTTAGACCACATAGAGGATCAAACATTTATAAATAATTATGATAAAGTAATCGAGAATGGAATTTAGTTTGATATAATTTTCTATTTCTAAATGAACTACAAATAGAAGGATGCTCCACCATATTAAAACCACCTCCCATTATTAAATTAGCCAAAGGTAGAGAGTTACACATCTGAGTACACCATTGTATTCTTTCACATGAATCATTCATAAATTGAATAAAATCCTATAGTGTGGCCTCAAATTGAGCATAAACACAATGCACACTAAGAAGTGGGATTTTCTCTTGAGGAAATTGAAATTGTGGCAATCTAAGGGCTAATGCCTAGAGCCACACCAATGCTTCCTTGGTGATTACAATGCATGCATGTTGCAACCTTCCAAATTGTCTCTAATTGGATTCCATTGATTTTAACTTTTCAAAGAAAATTTCTTTTGAACGTTGTCTATTAACAATTTGTTTGAAATGTTGTCTATAGAAGGGTAAACGGGGATTGACAGATCCCTCACATTCCACCATATTATTTTCCATTTCATGCAGAGTTGGGGATAATTTCCTCTTCATTCTTTAACACTTTGTATTGATTAGTCACAACAAAAGTTTAAGAGTTGTAAGGAAGTGATATCATTGACAAATCACTAGATAGAGACAAAAAGTGAAACCAAAAAATATTAAATTAATTAAGAGTTCTAGACAAACATTTAGTTCTATATCATTCATCTTCAAACACATCTCAAAAAGAAGCGACTTTAGGAGGGTTTTGGACAATTCCAAAAGATGATGTATTCCTTTTCTTCTTAATAAAGATAAAGATAACCTATATGTTGATGAAAATTTTGATAAAAGGAAGATAAACACACATCTCAAAAAGAAGCGAGGAAGGTTTTGAACAACTCCAAAAGATGATGTATTCTTGTATATTATGTTCTTCTTGATAAAGATAGATAAGATGATGAAATTGATGGGAGGAAGATAAGCCTAAAATGACTAATGCAGATTAAAGGAAAATAATGTGATAGTTTTACAGTTGGATTCCCATAGTGATAGTGGGTGATTGATATTCACGCCTATAGGACCGCACCATTCTCCTTCCTAATGTCTCTCTGCCATCCATTTTGTGGCCCTCTTTTTCAGGAAACAGTTATTACGCCGAAGGCGTCCTACACTGAGTATTTTGAAGCCATCTTTCAATCCTATGGTGTAGATTGCTCGACAGGCAATCGCCTGCGATGAAACTAATCTCAGCCGTTCATCATTTTCGCCATTCTTTCTACTTTCTCGCCACTTTTCACGCCTTGACTGCTTTTGCATTCACGCCTGCACGGATTTTCACGCTGTCAGCACGTTTTCCCGCTGCTATTGGTCTCCAAAGCTGTCCATCATTTTACATCGGTTTTCATTGTCTTCGATTACGTTTTGCATGCGTCCCCACGCTGAGCTTTTGGAAGCCCTTTGATGCCGAACGGTCCAGATTACAATGGACTACGATTAAAAGAATCTCAGCCGTTCATCATTTTCGCCAGTCTTTCGGCTGTTTTTCGCCATTTTTTTGCTGCTTTCCCCGCCGCTATTGGTTTCCGCTTGGCGAGCTGCAGCCTGAAACGCTTTCACATTCGTCGGTGTTTGGAAACTTTACCTTTTCTTTTTTCTCGCCGTTTTCACATTCACCGGTTAGAAGTGTATGGTGGTTAGGTTAGAAAGAGGCCCTCAAACGGTATGAGTCGTCTTCACGTCTTCTCTCCCTTGTATTTTCATTTTTACACGTACAAGTTTATTCTTTATTTTTAAGGAACCAATCCGGATTTTGCAGAGAAAACTTGAAATAGTGGAATAATAACATTGATAATTTCATTACAATCAACTTACAATAAAAATTCAATAAATAATCTATGTTAGGATTTTAGATTTGGGGATTGGAATAATAAGTGGCGATCCACTAAATTTTTGAAGTGTATGGCAGTTAGGTTAGAAAGAGGCCATCCACTATATTTTAGAAGTGTATGTCGGTTAGGTTAGAAAGAGGCCATCCATTAAAATAAGTGAGGGTTAGGTTTGATTTGTAGTAGATAATTTTTATGGAATATATATATTTTTTAATTGTAATAATTTAATTGGAAAAATGACTATGGATTTTTTTTTTAATTAGATGACCCAAAACTAATAATAATATAATCTAATCTATATTATATAAAATATATAATATATTAATTATATTTTGTATTAAATAAAAATATAATAATTACTAAATAATAATTATACAAATTAGATCTATATTTAATAGTTTTGTTAAAGAATATAATATATAATAATAAAAAATAATATAATTATATATTACTAATTTGTTTTATTACATAAAATTTGCATTATATATTAATTATGCTAATATATACTTAACTATGTAGGGTAAAGGAAGCTATAACCTTAAAACTTAAAAGTGCTCATTATTAGGATTTTGGTCATAATTTCCATTTTAATCAACATACTCAAACTAATAGTGGCAAGAAAGTGCTCATTATTAGGATCTTGGCCGTAATTTCCATTTTAATAAACATACTCTAAACCAATAGTGGCAGGAAAGCAGTAATAAGCGAAGAAAACCAACATAATAGAAAAGAATGATGAATGACTGAGATTCGTTTAACCGTCTTCCAAGGCCTTTCGGAGGTAAAAAGAAAGCTGCAATATTACTAATAGCCACTAAAAATTGAAACCCATTTTAAAATAAACTAAATAATCAGTACTTGTACAAAATAATAGTATATTTACACCTGTAAAAAGACATTGAACTATTTGAAAAAATGCCTTAAAGAAATGTGGTCTCATGGTGATGGAAGGCCATGACAAGCCATAGAAAATGCAATGAACTATTTGAAAAAATGCCTCAAATCTCACACTATATCTAGCTTATTGGCTAATGAAGATAGAGAATGACATAAAGTGATAAATTTAGATAGATAGATATCAGAGAGAGAGAGAGAGAGATGAATAGACAAAGAGAGATACAACATGAGAGATATGAGAATTCACCTTTAAGACCTCTTCAATGTACCCATTACACACTTAAGGAGAGAGAGAGAAAGAAATAGAAAAGAGTGAAGGATAAGGAAAAATGAGACTTCAAAGATGGATGAGAGCATCGAGAAATAAAGAGGGGGACAAAGAGATATAGCTCAAGATAGATATATAGAGAGATAGGTAGAGATATAGAGGAACAAAGAGGGAGAGAGAGAGAGAAAAATAGATTAAGGAAAAGAGAAAGAGACAAGAGGAGAGAGACATAGAGATAAAGCCACATCTCTCTCCCTTTCCTCCTTTCTCTATATATCCTTATATCTCTATCTCTTTATCACTCTATCTCGCCATCTATATCTCTCTATCTCCCTATCTCTCTTTGTATTTCTCTTCTATCTATTTGTAGGCTGAGGAGTGGAGAGAGCCTCTGCAAAGCAGCGACTGCCTGCCAAGACTGTCACCTCAATCCCTTCCGTTGCCAGTGCAAAAAATATCCCGGGCACGAAGTTCAAAACCAAAGCGAATGGGCCATTGCAGGCACTTGAATGTGACTGCCCACTCATTTGAGAGAGTGGCACATTGTTAAGAGAATGAATTTTATCCTCGTGCCAACGAAGAAGGTGATTTAAGCGCAATCAACTCAGCCACTTGCTTGCGCTTTACCTATTTCCCTGAGATTGCAATAATTCCATGCATATATTATCCTTCTCTGATATCCCATCCGACCATGGCAGTCAGCTCTGAAATCACTAGAGTCAAAAGTTTACCCTAACAATCACAGTTGGAGCCTCGCCTCAACTGAATATTTCTCAGGAAGTGAAAAGATGCTATATAGGTAAGAGCTCGTCAGGTTCTTAAAAAAGGTCAAACGACCGAGACCCTTGAGCATTCTTATCCTCTCCTTTTAAATACTTTGAAACTTGAACTCTAACGCTTTGTTTGAATCCATTCATCTCTGCTCTTTACTATTATTTTACTATTATTGGTCACATATTCTCCTGTATGGTTCTTAATAATTAATTATTTTATTATATTTTTTAAAAAAGATTAATCCATGGGTTTTGGAACCTGTGACTGTTGAGGCTTTGAAATTTATAATGGATATGTACACGAAATTAGTCAGCCTGTTTGGTATGCTGCTATTTGTTACATATGATATACTGCAGAGTTTCTGTTCTTTCAATCCAAGAGCTGTTCGTACCAAAAAAATACATAGAGCTTGGGTTTATGGATTTTTGTTTGTAGTTCGTTACAGACTAGGCAACTTTACTGTAGGCATATTTATATTATTTTATTCTGTTTTAAATCACATATTGTTTGACATTAATTTTAAAAGAATGTAGATTTAAACTTTTTAATTTTATATCTCAGCACAAGCTAGACTCTGGTTTCGCATGACACCCGTCTTATGGAAGTCTAAATGAAGCTTTATTTTCAATTGTCTTATATATTGTTCATATTTGACCCTCATTTGGGTGTTCATCCTTTTACCAAGCTTGTAATAAAATCTCTTACCAATCTATACAGGTACAGTTATTTGAGATCGAACAGTTCAGAAAAATTACTCACTTCAATCAAAACATTTCAATTTGTATATATTTTTTAATAAATAAATTATTTTAAGGTTGAACAGTTCACAAGAATTATTCATTTCAATCAAAATATTTCAATTTGTTATTGCAATATGTTCATATAAAAAATCTACAAATTAAAAATACAGCCCGCAAATATCTAATTTATTTAATTTTACAAAATAGGTGTCACCAAATTTGCATATCATAGATTTATTAGATAGATAAATTGACTACATAATTGCACAATAAAAACAAAACTAGTGGAACTTATTTGCATTGCCTATTCCTCCTGTTATTTAATTGTTGTTTTCTTCCATTTCTATACCATCTTCTATGACACTCACATCAGGTTTTCAAAGAGAGAATTTCTAATTTCCTTCATAGCTCGATAAGATTCATGTTGACACTGCATTCATAATTAAAAAAATTAGAATCGGGTTAAGGGCAAGTTATAGATGAATGTGATGATGATATTTTTCAAATACTCTTGAAGATCTCTCCACAGAAAATTCATCATTAAACAATATAATAAAATAAGTTAAGAGCTTACTAAGTATAAAATAAGAAGGGTTTAGAAAACTGTATTTCAAAATATATTTTATTGGAGAAATCTAAAAATGGAATAGTTAAAGTAAATTTTAAAGAAAATAATAATGATAATTGAGCATATTAGTTAATTATATAATAGGAGATGTATTTTTAGAAACTACATTTTAGCCAAGGCTTTAAGGACATTCCTTGAAGACTATGTGGTGCTTAGAACCTAATGTAAGCCAAAGAAGCTAATGTGGTAGAGGCAGTTCTCTCTAGACCAACTTGTAGTCATAAAATTTGCACAACAAAGAAACCTCAAGAGAATTAGAGAAAAATGGTTGGAAATCAAATTAAATTAATTTATAAAAAAAATCATAGTTTAGAACTGGTATATGCTTTTACATTTTCCACGTGGTAAAAAATTATGTGGGATTAATGGTGATTAATCAAGTTGATAAACTAAAAGGTGTAGGACTTATATTTAATTTATAATTATTTTTGATAAAGTAAAGGGCACAAGACTTATATTTAGTTTATAATTATTTTATTATTTTATTAATTATAAAATGATATAAAAGGAGTTTTCACGCAATAATGAGAATTTTTAATTAATTTATTGATAATGTGATTATATAGTTTTACTTATTATTTAAGTCTAAGTAAAATAATTTTATATTATTGATATACATTTTAAAATAATAAAGAATAATAATAAATACAATATTCAATAGTTTTCTAGTAAGTTTATTTGTTTCTGTTTTAATAAATGTGCATACAAAATATGATTACAACAATTATCAAAAATATATAATAAATAATTTTATTTTTAATATATAATGTTATATTATATAACAATATAATAATTAATACAATAGTTAAAACATAAGTAATAAATATAATATAATACTAACATAAATATAATAATATAATAATATAAAAATAAATATATAATAATATAATAGTTAATACATAAAATTTATTATTCTACATGAATGTGGAAAAAATGGCTTCAAAATTCTCAGTGTAACGCATTTTCCCACCGTTTTTCTACTTTTTACGCTCACCGCATTCACGTGGTTCTATGCATTCTGGTGTACGTAGTTAAAAAAGACTGCAAAATGAGTAAATAGCTTGATAGTTCATTGGTACGGCAATCCATTTTCGAGACGCTGTAAACAAAGTAAATAATCATCACCTCTGTTCACTTTTTCTTCGCTGTTTTTCACTTCCGCCTTTTTCCGTCTTTTTTACGCCATTCTTATTTTCAGCCCGGGTTTTATTATCATTTTACCTAGGCCTTCTTTACTTGTAAATTACTTCCCATTGGGAATCAATTTTTTTAATATATATTTTCAATTTGATTTTGTTTTTTTTTTAATAATATGAATATATATTATATTAAAAATATTAGAAATTGATTATATTTTATGATTACATTTAATAATATATATTATATAATATACATAATAAATACAAATATCTTTTAAATTTTATATATAATTAAATAATAAACATGAAATCATATTTAACATATTTAATTTAAATATATATTTTTAATATATAATAATATTTATAAAATATATTATATAATTTAGATTATATACAATTCAAATATAATATATAATAATAAATAAATATATTTTATTTAAATATACAATTTATATTTTAAAATTATATTTAAAATATACACATATAATTAAAATTTTAGTTTAAGTTTTTTTTCAATTGATAACAATGTCAAAACAAGAGAGGATATGATTATAGATTAAGTTAATAGTAATTATTTTTACCTACTTTTAAGAATGAAATCATAATAAGTTATGCAAATTACTTAGGCATTGATTTTTTAATTTTACAAATTTTAAAATAAAAGAAAAAATTTTAGCTTTAACAATTTTAATTTACTTTAATAAAATTTTATTTTTAAAAATTAAATTTATTTAAGAATTTAACTATCCACTTTATAATAATTTTATATTTATTAATATTGAACTTATCTTTCAATTAATGTTTATATTGTTTGTAATATATTAATTATATTTCTTTTGTACATATTTTTTTTAATATTTCAACTCTACAAAATTTAAAAATGGTTATACTTTTCTATTTTAATATAAATTTTGACTTTGTATTTAATTTATTCTATTTTAATTTTTTATTTAGACTTAAATTAGAAATTTATTTTAATTATTTGTTTTTTCCTAAAATTACAAATAATAATTAAAAGATTTAAAATAATTTCCTTATTAAATTTTAAATAATTGTACAATATCATATTTTGAATTTAATTTTAATTTATATAATAAATAATATTTTGATTTAAAGCTACAAATTCCATATTTGACCTTCCAACCTCTTCAGCATATTTTTCGCCATTTTTTGCCGCTCTTGCTTTCCGCTCCTCCAAACTCTTCCTCTTCAGAAGTTCGGATAGGGTTTCAATGCGGTTGGAGAAGCAAATTCTGAAATGGGCCAAAGCAATATAGTCGAATCGACGGTTCAGACTTGTCCCCCGAGCAACCCATATTAACCGTGGATGAGAAGCAGAGGTTAGGTCTCTTCATCTACATTAGTCAGGGTTGCTATTTTACATAGGGGGGCAGGCGTTTGCAGATTTCGTGAAGTAGAAATGAATTCCTATTAGCGCAAGCTCTTCATTGGAGGGATATCATGGGAGATGAGCGAAGAGAGGCTGGCAGAGTATTTTCCAACTATGGCGAGGTTATGCAGACTATGATAATGAAGGATCGCATGAGGGGCCGGGCCAGATAGTTCAGATTTGTCATTTTTTCCGACCCCTCTATTCTTGACAGGGTTCTCCAAGGCAAGCACACCATCGATGGCAGAACTGTATGTTTTCTTGTCTTCCCACTACTTTTTCTTCGGCGTACCTATTGCACCCCAAGGTGCGATTACTAGTTTATCTTGTTTCTTCTGGCGGTACTTCTAAAAGAAATGATGAGTCTTTTGACACGTGATTAAGGTAGGCAGAAGTCCCTGTAAACAGTTTTGATATGTATTATAACTCTATTGTTTTTTAAATGGTACGTGAGATAAAATAAATGGGTTACTTACATTGGGTTTGGGAAATAGGTAGGAGAAGAAGGGGAATTGAAACCCGTGGTTAGGATAAGAGTTGCAAGACTCAACACGTGGTCAATGAATGAAGGTTTCATTTAGAGGTCTGAGAAGATGATGCTTATCCTTTTAACACGTGTCTTTCTTCCATTCAACAATTTTTTTTGATATTTGTTAATTAAATGAAGCTTCCATTATAGCAAACTATTCAAAGAGGGTTAAACTTGAGGATAAGGTTGTTTTCTTTAATATGAGTTTGGTAATGGTAAATTTTGTATAGGTTATTTTTTATATACTTTCGAATTTACTTTGATGATATATTTTTTAATACGAATATGGTTATTTATCGTATTTTTATATTAAGTTCAGTTTTTTTTTAATATATTTATTTATTTTTATTTATTTTTGTTTATATATGTTTTTATATATTTGATCTTTATATATTCTCATACATTTAGTCTATTATTAGTCTACGTTTTTATAGTTATAAAATTTTAAAATGTATATTTTAATATTAAATACTAGCATTCATTTTAGAGAAATGTTGTCTTGAAAGATAGGAGAAAATAAAAAAAAGTGGTGTATGTTTAGGATGAGAAGAAAGAAAGTTTTCAAAGGCAAAGATATATTGCTACTAGAATTAAATGTATATCAAATTGTCACCATGAGATTGATGTATCTCAACCATTAATGCAAATTAGCATTTTACATTTTGCATAGGTTGTTGTGTTGTGTGTGACTATATTTTTGGAGTTGCTCTCTATAAGTAGATAACTAACATTGTATGTAGGTTAAAAACTCTATATTTTTAATAAATTTTTAAAATTATATTTGTTTTTCTCTTATTTATTGAGTTTTCAAACTATGAGTTTTGTTATGTTAACTTTTATCTATTGCTACTATAATTAAATGTACTTTATAAGTTGTTCCCCTTCACACTTAGAGAGGACACTTATAATTGGCATCTTGATTTACCTATCAGTTCTATCAAAAGCTAAAATGAGCTAGAGAATGTGTCCCTTTCTCATTTTAGGTTGTCATTTGATCTAATAATGTATTACAACTTTTATCCTTGTAGAGCCAACATAATGAGCCTATGAGTGTACTTAATGCCTATACTTGTATGCTCTATACTAGGCTTAAATCTTCATTTACATAAAACAAAGTAGTAGCTATCCAAATATCTTGCAACTCTAGATTCATTAAGCTCAATGTTTGTTAGAAAGAACCCCTATTAATATAGCTTCTTTGTCTATAACAGACACTAAAGTTATTGAACTGGAACTAGAAGTGAGGCCATAAGAGGTGAAGGATCCCCTACCTTCATTAGGGCAACCATAAATGTATAGATTTTCATGATCTATTAAACATTGGCACATAATAGCCCTTTAATGAACTCATTTTAAATTATGACATGTCACCTTCAAACTCATATTGATAACCAAATTCCTTTGAGTCAAGTCATGACTACCAATATGCCAAGTCAACAAATAAATATAACCTATAATTTCATCATTACTTCACAAAATTAGCATGTTATTATATCATTTTTCAACCAACAAGGGGTTGATAACCTTGATATGAATCCTCCTAAAATTTAACAATCTATTATAAATATTGTTGGAGAATGCCAAGATCAAGAGCATGCAACAAACTTCCACAAGTGAAAAAAATAAGAACACTACTATGTTTATTAATACAATATGAAGAGTATGTAATACAATGATCAATCCTTGCATATATAGACAAGGATGAGGAGGTGAGAAGGTAGGAGTGAAAATCTAACTATCCATCCAAAAATGAGACACTTGTGAGATCATTCGACAAATGGGTGAGGAAGTGGAAAGTGTGCATGTAATAGGTGCTCAAGTGATGATCACACATGCCTCAATGCTATGAAGTGAGATAAAAGTAAAATAAACTTTAGAAAAATTAATCTAGGTGTGGATAGGTCAATCCAAGAAAGGTGATTAGCTAACTAGGTATGATAATGACTATTTGTAATAACACCCCCCTTTAAGTGCAACTTAGGGAGTAATGTATGCACTAATGATGAGTTTTGACTACTAGGCCATGTTAGTTACTCATGTACAAATTTATCAAAAAGTGGAGTAAAAGAGAAAAGCCTAGTGGGAAATAAAAACCCCTCTCTCAAAGAGACATGATGTAATGCAATGAAATAAAATGTACAAGTGAAGAAAACTGATAGATGGAAGATTTATAATGACCACCCAAGAACTACTTCTAGCATAATGTACAATGAATATTCCCCCATAAGAGAGAAAAGAGAGAAGGTCATGTGACCCTCAGAAAATGTGAAGTGATGAACTCCATGTGAGGAAATGATTCCTCCCAAAATTGATAGGAGAAGAGAAACCATGCAAGCCCCTCTCAAAATTACACTTGTAGTGCAAGTAGATGCTCAATATTGGATGTTGAAGTTGATCCATGATCATTGAACATTTCTCCCCTTGGGAAGAATCAGCACTACAAATGTGTGTAGTGTTGAACACATTGTAGTGTTAAGGGGGGTGAATCAACATATATTAAAAATTAATCATTCCCATTTGTAGATTAAAAATCACATCACATTAACTGACATAAGAGAAAAAATGAAAACATGCACCACACAAGGACACTTGGATTTTTATGTGGAAAAATCAATGAGGGAAAAAACATGGTGAGAGTTAACTCACAATATGAAGCTCATTGCTTACAAAAATTACAATTTCATTTAAGGATCACTTCTTAAGGACTTGTAGAATAAGGCACACAACCAAGGAAATGCTGAGATTCACTATCTCAAACCAAGATAGATGAAAATTATAATGAGAACCATGAACATGAGCTAATATAAGGAAGCATCCAAAATATGATGATGTTGCAGTCCCTTTTTCACACAATTAATCCATCATACTAACTTCACACACTTCATACTCAACAAACTACACTATCTCTGAATCAATAACTTCAAAACTAATTTTGTTCCTCTATAAATGTACCCTCCACAACAACTCAAAACCTCAATTAGGTCAGCTCCAAGATGACCTTTAGATGAAATGTATGATATAACATAGGTTGGCTCAAAATATAATTATGAAGAAAAAATGAGTTGCAAATCAACACATCATAACAAGACAAAAAAGAATCTCAACACATCCTCAAAAGAAAAAATAATTAATCAGGAAAAACCGTAGATGAAGGAAACAAGAATGTCAACCCAAACAATGACAACACCACCAAAATTGCTAATTGTTCAACTTTACAACACCGGGGAGAGACCACAAACATTAAGTGGACCAAGATGTGAATAATGTAGTCCATGCACAATATATTTTAAACCTTTTTCGATAAAGTATCTAATCATTATGTGTTGGCGCAAGAAGAGAAACATATTGAACTAAAGAAAGTAGAGCATCCCGAACATACTATAACACTCCAATACTTAAGATGTTGCATTGTTGTAAACCAAAACATTTAAAACTTTCAAGGATGAACCCATACACTTTTCTAAGCATATTCCCAAGTTTGTAGAACCACACCTATCACTTAAGAAGAATGCAAAGCATTCCATTAGGCATTTATCAACATTTTTCTCTACTAGAGCATAGATCAAAACTTTGTCACTTATAGCTTTCATTGTGCAAGGACTTGAATTCTTGAATACAACACCTTCACATCTCGACCATCTTATCTTTTAAACCGCAAGACAAAATCTTTCTCTATGAAGGGATGTAAACCAAAATACCATGACTCTGTCTTAGAGTATATATTGTGAATGCCTTAGCAAATCTTCTACAACTTATCACAATGTGTAGTACCCCAAACATGAATGATATCAAAGTAGGCATATAGGAAACATATTGGAACAAGTGTATCCACCTTGTCATCACACATAGACATCAAACATATCACCATTCTACCTTGAATACAACACTCTTGACTTGCACTAGCTAATGTCACTGCACATCAATTATCTTCAGAGTATTATGCAATCTTCAACACACACATTTTTCATCAATGGAAACACCTATTGCCAATAATCTGCCCCTTTGTCATTGGTGGCAACACAGATATATCTACAAGTCTCCTCTCCCCCTTTGACATCAAGGGAAATAGGTATAAAATATTCTACTTATAACAACCCAAAAAACTGAATGAAATCCCCCATACTACATATGATTTCTTACAAAACTCTCCCCTGGAGATGAAGATACCCAAAAACTAATGCTATGTAGAAAAACCCAAAAAATATACTACAATCCTCCACAGGACTATACAAATACAAAATTGTCTTACCTACACCTTTGCAACTTCTTTAGAAGTAGAATATTCTTGTAAATTACCTTGAGGTATGCTAGAGTTGCAACCCAATCTGCTTTTGTTAAGGTAAGAATATCATTTTGGCATTCAAACTACATGAGTAGATCCTCAGCCTCATCCATATTGCTAGTAACCTTCATTTTCTGATCCACCTACTTTGCTTTGGCCAACAACCTGGATAATGATGCAAGCCTCACATTAAATACTTCTCTTAACAAGCTAAATTATTTCTTTATTTTCTCTCTGGTCCATAAGCAATGGCAACTACAAATGAATATTTTCTATTCATGCTCTAATTGATCCATCCTTATCTTTTGATAGATTATACATTCTATCCATTTGAGTGATCTGTGACCTAATGGAGTCAATCTGATCCTTGATTCTTTTAGTGGAACTAGGTCATTTCTGATAGAATTGATAAAGTGCAGTGAATTCATTAGCAAAATGCTTAAAAATCTTTATAATTTCTTGCAATTTATTTCATGCACTAGCACACCAGTTAGATGCTTCAACCACTTTCTTATTAGTTTCCTTCCTCAAGGCCTCTTGTTCTGTTGTTTGCTCAATGTGTGAAGAATGATCCTTAAAATAATCCATTAACAACTTCAATTTCTATTTTGGGGGTGAGGAAGAATCCATGTTTACTTTTGGTAAACCTTATTGGATTACCTTTACAACATCATCTAATATTTCAATCTTTTCAAATGTTCTTCTAAAATCTCTTTCCTTGCTAAAGCATGCAAGATATCACCAAGCTATAACTTATCAAGGGGAGAATATTAAACAGATCAACTTGACCTTCATGAGAAGGAACTTGAAAAAGTTGGGGTGTCACCACAGGTTGAAATTGCATCTACAAAGTCACTAGGTCCTTAAAATAATCTGATGATGAAGAGCCCTAACCTATATCCACATGTGAGCATCTCACTTCTCAATAGTTTTCACTACAACATCCTAGGATTTCGTAGGATCATCTTCCTTCTTTTGCTCAACATTATCCTTCCCCTTTTTCTCTTATTTCTCTTCTTTTTTCATCTCTATACCAGATACTTCTTGTATTTTATGTACACCAGAGACATCTTATCCTTCTTGCAATCCAAAGGTTCCTTTTACTTCTTGCTAACCAGATATACTTTGCTCATTTGTATTTTTTGGTGTAGGCATATTTTTAGTTTCTTGTTCAACTAGAGGCACTTGTTCACTTATTTGAACATTAGTATCATGCATTTCTAGAGGCACTTGTGAATCGACATGTTATGTGACTTTTTCACCAAGATAAGATAAAGTTATGAAATAACCCTTTAAAAATAAAAGGGAGATAGAAAAATAAAGGATATTATGATCCTTTGGCTAAAAGAGATATTAATAAAGCGTATGTATAAAAACCCTTTTAGAAGGTGGAAGAATAATTATTTATTAAAATAATTATTAAATACAACCTTTGTGAAAGGGTGTGATGGTTTGGAAACAACCCCTTAAGGCTTATATATAAGCATTTATGTGAGACTTGAAAAATCATGGGGAAAACATTCAAGATGGAGAACATTCAAGGGGAGAAGAGAAAAAGGAAAAAGAGAAATTCAATTGGTACAAAGGAGTGAGGGTTTGGGTCTTGGATGACATGAAAACATTTGGAGAAGGGGCACATAGGGATGTGTCCAACTCAGGGTACAATGTACACCCGAGAGTGTCCTTTCCAGGGCTATGTTTATGCCATGAAGGCATGATGGGTTCTATGTAAGAATCGGTTTATGATGTGAAGGAATGTTGGGTTTTGTGTAAGAACTAGTTTCCTTTGGGTTGTATATGCCTTAAAATTTTTGGACCTATAACCATTCCTCTAATTGCTAGATAGTAGCCTCTCCGTGATTTTTAGATAAGTATTGAAGACCATTTATTCAACAATACTAGGAATATTGCCTATATGATTTGGTGTTAATATGATTAATCTATGTGGAGCTGTTATTTCATTTATTATTTCAATTATTTAATTGTCACATGTTTATAGTTTACATTGATTATTTACATTTATTTTGATAATATTTCATAACTACAATTGTCTTAATTCTAATATTTATTATATTGAATCTACTATTATTACTTAAATGAGAATTGGAGGAAATTAGCATCACACACCATCAACTTCACTTTGTAATTCATTAATTATTTTCTTTGTGGAATATTCAATCTCACTTTGGATCTTCCTTTTGACATCTTTTAGTGCGAAGCTCCTTGGCTTTTCTCCAGATAATCTTTTATTTTTCTTCCTAGGAGACAAAGATCCCAGATTTGTCAATTTCTTGTTGTTTTAGTTCTTCATCAACCTTGATAACTTCTCTTCTCTACTTCAAAGCATCAACAAGGCTATCCAAATATTTTCAACAATATCACTGAAGGGAATGTTTTGCATGATCATATATTCAATGACAACCTTCTCAATTTTCTTCTTGTATTTTGAAGGGAAATCCTAATGTAGCTCCATTATACTATCCAATAGGCTATACTCAACAATTCCATTTAAAATGGAAAAAAAATCAAGAGGTTCATTTGTAACCAGAGGAGTTTGTTTAGTTCCCTCAGCTACTTTCTTCCCTTTCTTCTGCAAGGAGATGTCTCCTTCTTCAACCTCTTCAACATCACCCGGTTCTTCCTCATTTGTCTCTTCTCTCTTTATATTTTATCTTTGAATACCATGGAGCACCCATCTCCTTAACCACCCTTTCCACTTTCTTTTCAATGGTCTCCTCTCTCTCCTAGTAAATCTCATCCACAATTTCTCTATATGTATCAAATCTTTTTGCTTTGGGATCCTTAGGTTTTGAAAACATAATATCTATAAAACCTTCTAAAAATTCATGTTCAACCTCATAAGACAACTCAGGAATCCATGAAGTTTAGGGATCTACTGCTTCCATGAAATAATGGTCCTTGTTTACCATAAAAGTTACCTCATTCTCATACTTTTGGACCAAACTAGATGGTATCCTATATATCATTTTGCATCTCATTTTGCAATTTCTTAAAAATTCCCAATAGAAAGTAGTATATGCTTGCTCATTTTGAAAACTTGTCATATGTTGTTTGATATATGCTATGCCTAGAGTGAACTTATCCCAAATCTTACCCTTAAAACCAGGTAACTCATTCAAAAAGAAGAAAGTAAGGCATATAATCAAAGAACCAAACCTAAAGTTATAATTGGTTTCTTTTTTCCTCTTCAAGTTCTCCATTATCTACTCTCTCAATAGCTCACATAGATCAAAATTGGCACCTTCATTTACCATTTGATATATGCAATGTGAATTGCAGTGGTGGTAGTAGACCCTTATCTACTTGTGAAGTAAATATTATATGCAATCCCCATTGATGCATACCATACACTAGGATCAATGATATCCTTTATAGTTAGGGTTATCTTATCAAATTCAACACCAGTGAGCTCTATAGCCATTGAACATTATTTATATACTTTAGCACCGGGACTACTCCGAAGGCACAAAAACCAATAAATACCTTAATTTCATCTTTTATGATCATGTAGGTTTACCTAGCCAAATGAAATTCCCATGAATGTGGCTCAAGATAATTCTTACCCATTCCTTGCTTTCGTAAAAATATAGAAAGTCTTTCTAGATGTCCAACCCATTATCATTTATCAACTTATTCCAAATCTCTTTTAAAAGGAAGAGGTATGATCAATCTCATTCAATTGGGCATGGATGTAAATCCTTATATCTTTGCAGTACACAACACCCACTGGAACTTTTGAAAACATTCCATCTTTGTCCATCTCCATTGCTTTGGATGGAAAATTCTTGTATTTGGGCCTTGGCTTGTCAACAACATCAATGAAAATTGGTGTATCCATGATAAAACTTTTGGAATATTGGGGTTTTAAACTAGAGAAATACCTATGAATACTATCATTAGGGTTTGCATGCAACTCACTAAAAACCTTTTCCACTTCCTTAGCTCTTGTGCACACTTAATTCAAAGGAAGCTAGGTGAGTAGAAACAACTTACTACACTAATCTAAGTAGGGGAGAATTACAAAAAAATATTTTAACACCTTATACAAATATAATAAGAGAAACACATAGAGAATAAATGAATAGAAAAACAACACATATAATAGTGACACCAAATGTATGTGGGGAAAACCCTTTCGGGTAAAAACACCACCCTCCAAAAGCACCACACTTCTCTATTACATCAAATAGTGAATAAAAAAAATCCCCAAGTACAAAGCTTCTTCAACAAGTTTTTTGAAACTAACACTTGTTCTAGAGTGATACCAACAATACTTTGTTACCTGCAAACAAAATATGCATTCTACAATGCAAGGCATACATTTTCTAGAGAATATAAGCCAAGAGAAGCTTCTAGAAGAGGATGGATGTCCAAATACACATGGCACAATATCCCATGCCATATAAATGCATTTGGACACTTTTACTAGATTCCCTTACACATCTTACTATTGTCATAGAATATGTCATAACTGATAGCACTTACAGCTATAAGAGAATCTATCATAACTGACCAATAATACTCGATTCTCTTACAACCTGTCATAACCCAACTTGGGTGCCAACTTTCTCCATGCAACAAAATGCCTTATGATGTGTCATAGAATATGTCATAGGTCAAATATTCCAAAGTGGGACACCTATGTCCACTTGGGATGATTATGTGTCATCCAGTCACCTCCAATGGGGATGCCACCTAGTTGGTGGGTTCCAATTTATGAAATGACACCATAGGAATTTAAATAATACAAATAAATACAATAGTACATTAATTAAATCAATATTAGGATTCTAAGGCTGAGACACCTTAATCCCAACATTTGCCCACTTGTCGAAGACCTGTCGAGAGTCACACATTCATTTGCTCAGGGCCCCAAGGCCCATGGAATCTGAACACCATTTGAACTTATCTGTGCTCATTGGTTTTGTCAGTGCATCTACCAAATTCACCAAAGTGTCAACCTTCTCCAAGTTCACCTTCCATATTCTACCATGTCACGAACAAAATGATACTGTACAATGATGTGCTTTGTTCTGGCATGGAAGGGAGGATTATTTGCTAGTAAAATCACACTTTGATTGCCGCAAAAAATGGTAATCTATCTTGCATCTAAACTAATAGATTAGAACATAATATCTTAAGCTAAATAGAATCTTTATAGGTATGCGTGGCTTCTGTATACTCTACCTTTTTCATGGACAACACAACTGCAACCTGCCACTTACTCATCCAACTAATAGCACCACAAAAAATCATAAACACATAACCACTAGTGGATCTTCTACTGTTAATGTCACCTGCCCAATCCAAATCCACATATCCTCTAATGCTCACAAAATGCTGAGGCCTAGTATGATAACCATGAAAACACAAGGCATACTAGAAAGTACCCCATAAATATCCAAACATCCTCTTAACCACATCCCAATGCACCCACCCAAGATTAGCCATAAAATGGCTAAGGACTTCCACTACTTGGGCAATGTCTAGTCTTGTACACACCATCACATACATAAGAATGCCAATTGCACTCGCATATGGTACTTTGGTTATGTCCTCCATCTTAGTAAGATATTTTGGACAATCCTTCACACAAAGCTTCATCCCTTGCATCATAGGAACAATTAATTGTCTGCAATCTACCATGCTGAATCTCTCCAACACCAAGTTCACATACTTGCTCTAACTTAACCAAATATTTCTATTAGCTCTATCTCTCATGATCTCCATTCCTAGAATGTACCTATCTACACCTAGGTCTTTCATATCAAACTGTGCTGACAATTGAAACTTCAAATCCGAAATCATACTTTTACCATTCCCAATAAACAAAACATCATCTACATATAAGACAATAATGAGAATGCAACCATTATTAGATTTAAAATATTCACAATGGTTAGATTGTAATGTCCCCATTTTATCCATACGCTCTTCGGTGATTGATAGCATATTTCTAGAAATCTGTAGGCTTGTCAGAGGTAAAATCAGGGTTTCCTTCTTTGGAGGTTTTTTGGCATTTCTCAGAATTTACTATTTTTAGTAAGTTCTAATTTTGGCAGTGGTCTAGTTGGTAGCTCTTTAGTAAGTTTTCCATTTCAGTTGGAGCAGTTGAATATTTTTGAATTTGGCTATTGAGGTGTAAAAGGGAGAAATGAGTTATTTCAAGTTATTAATGTTTTAATTTTAAGTTGACCCCCCCTTGGCCTAATATGATAACTTGAAGTTGTTTTAAAAGGTGTTCATGAAGGGAGGGCACTTCATGAGGAAATATTTAATACTTTATTATGTTTAAAATGTGCTTTGGAGTTGGACGCCAAAGTTGAGGAGGAATTATTTATCTTTTAAAAATTAAAGATTCAAATTCTTTGGGTGTCCCTTGGAGAGGAAAGGTGGAAAATCAATAGTCACCTCAAGTTCTTTAACAGAGAGAGTTTGCTCCAACATTTATCATCCATTGTTTATGCTAATGTTATGCTATCAAAATGACTTCATGTATTTGGCTTTGAGGAATGCTTACCTCCTAGCATTTGTCCAATTTCATGTTTGAAAGATAACACCTAGTTGGTTTTAAGACTGCTTCTCATCCAGACTAGTAGATTGAGCTTCAAAGTTGGAGAATTTTGGTGATATTTTCAGTTTTTATGTTGCTAGTGTTCATACAGTTGAAGTAGTTTTTTTATGAGTAGCTTTTTGAATAAATAAAATATTGTTCTGGGTATTTTGGCAAAGTGATTCTTGGCACAAGGTATCCCTTTCCACAAGAGATTAGAATTTAATTCAAAGTCATTATTTTTATATTGCAAAATTGCACCTCTAGTAGGCTGTACCATTCTTGTTGGGAATTGGAGTTCATGCCAAATAATTGAAGGTGGTTTGAAGCTGTTTCAACATTGCAACTTGGGTGCCTATCCTCCAAAGAGCCTTTGCACTTTGTTTCATCATGTTTGGAGGTATATTGATGAAGTTGTGAGAATTTATGTGGTTTTCTATTTGTTTGTTCAGTCATGGTTGCAAGGAAAATTTGTATACAACTCCAAGGGTAAATTTTATTTGTATATGGGTATTGATCCTATCAAATTATATGCTTGAGGCATCTCCTTTTGTGTAAGGACCGATTTTATAGTGAAGTGAATGATTTTATAAGTGAGGTCGACCCTCTCATAGGGTCGTACCATACCTCTAACGCCTTGGAATTCATGTTGGATGTCTTGTTGAATTTGGAGCTTGGAAAGTGCTTGTTTCATGATGGCCTAGTCAATGAATTGATGAGCTTTCAGTTTGGTAGGAGTTTGCAGAGTGTGGTAAGAGTTTTGTTCATTTTTTGGTGTTTCAATGTTGCTAGTAATCATTTCTAGATTACAAATTTTTTATATCAGTTTGCTTTAGTTTTTTATTTTGGTTTCAAGCTTCAATAATTGAGAGATTATCAAGTGGGGAAATCATCCTTTCATTGTGCTTTGTAAATATTTTAATAACACTTGAAAATTGTAGTTATTTTTTTATTGTAACACTATAAACAGTAGTACTGTTCTAGTCATTTAGATTGCTGCATATTAATTTAGTGTTAAATTCCATATATTTGTAACACTTGGATGGTTTATTGCTAATGTGGAGAAAGAACAATTAATCTCTCTTTACTCACCCACTAAAAAGTGGAAAATTCCCACTCATAAGTGGATGCCCACCACAACAGATGAATTAGTTTTGCATTGCAATGTTTTCCCCTCACTATTCAAGTGGTAGTGTGGAAATTCTCATGGCTGGTTCACCACCTATCAACATTTAATTATAATTCAATTTTTAGTTGGTAGCTTAGTTCCTTCACCATATGTTGTCACCTCGCCTTCTAAAGGATCTTGGTGAACATTCTTGGCATTGAGTTCATTAAATTTGATTATCATTTTGTAGCTAACACTAATCAATTGGCATAGTACTGGTTTGTGTTGTGAAAATATTGGAAAAAAATTAAGGGGCATATTTCAGTGGTATCAGAGCAGAAGTTCCTGCAATCCTATTGGGAAGAACATAAAAATTAGTGTTGCCACAATGGACATCAATAGATTTTTCGAACAATTCATGAGGGAATGTGAACATGATGCTTCCATATTTTGTGTAGAATATCAAAGCATGTCAAATGAGTTCAAGAATGATGTTTCTTTCAACTGCTACTTGAATTGTGTGTTGATTAGGAATCCTAGAAAAGTGGGTGTGGTCAATTACATCAAGAAATAAATTAAAAGAGAAGCAGAACTTGCCATGGTTGAAGAATCAAGGAAGGAAGAAGCAAAATGATATGTTTTTGGTTTGTAGCCCATAAGTAAGAAAATTGAAGAAGACACAAGAAAGGTGCACATTTTGGTTCAAAATGATAGTGTGCTTTACGAAGATTCTTTGGAAAATGAGGAGATTAAGATAGAGTCCCAAAATACATCCGTAGACTTGCATGAGATGGGAGATAATGAAGATTGTTTGGGTAAGAAGATCATAACAGTAGTCTTGAGTCCTAATAAGGATTCAGTTGATGAAGATCTCGAGACAAATGGTTTCATAGAAGATGATGTAAGTACTGTTGTGTGGGATGAGTTCGCTGAAGAAGAGCAAGATGAAGAAGATACTAGTGGTGTCTTTGAACCAGCTTATGATCATTACCATGGTGTTGATGTTGGTGGTGATTTTGATGTGTTTATACCTCTTCTTGTTGAGGATTTGGTGAAAGATTATTCCCCTCTTGCTATTGTTCAAACCTCTCAAGAGTTTCAAAAGATAAACTTTTGACAAGTAGCCAAGAATACCTCTTTGGTATTCATTGGGCTACTAATGAAGAAATCAACAACATACTTATTCATGATGGGTTTGTTGAAGATAAAAATGATAAAGTAATCAAAGCATTCAACTTTGATGACTCTTATTTCCAGTATGTGATGGTGGCAAAGGTGGTATTGAGGTTGATCATCAAACTAAGCTCTTGGAGGAAGTTACTGATGAAGATTTCAGTTTGAGTGCAATGAGGAGTGACTCATTCAATGAGTCAACAATCCAAGAGGAGCATAATTATCTCTTTGTTGTTGATCTATATAATCAAACCATTCAAATTTGGGATCTGGGCGTGATGGTACCAAGAAATGATAAAGAATCAGAGTGGGATACATTTCCCTTTGATCCTGATAAAGTTCAAAGTTCAGTTTGCATTACAAGCAATGAAGTGATCTTTGGAGGAGAAGTTGTAGCAAAGGCCAATGAGAATGTGAATTCTTATGTTGAAGAGAAGAATGTTTTAAAATCAGAAAATGTTTTGGGTTCCTTTTAGATTGACACACAAGAAGAATATGAGCTCTTGAAAGGTAAAGATAGAGATACTAATTTTCTTGAAGAAGTTGTTGACAGGCCTTCTATTTCGGAGTTATGTAGTGAAGAGGATTGTAAAGAAGTTGCTTTTGAAATTTTTTCCAATGAAAGCAAATCAAAATTTGTTTGAAGAGCAAATCCTGTTTGTTGATTATGATCAAGAGCCTAAAGAGCTGCAAATTTTGAAGGATAAATTAATGGTTTCAAAAGTAAAAATTGTTAAAGCATTATCAAGATTTGATAGCGCACACAATTTTGTTGAAGAACTCTATTGGAAGTTTCAGTTTGAAGAGAGACAAAATGGAGTTAAAGGAGTCACTCTTTCTAAGTTGCAAACTATCAAAGAAGCATTGGAATCATTAAAGATAGATTATTTGCATTTTCTCTTAGATAGGGATAATGCCATTAAGTTTGCAGAAGAGACCTATGATGCCTACCAAGAGAAGGATAAAGAGGTTGATAGTCTTTGCCTTGATCTTACCTTAGCTCATCACTCTTTTTGCAAAATAGAAAATCAATCATCTATGGCAGCCACACTTATGGAACAAGTAGCTAATACAAGGCTAATGGAGGTCAAGCAAATAGTTGAAGGAATAAGTGAAATCCATAATGTTGAAACAATGCATAATGCCAAAGAGATTCAATATGTTGATAGTGATTGGAAGGTAAATCAAGAGTGTGAAATCTTGAGTTGGGAAGAGAATTTTCCTCAAGAAGGGATAGCTTGCAGCCATGAGCTAGATGTGACGATTGGTAATGTGTGTGATATTCATTACGCTACATTCTATGGATTAGAAATTAATGATGGGCATCCTCAAGTTGAAGAAGATGTGCATGAATTGTATGAAGACACCAATGAAAGGGATGAAGGAAATATTTTTTCTATGATTGTGTACAATAATCCACAATCTTCACATAATTTGTTAAATCATAAGGTGATTGACAATTTCTATGTGGATGATGTTGGTAAGAGGCTTTATGTTTTTGACGTGCATGATTTTATGGTTAAGCATAAGATAATGTTGGTGGATCCAAGCTATATGTTAGGAAACACTCTCTTGGGATGGTTATTAAATGAGAATTTAATGATGTCCAAACTTGAACTTGTTGGTCTTCACTCAGCATTGACCAAGGGAAGAGTACCACCTATCTTAAGATGGTTGATTTGGTTAGGTCTCAGAAATATGCATCAAATTGTGGGAGAACTTTCAAACTTGCCCCTTTGGTTTCTAGATTGTGCATTATTGATGAGTGATTATTCTAAAATGATGGTCATAAAAGGTTCAAACTTTGCATTTATGGTTTCAGCTAAGTACATGGATTTGTGTGCTCGAGACTTTCACTATGGCTCTTGAAGATATGTTGGGAATTCTTCCCAATGTGTTGGAGATTATTTTTAGTTGGGAATTCATGCTTGGAATTCTCAACATGGCTTGATGGAGATTGTTGCAAGTAGAAAAAAGGATCTTTGGAGAGACAAGGATTCAATTCTTAGAATCTTTGATGTGACCCCCATCTTTACCAATCATTTGATGATTCCTTTGGTTCATCTATTGGTGGATTGGCGAGATACGTTGAACAAAAGATATTTTAATGATGGGTTGGAGTCTCTTGAGGTGAAGTTTCCATCCTTGGGCAAGAACAATTGTGATATTATGGATGTTGATTTACAGTGTCACAACAGTTATTCTAATCTTTGTATGTTGATTTTCTTAAAATCAGACTTTAATTGGTTTACTTCAAATTTCATGGGTAGTTGGTATACTTATTTTTTCTCTTCACAATCTCTTATCAATGATGGTTTTTGGTCCCAAAAGTGGGAAATGATGTTTCATAGTGATTTGGATGAGATTTCGACAGTGTTTAAGTTCCTTTCCAATGGTTTTCTCTGTACAAGTTCTTGTACTAGTGTTTGGGGAAAAGAACCTTTGCTTGTTTGGGTTCAAATTTTTGAGTCTTTTGGGAAGAGATTAGTGGAATTTTTTAGAAAGCTTCTTGATTATGTCAGGGTAACTCAAAGGAAGCATTATTCTTCCTTGAGGAGTTTTGATGATGCAACTATTATGACCATGCAAAGATTTGTTTATTCCTTTTCAAATAGCTATGATGGAGTCACATTTGTTGTTGTGATTCAATTTGATGCTTTGAGGAGTTATGTTGATGAGAATATTTTTGAGTTGCTTAGATTATTCTTCATTGTTCTCAAAATGGTGATTGACATTGACATTGCAGATGGTAATTGCTTAGAGTTTATTGGGCATGAGACATTGCTAGATTTTTATTCAAACCCTTCCATGTTGTTCAACTTGAATATCAAGCATGTTATCACTTTGAGGTTACAAGGATGGCTTGTATAGTTATGGTGCAATGATTTCATTTTATGATTAGAGTGGAGCAGCATCAGCATGGTGGGACTTTTTAGAGATGGACTTGGGACCCAGGGATCCTATTTGTTTTGATGGGATCAGTTTGGAGTGTTGTGGCCGCATTGCTTGAGGACAAGCAATTTTGGGAAGGGTGGACTATAATGTCCCCATTTTAGCCATATGCTCTTCGATGATTGATAGCCTATTTCCAAAAATCCGTAGGCTTATCAGAGGTAAAATCAAGGTTTCCTTCTTTGGAGGTTTTTTGGCATTTCTCAGAATTTACTATTTTTAGTAAGTTGTAATTTTGGCAGTGGTCTAGTTGGCAGCTCATCGGTAAGTTTTCCATTTCAGTTGGAGCAGTTGAATATTTTTGAATTTGGCTATTGAGGTGTAAAAGGGAGAAATGAGTTATTTCAAGTTATTAATGTTTTAATTTTAAGTTGACCCCCCCTTGGCCTAATATGATAACTTGAAGTTGTTTTAAAAGGTGTTCATGAAGGGAGGATGCTTCATGAGGAAATATTTAATATTTTATTATGTTTAAAATGTGCTTTGGAGTTGGACGCCAAAGTTGAGGAGGAATTATTTATCTTTTAAAAATTAAAGATTCAAATTCTTTGGGTGTCCCTTGGAGAGGAAAGGTGGAAAATCAATAGTCACCTTAAGTTCTTTAACAGAGAGAGTTTGCTCCAGCATTTATCATCCATTGTTTATGCTAATGTTATGCTATCGAAATGACTTCATGTATTTGGCTTTGAGGAATGCTTACCTCCTAGCATTTGTCCAATTTTGTGTTTGAAAGATAACACCTAGTTGGTTTTAATACTGCTTCTCATCCAGACTAGCAGATTGAGCTTCAAAGTTGGAGAATTTTGGTGATATTTTCAGTTTTTATGTTGCTGGTGTTCATACAGTTGAAGTAGTTTTTTTATGAGTAGCTTTTTGAATAAATAAAATATTGTTCTGGGTATTTTGGCAAAGTGATTCTTGACACAAGGCATCCCTTTCCACAAGAGATTAGAATTTAATTCAAAGTCATTATTTTTATATTGCAAAATTGCACCTCTAGTAGGCTGTACCATTCTTGTTGGGAATTGGAGTTCATGCCAAATAATTGAAGGTGGTTTGAAGCTGTTTCAACATTGCAACTTGGGTGCCTATCCTCCAAAGAGCCTTTGCACTTTGTTTCATCATGTTTGGAGGTATATTGATGAAGTTGTGAGAATTTATGTGGTTTTCTATTTGTTTGTTCAGTCATGGTTGCAAGGAAAATTTGTATACAACTCCAAGGGTAAATTTTATTTGCATATGGGTATTGATCCTATCAAATTATATGCTTGAGGCATCTCCTTTTGTGCAAGGAAAGATTTAATAGTGAAGTGAATGATTTTATAAGTGAGGTCGACCCTCTCATAGGGTCGTACCATACCTCTAATGCCTTGGAATTCATGTTGGATGTTTTGTTGAATTTGGAGCTTGGAAAGTGCTTGTTTCATGATGGCCTAGTCAATGAATTGATGAGCTTTCAGTTTGGTAGGAGTTTGCAGAGTGTGGTAAGAGTTTTTTTTCAATTTTTGGTGTTTTAGTGTTGCTGGTAATCATTTCCAAATTGCATATTTTTTATATTAGCAAGCTTCAATTTTTTATCTTGGTTTCAAGCTTCAATAATTAAGAGATTATCAAGTGGGGAAATCATCCTTTCATTGTGCTTTGTAAATATTTTAATAACACTTGAAAATTGTAGTTGTTTTTTCATTGTAAGACTATAAACAATAGTACTATTCCAATCATTTAGATTGCTGCATATTTAAGTGTTAAATTTCATACATTTATAACTCCTGGATGGTTTATCGCCAGTGTGGAGAAAAAACAATTAATCTCTCTTTAGTCACCCACTGAAAAGTGGAAAATTCCCACTCATAAGTGGATGCCCTCCACAATAGATGAATTAGTTTTTCATTGTAATGTTTTCCCCCCACTATTCAAATGGTAGTGTGGAAATTCTCATGGCTAGTTCACCGCCTATCAACATTTAATTGTAATTCAATTTTCAGTTGGTAGCTTAGTTCCTCTACCATATTCTATCACCTCGCCTTCCAAAGGATCTTGGTGAACATTCTTGGTGTTGAGTGCATTAAATTTGATTATAATTTTGGAGCTAACGCTAATCAATTGGCATATTGTTGGTTTGTGTTGTGAAAATATTGACAAAAAATTGAGGGGCATATTTCATAGATTAAGATCTTTGAAATCCCAATGACAACACATAGGTATCAAAATTCTGGTACCACATTCTAAGAGACTGTTTCAAACCATAAAGAGACTTCTTCAGTTTACAAACCAAATTTTCTTTACCTTTTTCATTGAAATGCTCTATTTGTGACATGTAAATCTCTTCCTCCAAATCACCGTGAGTGAATGTTGTCTTCACATCCATATTTTTCACTTCTAAGTCATATGCTATTGGAAGTGACAATAGAAGCTATGTAGATGTTAGCCTCACTACAAGAGAGAAGATCTCCCCATAATCAATTCCCTCCACTTGAGAAAACCCCTTAGCAACCAACTGTGCCTTATAATTCTCAACACTACCATCAAGATCACACTTTTTCTTGAAAACCCATTTACAATCAACAGGTTTATGTTCAACAGGCAAAGGTACTAGACCCCAAGTCTTATTTTTCTTTTATGCATCCATCTCCTCATCCATGGTTTTTATCTAGGAATCTTAATTACTCATACCCATAGCCTCTAACAGTCCTAGGCTTATTAGTGTTAGCAATCAAAGAAAAAATGCAACTAAAATCCATTAGTGAATAACCAAACCTTTTCGGTTACTGCCTAACTCGTATAGACCTCCCCAAAGGTTGAGGTTGAGGTTCTTCTTCTTCTTCAAAAATTTTAGAGTTGCTTGAGCTCTCCTCATTGTCAAGTCCAACAAGAGTTTGTAGTTCTTCTTTCTTCTCAGTAGGTGGAATCTGAACTACCTCCTTACACTAGTACAAAAATAGAAATAAATGACTAAAAAAACTACTAAAAATTGGTCACGTGATCAAAAGTTTGGTCACATGACCATTAGTAGTTTATTTCTAGTCATTTATAACATGACCAAATTTATGACTAAACTAATTTTAGTCATTTATTGGTTGTTTTGATTGATCAATTTGGTAGTATATTTAGTCATTGATTGTTGTTAACTGGTCATTTATTTAATCATGGAAATCAATTGATTGTTGTTAACTAGTCATTTATTTAATCATGGTAATCATTTATTTAGTCATTGTAGTCATTTATTTAGTCATGGTAGTCATTTATTTAGTCATGGTAGTCATATATTTAGTCATGGTAGTCGTTTATTTTAGTCATGGTACTCATATATTTAGTCATTTTAGTCATATATTTAATCATTGTATTCATATATTTGGTCATTATATTAATTTATTTTAGTCATAGTAGTCATTTATTTAGTCACGATTTAGTCATTTATTTGAGCGAATCAATGTTTCAAGTTACAAATTAAATCTCACTTAATTAACCCTCACAAATTTATGCATATAAACTTCAAATATCATAGATATTCAAATGTTTTTTTTGTATTGGATTAACATGAAAAAAAAAGAATATACAATCAACAAACAACTTTATGCATATAAACTTCAAATCTCATAGACATTCAAATGTTTTTTTTGTATTGCATGAATAAAAAGAATATACAAATAACAAACAACTGCATAACCAAAGGAATTGCAAACAACAAACAACATATAACAGCATAAACAAAGATCCAAGAAATACATCCTTCACTGCACTCTTGGTTGCCATGGAAGACAAATCCAAGATACAATACAAATGCTACAAACATTGAAGGGAGAAAATACATGAAAATATATAGCAAATGTAATATTATTTGTGGTACATATATCACCCAATTCAGAGCATCCCTGCCCTCCCATTCTAGCTAGACAACCCTTGAGAGAAGATTGGAAGGATTTAAAAGAGAAGGATGACAACTTCCCATCTAGAGATCTTGTTGGTCATGGTCAAATGAAAGTAAAGAGGGCATGCTCATCTCTCCAATTTGGTGAGTTGCAACCTGAAAATAAGATTTAGACGAAGGTTTTAGAGTATTTTTATTAAAATGAAAATTATAGCTAAGATCTAATAAAAAATTAATCTTATTCAACCACAAAGGTAGTTGGTTCTGCACAACCAAAACAAAGTATCTCAATAAAAATGGGAATCAAATTAATTGAAATAAACTGCTTGAGTTGTGAAACAAAACTAAGTCTAATAGTCAAAAATACTTGAACGCAAAAGCCTTCCTTAATCAATCAACATATATGTGTGCATTTTTATGGTTTCAATTTATCTAAGACAAGTTGAAGACATTTGATCATGATATTTTAATTCTTAGAAGGTTCCTACTTGGAAATTTACAACAAAGATTCATAGATTAACGCCAACTTACAATACCAAATTAGAAGTACATGAATATAGACTAAGAAGCACAAGTTTTATCACCCAAGATGTTAAAATAAACTAGTTTCTCACTAAGCATATGACTCTCTTTCAAAAGGACGCGAATACAGAAAGGGGGTTATAAAAAAATTCACATAATCTTGCTCATCCTTTATATTTAGAAACATTTGATCAATCAAAGATTTAATATATAAATCTTAGAATAGTAATAAAAGGAACAACATAAATTGGAAGGGTGCTTCCTCAATTTCATTCAGAGTTCTTGGCCTTAACCAAATACTGTGAATACATAGAATAAAGGATATAATGAACTGGCTTTCAACTACTCAGAAATTTTGACTCCATCACTTATAGCATGCATGCTAGAGGTGAGCTGTAGCTAAAAATAATATTTTGATGAAGGTTTTAGAGTACGTTTATTAAAATGAAAATATGACCAAGATCATAATAATGAGCACATTTGGATTTTCACTTACCAGACCAGGCCATTTTTGACTTTTCACCAGCAAAGTTCGACACAAACATCGCTGCACTCAGTTGTCCTCTTATTTGGGAGCTACATCTGACATCGACACCATTCAGAGAAGGTGAGAGAGAGCCCCCGCATCTACTAGTTTCAACTCCTCCAAACTCTTCCTCCCTCATATTGACCTTTCACTTCTCCCATGTGTTTATTTTAGGGTTTTAGAGCATGTTTATTAAAATGAAAATTAGGTTAAGATTTTTTTGCTTTATTTTCCCACTTAAGTTTATTTTAGGGTTTATTTTCTTGCTTAGATTTATTTTTCTCACTTATGTTTATTTTCCCCGCTATCCAATTTCAAAATGAAGTTCAAAATAAATAAATTAGAATACACATCTTGCACAATAAATATGATTAAATATATTATAATATTATATTCTTATATAATATTATAATATTAATAATATAATACAAATATAATATAATATTATATTATAATATTATATAATATAAATATTATATTATTATATATAATATGATATTATAATATAATATAATTGTTATCATAGGGATTTGCACCCACATTCAAGACTGGAAAGCTCTGCAATCTCGTGTAACATTGGACTAATTTTAGGTTGTGGGTACCCTATTGTGAAACTAGACCTCTAGATTATGGGCTAGCTCCCCTTTACATTTTTTGTGGTATCTCCTTGCTCCATTGAGGCCTCCATCATGATATGTCTTTCCATTTTGTAGGACTTGCTCTATGACTATTTGATTTTATCTTCATACATATTCACTTGTAGCTTTACTTTGAATGCATAGGGTTCAAATCGATTATGATTATTTTAATATTTATCATGTGGTAGTTCAACCTTTTGATGCATCATATGTTAAATATTAAGGTAATCAACTACCTTTAATATTTAATTACATTGTTTATCTTTTCCAAAATCATGCAAGAAAAATAAGTGGAGTATTATTGGAGATATTTTCATACAAGTGAACTAAAGGTCCAATCATGCAAAATAGAGAAAATGGTGGATTTTTATTTTAGTTTCACATTAGTTTTTTAGTGCTTTTGGTCATGCACACTAAGAGGAGAAGTTTACAACATTTTGAGCACAATTTACTTAAGTGGTGGGCCCTCTTTTCAAGGCTTTTCTTCTTTGCTCGTGAGGAAGATATTTTACTTTCAGATCACTTTCAGTGCCACCTCCATGTATTCATGATCCATTTTGAGATGTAGTTTAGTTATATACGTTGTGACACAGAGTTTTAAGCTATTTAAGCCCAGTTTACAACATTGGTGGGTCCGTTTTTCATGCAATTTTGCTTTTGCTCGTGGATGGCTTCACAATTCAATTTTATTTTTTTTCTGAACAGTTATCTCCTCTTGGATTTTGAAGCCCTTTATTGCATATAAGGAAAAGACAGTCTTTTTTCCTTGGTTCTTGCCTTTTACTCTCTTGGATTTTGAGAGAGAAGAGATTTTGTAACTCATTTTTATGACAATTTAATATACAACAACAGGTTTTACAAGTTATTTTTCTATTATTTCATTGCAGTTTCTCCTTTTGTTGGATTAAGGATACATGTTTTACCTTCTTATAACTGAGTTTATGCAATAAATGATTGATTTGATGAAAGTTTAATATGTTTTTATTAATCAAAACCTTTAAATTTTGTCTCTTTCATTATTACAAATTCTTGGATGCAATCAAGTTTTAGGTCTTAGGTTATGCATACATTTATAATTTCAGGTTGTGAAGCATCTGTTTCCTTCTTGAAAAGGTTAATTAGCCTTCCTTGGAAGCATTTTTGTTATAAGATTGCAGTCAATGAGTTGTGTGAAGTTTTTCCTAAAGTTTACAATTGTGAAATAATCTGCCCTTTAGATCATCATATTTGGTCCAATCACCTCTTAGAATTAGTTTAGTTTCCTTTTTTAGTCAAATTTTCTCACCCTTTCCCTTCCAATTCAGTAGTTTCTAGGAGAACCAAAAGGGGAGCCAACCCATAATCTGGAGGTCTAGTTTCACAATAGGGTACCCACAACCTGAAATTATTCCAATGTTACACAAGATTGTAGAGCTTTCCATCCTTGCATGTGGGTGCAAATCCCTATGATAACAATAATATAATATAATATATTATAATATTATATAATATAATATATGCATTTATATTATATCTTTTATATAATATAATAATATCATATTATATAATATTATAATACCGCTATCCCGCAACATGATCTATTAGCTTTGGCAGTTGTGCGGTATATACCACTATCCCGTAGCATGATCTATTAGCTTTGGCAGTTGTGTGGTAAAATTTCATCTACCGACATTATATTATATAATAGTATAATATAATATAATAATATTATATTATTATATAATATTAAATGCATTATAATATAAATAATATAATATTATAATATTATATTATTATATAATAATCATAATATAAATGTATATATTATATTATATAATATTATAATATTATATTAGTATATATTATTATAATATATTTAATCATATTTATTGTGGAAGATATGCATTCTAATTTATTTATTTTGAATTTATTTCAAAATTGGATGAGGGAAAAATAAACATAAGCAGGAAAAAAAAACCCTAAAATAGACTTAAGCGGGAAAATAAAGTAGAAAAATTATTATATTATTATATAATATTATATAATATTAAATAATATATATTAATATATATATATATATATATATATTATATTATATTTAATATCATATTATATTATATTATATTATATTATATCATATTATAAATTTATACTATATTGTATTGTAATATAATAATATATTATTATATTATATTATAATATAATCCACTCCCTCAATTCGAAATGTTTTTTTTTAATTATCCACTTTAATATCATATTACCCAATTTTTATTTGTGTGACTAATTATTTAGTTGTGTTTTTTACCCCAAGATCAAATTAGTCACTTATGATGATCAATTATTTAGTATTTTTATATGTGTGACTAATTATTTAGTTGTGTGTTTTACCTCAAGATCAAATTAGTCACTTATGATGATCAAATTAGTCATTTATAGTTTTGTTGCAAAAAAAAAGTAGAATTTAGTAATCTTTAGTTGTTGTGACTAAAATTTTTAGTCACATAGTCATTTATTTGCCAAATTTTGCTAGTGTTATTTTGTTTCTCCTCTTTCTTTGGTTGCAACTCAATAGTGGAAGGTTTCATCTCTCTAAAAATCACAGTTCTACCATAGAGAACATTTTGAGCTTCTAGATCCCAAAGCTTGTACCCTTTCACACCAACACCATAGCCGATGAAGATACACTTAACTGCCTTGTTCTCCAACTTTGAACTCTTCTCAATTGGAACATGAGCATAAGCTTCACAACCAAATACTCTAAGATGTCTCATCGAAGGATTTTTACCAAACCACGCCTCCATGGGCGTCTTACCAATGATGTCTTACCAACAAGTGCTAATGTAGGAGATCTATTGATCAAATAACATGCAATGGCTACCATTTCAACCCAAAAATTTTGTTTAAGGCTAGCACTAGTCAACATACTCCTATATATATTATGTAGGGAGTTTTCTTATGTCTCTCAATCCCATGCTCTTTACAAAACTTTTCAAACTCTTCGGAACAAAACTCACCACCATTATCATTCCTCAAACACTTAATCTTCTACTAGTTTGATTTTCTACCAAGGCCTTAAACTCCTTAGACCGACTAAAGACTTCAACTTTACTTTTGAGAAAGTAAATGAATTTCCTATTGTAATCATCTATGAAAGAAACAAAATATACAAATTTTGATGACAAAGGAATATTCACAAGACCAAAAAAATCTAAATGAACATAGTCCAAAACCATAGAAGACTTGTGAGAACTAGAATGAAAAGAAACACAACACATTTTCCATATACATAATGTTCGCAAAAGTTGAACTCGAGATTACAATCATCAAGTCCCTCAACAATGTTCTTATTTTTCAAGGTTCTAAGACACTCCTCACCAATGTGACCAAGTCGTTGGTGCCACAACATTGTCTTCTCTACAAGAAGCTTCATTTCCATAGAATGAGCACCCTTAGGTACCCAAAATGTATGACCATTAGATGTAGCTGCAACACACTTCTTCTCTGCATGATCTGATGGTAAGGATGAAGAATCAAAAGGTCACTTCTTTGGTACATCAAAAGAAATATTGCACTGTATAGTGCATGCATTAAGCTGAAACAAAGTGCTAATACAAACTCCTTTAACTAACACCATAACTCCTCTTATCATCTTTCATCCTCCACTAGAGAAAACAACTTGCACTCTCCAATCATTTAATTTACTTACAAAAAGTAGGTTTTTTGCCAAACCTAGGATATGCAAAACACCACCAATCCCCTTCATCCGTCCATCAGGAAATTTGACTTTGACTCTTCCACGACCAACAGTCTTTAGGTGAGAGTCATCAACCAGGTACACCTCTCCACCATTGTACTCTTCAAAATTTGAGAACCAATCTCTATTAGAGGTCATGTGAAAGGATGCACCCAGATCTATCAACCACACATCATCCAATGCATGGGCTACCAAGGCTAGAATAAATGATTCTCCACCACTTGAGATGATTTCTCAAATTTAGAATAAGAGAAAGACTTGTTTTTCTTCTTCTTATCCTTCTTGCAATCTTTTCGAATGTGACCAACTTGACCATAGTTCCAACACTTTTCCTTGGACTTCTTACTAGGAGACTTAGATCTCCTCAAAGACTTTGACTTAGATTTCTTGTCTTTCTTTTTGCCTCTCTCCTTTGGTCTTCCACAAACAACAAGGGCCTCCTTGGCCATCTCAAAAGTATTCCTTTGCATCTCTTCAAATAATAATGAGGCAACCACCTCATCCATCACCAGGTGATCCCAAGAGTCTGAAAATGAACACAAAAGGTGCATGCAACGGTCTTATTCATCTATTCTGTATCCAACAGAACCTAGTTGTGCAACCAACATGTTAAATGCATTTAGTTGATCTGCTATGGATCCTCCATCTTCTATTTTAGAGAATACATCTTCTTTCTTGAGAAAATCTTGTTTACCAGAGATTTAGCTTGATAGAAATCACTAAGCTTCTTCTACAAAGAAGCATAATTTTTCTCTTCATAGATATTTAGGAGGATATAATTAGTGAAATAGAGTCTAATAAGACCCTTGGCTTTCCTATCCATGAGATCCCAATCTTCTTGTTTCATGCATGACAATTTGGTTCCAAAAATAGTAGCCCATAGATCACGATCTCCGAGCATGTCTTCCATTTTGAGCTTCCTAAGTTCAAAATTACCGTTGTTAAAATTCTCCATGTCAATCCTCCTAGATGTGCTTGCCATCTCTTTCCTGCAATAAGGTCACAAAATACACTTCTGCAAAACTTCCACTAAGATAAAGATCAACTGAAAAAATCCTTCTAACCCAACAAAGGAATCAAGGCTGACCAAGCTTTGATACCAATTGAAAGGAAGCCAAGTGAGCAAAAACAACCTCCTACACTAATCTAAGTAGGGGAGAGTTACAAAAATTTATTTTAACACCTTATACAATTACAATAAGAGAAGTACATAGAGAATAAATGAATAGAACAACACATATAACAATGACACCAAATATACATGGGGAAAACCCTTTTGGGTAAAACAAACCACCCTCCAAAAGCACCATACTTGTCTATTACATCAAATAGTGAATACAAAATATCCCCAACTACAAAGCTTCTTCAACAAGTTCTTCGAAAAAAACACCTTTTCTAGAGTGATCTATTGGTAGCACTTCATTACCTGCAAACAAACTATGCATTCTACAATGCAAGACATACATTTTATAGAGAATAAAAGCCAAGAGAAGCTTCTAGAAGGGGATGGGTGTCCAAATACACATGGCACAATATCCAACACCATAGAAGTGCATTTGGACACTTTTACTAGATTCCCTTACACATCTTATAGATGTCATAGAATATGTCATAACTGACCACACTTACAGCTATAAGAGTTCATCTGTCATAACTGACCAAGAATACCCAATTGTCTTACAACCTGTCATAACCCAACTTGGGCGCCAAATTTCTCCAAGTGCCAAATTTCTCCAACAAGATTCCTTATGATGCGTCATATAATATTTCATACGTCAAAGATTACAAATTGGGATGCCTATGTCCACTTGTGATGATTATGTGTGATCTAGTCACCTCCAACGGGGATGCCACCTAACCAGTGACTCCCAATTTATGACATGTGACACCATAGGCATTTAAATAATACAAATAAATAAAATAATACAACAATTAAATTAATATTAGGACTCTAAAGTTGAGACACCTTAATCCCAATATTAATATCATTCGAATGAGATCAAATTCAATCAAGTAGGATTTGAATACACTTCACACCAAATTTGCTTACTACTCATTAAATACATTTTTGTACTTGAATCAAATAGCTTTTTACTGTTTGAGATATCACAGAGATCTATGATCATTTAGCAAACTTCCACAAAGAGTGTATTTTCTTCAGAACCTTGAGCAAACATATCTATGTCATTAATAATCATTATTCTAAAGACTCCAACATCATATGATTTAAAGGGAACCTTGAAAAATATTTGCAAAATTTGCAACTCTCACTAAGCCAATAATTTCTTTTCAATTATTAGAGGATTCATCTGCACCATGCTGAGGTACAAATTCATTCATTGCTTCACTTTCTTCCTTCTTTTTCCATACCTTTTTCTTTTTCTAATTAGATTCAATCTTCTTTTGAGGAGTAGAAGGTCTTATATTGTTTCCCTTGCAAAACCTTGCAATGTGTCCAAGTTTATTACAATTGTAGTAGGTGATACTAGTTTTTAGAGCATAATTACTTCTTCTCACATTAGATCTACAATCAACAACCCTATGGAAAAACTTCATGCATGTGTAGCAGTAACCATATAAGGATTGAGAAGTCATGGCATTACTATTCATTATCATTTTACTTCTACATTTATTAGCCTTATGACCAAATTTATTGGAAGAATAAAAATGAACATGAAATGATAGAGAGTTCATATCATTGTACCTTGGAGGCATAAATGAATTCTGACTTATCTTGCTTGTACATTCAACTAACTTCTGACCAATCTTAAATTACAAGCATAACAATTACCATTGAACATGATAGGAGCAATTCTTTTCTAGGAGTTGGCTTTCTAAAGTTCATCTTCTTGTTTCAGACATGAATGAATCCACCTTATTTTTTCCTATCTTGATTTTTCTTTGCATCTTCAAAGGATGCCAAAAAATTTTCAGTGTAGGCTTTTGGTGTGGAGCCTGATTAGTCTCCAAGTGGGAGATTGTTGATATGTGATGAATAATCATGATATACTATACACTCCTCATGTTTCCTCATTGAGGTTTGGGGCTGATATGGATCCTAGGCAGGGGTTTGGGGGTGACAACCCACAAGAAAAAAATTTCTCCTACTTTTTTGCATTGTCACCAGAAAAGGAAAAATCATCGAAAAAAAGAAAAAAAAAGCCAACTTTGTAGAACCCTAATCTGGAAGCTTCTAAGCTTGCTATAAGGGGTTGGGATGGGAGTTACCGTAAGAAAAAAAGGTGATTATTCATGAGATTGTAATAATTTTTTTACTAGATAATAAAATCATTGGATGATTATAGTTTTGTGGATGTAGCTTGGATTGGGTGAACCACGTTAAATTCTATGTGTTAATTTTTTTTGTGTTTTTTATTCCTCTATTTTATTGATCAAATCTACATTTAATTGTTAGATATCTACCTTCTAACCCTAACATGATTTCTCCTCCCTTGTTTCAGACTTTCCTTTTGTTTTGAAGTTATCATATAGGTTTGTATATGCACTAATCATAAGACTTTTCCCTTTTTCAAAACCAAGTCCAAATTTCTCTTTCGATAGATTTTGAGAGTTAATCAATTCATCAAGAATTTCAGAACCTCCTCTCAATTTAGACCCTTTTCAATTTTCTCTTTTTCTTTTTCAATTTATTTTCTCAAAGTGACAATCTCTTCTTCAAGATTTGAACATTCAATTGTTTTATCATTTAGCTTGGTATTCAAATAATATTCAATACTCTTTCCTTCTTCAACCTTAACTTTCAAATAAAATATCACAACATTTTCCTCCTTGAGTTTAATTTCACATCCATTTCCTCCTGTGTTGCGAAAAATGTATACTTGGACATTCTATGCTCATTTGGGTCTTTCTTAGGAATGCCAGCCTAGTTTTTCCTAGATTTAATGCTGTCGCAAACTACAAGAACACCTTCTACCATCGGTCAAGAGGGTATCTTGTCGAGAATCCTCCAAGATCACTTGATATCCCTTCCTCCAAGAACTTGAAAGAAATTTTATTAGAAGAATAAATTTTTCACCTATCATAGAGTTCACGGTCATTCCACTAATGAATGTAAGGCTTTGAATAGTAAAATCCAATATCTTACGAAATTTGGTAATCTCCCTTATGTGGGGTCACCTAATTCCTCTAATTGATACTTATTTTCACTCTAGCATGCATTTCGTTAATCATTTTGGCCGATCCTTGTCCTGCACTAAGTGGGGGAAAGGGGTTAGGTAGCCTTGTCTTCGTATGTCACTTGTCATTGTCTCTTTTGGCTAGTCATTAACCTTTCATGAAAATATAAGAACAAGCTTGGGATGTAGACGACATGCCTTAAGTTGGCTCACATGTGACATACTATCTTTTTCATGACGTAGCTTATCAGGAACATATGACTTGGCATAGGGCTTTTCAAGTAAGCTCTCGTGTCTTCTTCTTCTACTTTAAAGAAATTTATCACAACAATGGTGTTAGAAACTAGTTTAAAGTGGGGGTATACATCGACACTCATATTTCATTGTGCAATTTTCTTTTTCTTGTGATTTCCTCTTGGAGAGATTAAGCACAATGTTTCCCAGGATGAGACCTTGCACTTGTCCTCTCTTGGAAACATTAGGCACAATGTTCCCTAAGATGAGACCTTGTATTTTTCCTCTCTTGGAGACGTTAAGAACAATGTCCCCTAAGATGAGACCTTGCATGAAATTTAATAAAAATCTCTTTGAAAATTCCTTACACCATTTTTCATTTACAATGTCTATGAGTTTCAAGCATACAAAGTTTTGCTTCACTCATGGAGCTAAAAAATCATTTTTGTGTGGCACCTTATCAAAGTTATCAAGAGTTATAACTTTGGCATGGTTGAGCAAGAAGCCCATTCTAAGGCATGACTTTCCCCATATCCACTTGTGTGTGAGAGAGTGCATACCAACCATGAGTGTATGTTTATCACCTTTCAGGACTTCTCACCCGGTGGACAACCAAGAGTTATGTGGCCTTAGAATGTATGCATTTTTGAACAAACAACCTATATCTGATCCACATCGTGTTGGAAAAATGGTCGAAGCTTGATCCACCTTTTTATTTTCGCTCTTCTCTTCCTTCTAGTAATTTACATTGCATGATTGCATATCTTGTTTTGTTTCAAATCATTCACCTTGTGCGTGTCCCTTTGCGCTTATGTTGGTATGACTTAGGATCTTGGATCCTGGAGGCTTGACCGCTTCCTTTATCTTTGTCATCCTTTGTCATCTACATTGGTACGATTAGACCCCTCTTGAATGTCTACTTTAGCATGAGTTTGAAGTGAGTTCATCCTCTCACTAAAGTGGGGGCTAAATATGTCACAAAAAAATATATACTTAGACATTTTTATGCTCATTTGGGTCTTTCTTGTGGATGTTGGCCTAGTTTTGAATAGATTTAATGTTGTAATGTGGTCAACACATTCACATTAGGTCTTGGACCCTTGCAAATTGAATAAAATGCTTGTCTTGTAAAGGTGTTGTAAAGAATTGTAAATGACTTTCACACTTTTCTTGACTTGTATTAAGAATTTAAGTCTAATGGTCCTCCCCCCCACTTTGAATTAATTATTATTTTAATTCAAAACTTAGTTTTTCTCTCTTATATAATTAAATAATTATTTTAATTATTTAGTTATTCACTAGCCTTTTCTCTCTATAATTAACTAAATGTTATATTTATTTAATTATTTATCCTTTCTTTATCTCCCTAATTTATTTATTTTTAATTATTTAATTTGTTCTCACCTTTCTTTTTAAATAAATAAAACTAATATTTTATTTATTTCTTTTATGTTGGCCACCTAAATTAAATAATATTTATTATTTAATTTCTCTTATCACCTCTTTTTCTGTGCCAATATTATCTTCCACCTCAAGTCTTTATTTATCCATGTCTTTCTTCTCTTAATTAAACCTCCACCCTTGATTAAATTATCTTCTAATTTAATCTTGGCCCTTGATCATGATCCTTATTCTAGCCATTCATTTAACTCTTCTCTATAAAAGGATACCTTTAACCCTAATTCATGATTCATTCATAATTCATTCATCATCCATTATCTCTCAAGTCAAGCAAGCTATGGTTTTAACATCTTAAGTCATCAAGATAGCATTCAAGCTCAATTCTAAGGCATTCAAGAGTAAGATTCTTCATCAATTGTTGTAGAAATCCAAGATCCATTATCATGGCAAGTTTTTAGTTACATTTTTTCATGTTTCATTCTCTTATTTCATCATTTTGGTTTAATTACCTAAACAGGGTTTGACCAAGGCAAACCCCCAATCCCTAACAATCAACATTTTCTCTCTTTCTTTGTTTGTTTGTATATTTAGGCACTTTGAAGGTTTGGAAATCATTGAAGGATAAGTTTCAAACTTATTGAAGACATCTCCTTGTTGGATAGGTCAAAATATTCACAAAACATCACTTATAGACTTGAATTTGACAGTTTCAAAACCAAACACCTAGAGGATTAGAAAGTGTAGACCGAGAGCTTCCATTCCCACTTTTGTATTTTTAGAAAAGCTAAAGTGGACTAAGTCACCATCAATGGAAACTTAGTCCCACTGCACATGTTTTTCAGAGTTTTCTGTAGATTTGGAAGCCCATTTGGCTGAAATGGGCTCTGGTGTAGTTTTCTAGATTTGGGACTAAGTCACCCAGAATGGAGTAAGTGTCACAATAGGTCAAAATTTTAGAATCAACAAAATTTCTAGTCCTCAACACATTTCCAGGTGCACACATTCAATTTTATAGTTTTTTGTTTTGTTTCATGGTCATATCTAGGCCATTTAGTATATGTTTGCATATCACAATGTGTTTTCAAACACTTTACATTTCTTTAGTTTTCATTCATTAGTCAATAATTTTTATCAATCTTCAGCATTTAGGGCATTCTATTTAGACATATTTAAATCATATTAGCGTTAGCCTTGAGTGAACCCCTAAGTTTTTGTGGGATACCTTACTCCTTTTAGGTGCAAAACCCTAGAAGTGTAAGAGAGTGCCTATCCCCAAAAATTTGTGGTTCACCTCCTTCTATTTGAGCTTTCACTTTTACAATTTTTTGTTTTAATTCTTTAGCTTGTGCCTTTAATATGACAATTGTCTCCTTTGATTTTTCAAGAATGAACTCATATTTGATATTCAATGTTCTTGCTTCATCCAAATCTTCAAGAGCGAATTAGATTTCTTCAAAATCTACTTGAAAATCATCTAGATTGTTGTCCTAGCCTTTAGGTTCCATTGAATCTAGATCCATTTCTGGAATAAACATATCATTAATATTTGCTATAGATCCCATGTGTTCAAGTGTAGGATCTACCTTAGTTTTTAGGCTTCTCAGAGGCACTTGGATTTGATACCAATTTTTGAACACATTGTAGTGTTGAGGGGGGTGAATCAACATATATTTAAACTTAATCATTCCCATTTGTAGATTAAACATCACATCACATTAACTAAAAGAAGAGAAAAAATGAAAACATGCACCACACAAGGACACTAGGATTTTTATGTGGAAAACCCAATGAGGGAAAAACCATGGTGAGAGTTAACTCACAATATATGAAGCTCATCACTTACAAAAATTGCAATCTTGTTTAAGGCTCACTACCTAAGGACTTGCAAATTAAAATGCACAACCTTAGGGAAAGATTCAAGGACCTGTCGATACTCACTATCTCAAACCAGGATACATGAAAATTATAATGAGAAACATGAACATGAACTTCTATAAAGAAGAACCAAACATATGTTGATGTTGCAATCCATTTTGCGTACAATTAATCCATCATATTGACTTTGCACAGCTCATATTAAACATATTGCAATATATCACAACCAATCACTTGACAATTGATTTTTTTCTTCTATAAATACCCTTTCCAACAACTCAAAACCTCAATTAGGTTGGCTCCAAGATGACCTTTAGACAAAACAGAGGATACAACATAGGTTGGCTCAAAATATATATATTATGAAGAGAAAATGAGTTGCAGATCAACACAAAGAATAATAGGACCAAAAAGAATCTCAACACATCCTCCAAAGAAAAAAATATTAATTAGAACCAACTGTAGATGAAGGAAACAAGACCATCGGCCCAAACAATGAGAACACCACCAAAACAACCAATTGTTCAACTTTACACCACCAGGGAGCGACCAATTTAAACATTAAGTGAACCAAGATGTGAATAATGTAGTCTATGCATGATATCTCTTTAACCTTATTATGTAGTATCTAATCATTATGTGTTGGCGCAAGAAAAACACATATTGAATTGAAGAAAATGAAGCATCCCAGATAGACTGTAACACTCCAATACTTAATATTTTGCATTGTTGTACACTAAAATATATGAGACTTGCAAGGATGAACCCATACACTTTTTTGAGAATATTCCCAAGTCTACACAACCACACCTATCACTTTGGAAGAATGTAAAGCATTTCATCAAGCCTTTATCAAAACTTTTCTCTATTAGAGCATATATCAGAAATTTGTCATTTATAGCTTTCACTGTACAAGGACTTGAATTATTGAATATAACAACTTCACATATCAACCATATTATATTCTAAACCACAAGACAAAATATTTCTCTACAGAGGGATGCAGTACAAAATACCATGAATCCATTTTAGAGTATACATTGTGAATGCCTTAACAAATCTTTTGCAATTTATCGCAATGTTCAATACACCAAACATGAATGATATTAAAGTAGGCATGTAGGAAACATATTGGAACAAGTGTACCCACCTCTATATCACACATAGAAATCAGATAGATCACCATTCCACCTCATACAACATGACTGACTTACACTAGTTGATATCACTACACATCAAATATCCCCAGAGTATTATTTAATCTTCAACATACACATTTGTCATCAATGACAACACATATTGAGTTGACATAAATAACAATACCTATTTCCAATATGTAGAATGACTTCCCATTCTAGATAGGAATATTCAGGAAGTGATGAAACCCACCTCAGGTCATAAGAACCTAAAAACCCAACTAAACAAGAGCTAATAGGTAGAGATGGAAGGTTGTGTTGCACATGAACCTTTCCAAGGATAAAATGGTTGTTGTAAGTCAAATTTGGGTCTAAGAGTCCACACAAAAATAAGGTACAAGAGAAAATATTCCAAGCTCCAAGTAAACAAGGGTATATATGTGGGTACTTGAACCCAATATCCAAATCATAAAATAATAAAATATTCACACAAAAAATCACACTTTCAAAGTAAAAAAATACATCCCAATTATTACTTATAGGCACACACACAATTTTAGTAAACAAAAAAAATTAGAATAAGGAACATTCTATTTCATCAACTCTAAAATTATAATCAGTACAATCATTTTACAAATTTACAAACACTAGAATACATTTGGGAGTCTTCAATCCTCCTCTTTCTTCTTCATGTTTGCTACATATTCTTTTGTATTTGATACTTTTGTTATCAAATACTCTTCCTTTATGCTCATTTCTCTTCTGACCCTTCTTCCCTTCCTCTAATCTATTCTTCTATAAAAACTCCCAAAAATATAAAATATTTCCCCCAAAATCCTACCTAAATTTAGTGTATCACTTAACAATCTCATAATAAATGCTTACAACTCATTCAAGTGAGTTCAAAAATCTCTTAAAATGATTCTCCTTCATTTTCATTGATGTTCATTAAATGTGTTGTAGGTAGGCTATTACAACTTCAAATGGCAAAAAAGATCAAATTTCAAAATGCTACGATCATGCAAAGTGGTAGGTGAAGCCTAGAATGAATAAAAAAAAGGTTTTAAAAAAATATGATACCCTTGCATCATACTATCGAGCTATTAAATTTTGTTAGCCCCTACTCACTAAGTTAAACTCTATATTGCTACGGGTTGATGGTCCTAATGCTATAGGTCAACAACTCTATCATCTTACATCAATTGGAATGATTCCATCTCTATGTGGTTTAACCACATGGAATCCTCCACTAGCATGTCCTTTCATTTCACTAAATACTCACAACACTCCTTTCCCTTTGTCTTTCTAACCACTCTAGAATCCAAAATACATTTGATTTTCACTTGTTCTTGCTTGGGTAGCTTCTCCATCCATTTTTTAGTCAATGCTTTCTCCTTTCCTACTGTTGTGATGTCTCTCCCTCGTAATAAGTATGTAAATCTGAAACATTGAAAATTGGTGAGATTTCCAAACCTATAGGGACTACTAAATTTGACTCCATTTTTCAACGAATGTTCATCGGTTGTTCGACAAACATTTGTTGGACAATCAACAAATTGACAAAAAAAATTTTGTCGCTATTTTTTCATCGAAATTTTGATGATGAATTAAACATCAAAATAATGGCACAGATTTGTCGATCGTCAGCATCATAAAATCACTCAGATGTTCATTGGAATATCGATGAAAACTTCATGTATCAACTGATGAATTACAACCAAAATGCAATTGCAATGGCTCTTCCGAAGCGTCGAAACAACACCAGAAGTTCATCGCAATTTCAATGAAATGGGCAAGGAGTTACGACGAAGCCTTCGTCACAGCTATAGCAACTTCGTCGGACCTTTTTCAGTGATTCGTCAGTGGCCTTCATCGAAATTGCAATGAAACAATGCAATTTAAAAAAAATATATTTGTTGAAATGTACCATTACGGAGACTCTTGGCGATGACCACCGAAGCCAACCCAGTAGTGAGAGATCAATCATCAGCACAGGATAGAAAACTCACTCTAATAGTCCATGTCTTATTGATGACTTCCATCAGCAAGAAAGATCCAATGGCACACAAATCTGACCTCTTCAGGAGTTTTGAACACTACTGGTTATCAACAAGACATTCTGAGGGTCTCGCCAATTAAACAAGTGTCTAAGAGCAAGTAAACAAATGGAACCTATTAATTTTCTTATTTTGGGGTTCTTTAAATCATAGAATAGATACCATCTTCTTGTGTATAATGTACTTATATTCATATTTGAATTTGAGACCAATTTTCATTACACATTCCATTTTACTTGCACAGAGTATTCTATAAGCAATATATAGATAATGCTAGATGATTTATGGTTTTGTACAACTCTACCTATCATCAGAGTTCTGCTATTCCCCCTAGAGAATCCTACAACTTAGACAAGTTTATAATACCAAGTCAAATAATATGAAAAAGACTTACTTCCATACAAATTAAATGATTATTCTCACAATGGAAATTGTCTAATTACAACAACAATTCCATGAAAGGTTATCCATGCTTCATAAGAGATGACTGATCATACATACAGACTACAAGATGCATAGAAAAAGTATTACACTTGAGAACAACCAAGGGCTAACAAGGGAAGGAGTTAAGAAACGTCTAGATTGAAGAGAAAATGTGTAGGGAAAATGTTGAGCAGTGTCAAGAGAATAGAGCTTGTAGAACATATTCTTGACCTAATCAAGCTCTTGAACAACTTAAACAAAATTAAAATACTAACACATACATGAGACATGTAATGAACATCCAATATCTGCTATCTTTTTCATTAATGTAGAGGTAGGTAAAGGAGAAATAATTATAATTGTAACACTATTCATAGTCCAGTAAATTATGTTCGTAATTTGTGTTCAATGGACCTCAGTTTTATCATTGTACTGCCCATCTAATACCATATTTTAATCTAGGGTTCAACTATCTTAGATCTAAAGAAGCACCTTCAATTAACCATTAAAGTACTATAAAATAGGGTAATACTTTTACTTGAGAAAGATTGGGTACACTTGTAGGATTAAATTTCTCGCAATCATCAGGATTTATTGGCACACATACACAACCTACAACATATGAAGTAATGGATGACTACAAGTTAGTGAAATGGTCCTTAATATGTGACTGGTTTGTGAATTGATTGGTAGAAAATAAGGTTACAAACAGATCTACATGAAAAATTATGAGGAAAATCTACTGTAATCATCAAAATAGATGAAAAGTGCAAAGGAAAGAGTCGAGCTACATATCTAGAGCCTAAAAAAAACACATGCAAAAAACAAAAAAAAAAGAAAAAACCGGTTTTTGGATGAATACAAAATGGTGCCTTCAGCAAGTGATTCATATGCTTTCACACCTAACAGGACATTAAGAAAATTTTAGTCTTCCTCTATTTAACTACTTACAGAAGAAACACAACAACCAATATTATATACCTCCATGTCTATCCGAGGGTAGGTATAAGAGAAAAAAAATCCTCAATGAAATAACGAAAAATATCAATGTGTGTGTAGGTTTGTATTACTCAAAATATCATTTCACTACCTAAGGAAAAATACCAAAGTGATGTTTTAAATTTCAATCTTCAAATAGGCTCCCTTATTGCTAGACATGCATATAAAAGCATTATTTGAGCTCTAAACTATTCAAATATTAAGGATTTAATTAGCTATAAGATGGAAAGTTGTTGTTTAGACATAATCCATCATCTTTAACATATATTTATTCACTCCTAGCGCTTCAGATAAATTTGTTTAAATGAGACAAAAATGTGAATCTTTTATGACAAAGAAAATTCTTAAAAGGAGGGGGAGAGAGAAAAGGGTAGGGGGCAAGAGAATTCTTGAATGTATAGAAAAGTATAACATTTTGATCATTATAAAAATGAAACGAATCTTAAGTTTGAACCATTAATATCATTTACAACATTTATGATCAAGAATGAATGTAAGTAGAGAAAATTTTGCATACCTGCAAATGGTACAAAATTTCGTGGTTAAGTGGAAGCCTCCCATCAACAACAAGATCCAAATATCCGTGTATCTATCTCAATTGAGCCTCTAAACCCTTCAGAGCTGCCAATTTTTCCACTAACTTGTTATGCACAAAAGTCAAATTTTAGAGTTATGTCACCACTAAAATAGAAGAAACAAAGCTTTGAAACCAATTCCACACACAACACAATGTGGTATTCATACAAATCCATACAAACAAACTAAACTTAAAACATTGGAATGGAAACAACTTCGAATTATGATGTAGAGAGTGGATTCAGGGTATAAAGAATCATTTCTCTGCCACCATAGTGAAAAGTTAGCACTTTCTTTCATCTTAGCATATTGGTTTGATGCTTCAAACGATGCATTTATTATATTGAAAAGTGCATTACCTTATTGAGCTTCTCTTTGTTTCGAGAATAGTTTAATATTCTCTACTTAGCAGGGCCAAC
>VDFB02281492.1:280551813-280590936 GCA_007258455.2 Sequoia sempervirens | reverse complement strand
CTCTCCCTCTCTCACCCTACCTAGACAACTCTAGATCTCTCTCTCTCTCTCTTAAAATTATCCCTCCCTCTAAATACATACATAAATACATACATACAAGCATAATACATATGTACATACAATCCTACATACATACAAGCATACATGTACATGCGTAGATACAATCTTACATACAAGTAGGCATATATACAATATACATGCATTGATACATATAGGCATACATACATACATACATGACATACAAGTATATATGTGCATACAAACATACAAAAATATAAGCATACATTCAGTAGAGTAGCATTTAACATAGAGCAAGACATAATGCGAGCGTGTTATACTGGGCTCGTGTTATGTCGTGCTAGACATGCTACCCACAAATGAAAAAAATAATGTCAAAACTGAGATATAATGTACTCATGTTATATCTTACTTTGGGAATCCCCAAGCCTTGGGATTGGTATTTTCCTTGGAATACCAACCCAAAAGCTTGGAATTCATTCCCAATGAACAAAGATGTGTTTTTGCAAATTCTACAATATTTCACATAATTGGGTTCATGCTCACTATTAGGATTGCAGGTGGTTCAATATCAAACAAATTGAATATCTAGGTAATGTTTGGTTCTCACTTAGCTATCCAATGATGTATTTTCTTTCACTTTCTGACAATGTTAAGCCTTTCATCCATAATTTCTTTTGTTTGTATGTCTCTTTTTGGAAAAAATCAGTGTTTGGTGTTTTTTTGTTATAAATTAACCGTTCATTGAAATCTCAAGTAAATTACATTTTTAGAAACTAGACTCCATTCTACAATTTTATTTTATTTTAAATCAATTAGTTTCCAAATTTTGTAGGGGTAGCATAGCCAAAATTTTGTTTTTCAGGAAGTGTCCACTTTGAAAATTAGTAAAAAATAAAATATTCATTAAAAAATTATCAGAAAAATTATGCATTAACAACATACTATTAACTAACTTTTAATCGTAGCGATTTTAAAAATACTAAAAAAAGGTTCACTATATGAGGGTCGTACAAGAGTTGCTATGTTATGTTTTTCTGACAAAAACAAAACCAATTTGTGTGCCTCCCTTGTTTCAACCCCTTAATCTCAACCATTTTAAAAATAAATTAGTAGTTTAGAAAATAGCCTCAGAGCACTTTGATCCTTCTTTTTGTTCCATCTCAAAATTTTGAGTGTAATTGTCCTCAATTTCACGTCAAAGGTCAGTATTTCCTAATTTCAAAAAAAAAGTGGCCACTTAAGCCCCCTTTTTGGGAACCATCTTGGTGCACTTACCCTTCTACTCATTTTAGTTCTTGCCATTGCATGATCATGTATCTTGTTTTGCTACAAATCATTCACCTTATGTGTGTCCTTTTGTGCTCATGTTGGCTTGAATTAGGATCTTGGATCCTATTGAATTGACTGCCTCCTCGATCTATTTCATCCTAGACCATTTGCATTAGTACACTCGAACTCCTCTTGAATGTCTACTTTAGTTTGATTTTGAAGCAAGTTCATCCTACCACTAAAGTGGGGGCTAACTGTAGCATAGAAAAAAATATCTCTTTCTTGATATGGGAATAATCAATGATAAGTTGGACTTAATGATGTCTTGGTCTAGTGTTGAGAGGTTTTTTACACATCCACATTAGGTCTTGGACCCTTACAAACTAAATAAAATGAATGTCTTGTAAAGGTGATGTAAAGTGTTGTAAATGACTTTCACACTTTTCTAGACTTTTATTAAGCATTTAAGTCTAATGGACCTATTTTTCCCCTAATTCAATGTTATAAAATATATTTAATTGCATTCTCACATTAATCTTGAAGGCTTGTAAACTAAACCTGGTTTTAATCTAGTGTTGTAATGTGTTTTACACATTCACATTGGTTCTTGTGCCTTTCTAGGCTATCTGGACCTCATTTTAATGTTGTAAAGTATATTTAATCACACTTTCACATTTAACTTTGTGTTTGTAACCCTAATTACCCTTTGTATCATCATTAATCAAACCCTATGACCCTATATTGTGTATCTTGAGGCTTATTTTGATCAAAGACTCGATAAAATCAACATAAGAACTAAAATTCTTCACTCCTTGACATCCCAACTAGAAAAAGAGCCCTTGTTGGACCCATTCACAACTTTGGGTGAATGAGTTCCATCTAGGTGGGACTAAGTCACCCAAGATGGTGAATGAGTCCCATTTCTAAGGCTATTTTTGAGGTTCAAACAGGAAAAAATGGGTTTTAAGTTTAATTTTCTTCCATGTCGGCCTTGGGGATCAAATTAATGGGAATTTGAGTAGGATTTCCTATATAAACAAGCCTTTAAACCCTAATTCATAATTCATTCATCATTCATTCATCATTCATTATCTATCTCAAGTCAAACAAGCTAGGGTTTTAGCATTTTGAGTCATCAAGATAGTTTTCTAAGGCATTCAAGGGTAGATTCTTTATCTATTGTTGTAGAAATTCAAGATCTATCATCACAGAAAGTATCTAATTAAATTATTTCATGCTTCATTATCTTATTTCATTGTTTTGGTTTAATTATCTAAAAGGGGTTTGACCAAGGCAAACCCCCATGCCCTAACAATAAATATTTTCTCTCTCCTTGTGTGATTGCAGATATGAATACTTTGAAGGCTTGGAGATGATTAAAGATAGGTTGCAAACTTTTTGAATTCATCTCCTTGTTGGAATGGTCAAAATATCCACAAAATGTCACTTACAGTGTTGAAAATTAGGGTTTCAGATCCAAACACCTAGAGGAACAAAAAGAGCAGTCTGAGAGCTTCTATTTCCACTTTCGAGTTTTTTGAAAAGAAAAAGTGGACGCATATGCCATTAGTGGTGTATGAGTCCTACTATACATATTTTTTAGAGATTTTTGTAGATTTAAATACCCACTTGGCTAAAACAGGCTTCGAAATAGTTTTTCAGATCTGGGACTAAGTCACCCAGATTGGTGTATGAGTCCCAGTTGGCTTTTGCATTATTTTTTTTAGGATTCCAGACCTCCATTTTATCCTTCTTCAATTTCCAGGTGCACACCTTCAGTTTCATCAATTTCTGTTATAGTTTACTTGCATTTCTAGGTTATTTTGCATATCACAATGTGTTTTCAAATATCTTGCATTTTCTAAGTGTAGACTTATTGGTGAAACCTTATTTGCTGTTATAATTTCCCTTGAACCTTCCCTTTGTTATATTTTAACCTTTTTTGCATTGAAATCTCAAGGGTTTGTTCTTGAATGAACTATTGATCTTTGGCTCTCTCCTTTTATGTGCAAAACCCTAGAAGTGTAAGAGAGCCCCACTTCCAAAAATCTTCGGTTCAACACCTTATTTAGTAGGGTGAATTTTTTATGTGACAAAATTACCATGATGAAAACTTGGCAAATAGTCGTCATGTGTAATCCATACCCTCTTGCACTCTACACTTGGGGGAAAGTTTCATCCATCTATCCTACCTATCACACCCTCCTTTATCCTTCATTTTCTATCCATTATCCTACTTACATTCATCCTCCCTTTTCCCCTTTTATCTTGATGAGGCTAAGGATCTTCATATACATCATGCATTATATCCTTACATCCTTCTTATCCTATCCATATCATTCATTCCATATCCTACATCCTATCCAAATCCATCTTCCCTTCCCATATTTGATCTTGATGAAGAGCCTAGGGGTCAAATATAATTGCATCCATATCCTATCCACTTGATCTTTATCATCCTATATATCCATATCCTCCATCCTATATCCCCTATCCTACTTCCATCCTCATATCCTATCTCATTTCTCCCCTCTGTCACCCTTGATCTTGATAAAACTAGGGGTCAAAGATGAATGCATTCATATCCTTTATGCACTATCCTTTCATATCATACATCATTCATCATATTCCATCCATGATTGCACCACCTCTAGTGTGAGGAATCTTAGTCATTTCCAACTATTCCTTGGAGCTCCATCTTCTTATCCTCCATCCACCATCATCCTATCTCTCATCACCATCCATTATCCATTATCCATTATCCTATCTAGTCCATCCAAATGTAATCAATCGTAATCCATGCAATCCAATCTTGTAATCTAGTGAATCATCCATAAGCAATCCATGATTTCAATCCAAATCAGCTGATAATATATTGATCCACTTTAAAATCCATTAAATTATCATAGGGATATGTCTTTCTATATCCTCATGTTGTTGTGGGATGTGTCCTTCCCATATCAACAATGTCATCATTATCATTAATCAATCCATTAATCGATTTTCAACTTGTCTTGGAGCATAGTCCTTGGTTGCTTTTGGTTTGTTGTGCATGCTTGCTTATTTCTTGTGTGTTTTATCATTCTTTGCATTTCTCATGGTCTTTTACTATCTATTTTCACAAGGGAATCATGGTGTTATGGGGCATATGTTTGCACTTAACCTTTTTGATCATGTACTTGGCACATTGTCATCATGGTTCCTTATACCTTGTGAATAATTTCAAGTACAATATCAAATCTAGGTTTCTCACATCATTGTAGCATGATCATCACCAATTCTCCTTCTCTATCCATATTTTTATCATCTTTATCCTTTTATCCTTCATCCTTTAAGTCCTATCATCCATTTCAAGAGCACGCTCATGTTCTTTGAACCCACATGTCCTCTCAAGGGAGCATACCACTACCTCCTCATCATCCATCCTCATCCTCGCTAGTGACTAGGGCATCATGTTTATACTCCTAATCCATGTCCTACTCACCATTTTTTATTCTTTGAAATGATGTTACCTCTCTTAACTTTGCAACATCATCTCAAAGAGGGGAAAAATGTAGATACCTAAAAAATGTCCTAACCCAACCACACCTCATTTTAGCCTATCCTATCCCATTATTTAATTAATTAATTTACCCATCACCTTTATCCCACTTTATCTTAGCCAATTAATTAATTAATTAATTATTAATTAGATTAATTTAACATTTTCCCTTCTCCTAATATTTCGATCATCCTTATTCTCCACCTTTAATTAAATAAATTTTATATTTATTTAATTAAGCCTGGCCTTATCCTCAAATCCTCCAACTAAATTAATTAATTAATTATCAATTAATTAACTAATTTAGGATAATTAATGCCCATTACCCTTTTCTTCCATTATTTAATTCCACTTTATCCCCTATCCTTATCCATTTAATCATATCCATTGATTCCATTCACATGGATCACAATCTAAACTTGTCACCAAATGACAAGTTTCCCCTTCACATGTCTAGTCTTTATCCCAAAAGTTGAACTAACTTTTCATCTTAGCCCTTTATTTAATATCCCAAAAGTTGAACTAACTTTTCATCTTAGCCCTTCATTTAATATCCCACCTCTTAATCTTATCCATCCATATAAGTATGTTTCCCTAAAACTAGCCCTTATCCCTCATTTGACACTTGTCACAGTGTGATCCCACAATACTGGTTTGGTTTACAATTTATGGGAGATCCTGATTTTTGCTAGAATCACATATTTTTAGAAAATATAATTATTTAAGCCATTAAAAGTTCCATTTAAAGGATTCAAATTGAAGAGGATTTCATCGAACCACCTTAGATCAAACCCCCTTGGATAGAACCCTTCTAGTTTTAAACTATACCTATAACAAAGTCTCCTTTACACCTATCAAAATGTTGATAAAAACTAATTTTGATTTACCTTTTGTGGGATCATATGAATTCATTTTAAAAAAAAAAATTGTAAGTATGCAATCCTTATTATAAGCTTCCCAAACAGTATAATTTTAAATAAATTTAATTTTATTATTATATTTATTTTTTATTTCTTGTGAATGTAGGTTTTTCATCGAAAATCAAGCTCCCTATTTTGCACATGTGGAAAAATAGCAGATTATCAAAAAAAATTAAAAAATATTAGTGCACTCTATATTGAATTCCTTGATCCAACAAAAAAAATTGAATTTCGATACATACAAAAAAAGTTATGTTGTATACAGTCCGCCTAATGTCTGAATTGTAATTAGTTTAACTTTGAAACTTGATTAAGGAAAAAATATTCAATAAGACACTATGAAATCAAATGAAAGTGCTACATATCATAGTTAAAAATATAAATTTGAAAAAATTAGAATTTTATCCTTCATGGAAAAAAAGTTATGTTGTATACAATGAGCATCACTCCTTAAAAATGTTGTTTACTGAAAAAAAAATTAGTTTTTGAAGGAGATGGAAAAAGAAGTGCAATCTAATTCCAAATTTTTTGAAAAACTTGTGTGTGTGAAAATTAAGTGCGTAAATGAATTAGAACAAGTTCAAACACACCAATAGAACATTATAACAAAAACAGAAATATAAAAGGAGTAGAGAAGCACAAACTCAGTATCTTGTTTCCGTTGTCGTCCTATCGTCCTCTATCCTTAGTGTTTTTGTAGATTCCAGCCTTGTGTTCTCAGATTATGGGCTAGGCTCAACAAACTGTCTTCCTAAAGGAACGAGATTTTGCTATGATATGAATGCATGATTAAGCTATGATGTTGATTTTAGCTAAGAAACTTGAAATAAACATGATGCTATGATAAATGAATACTAAATGAATTAAATGCATAAACTCTACTTAATTGCCTATTACCAATGTTTGGATTCACACAGGTATTTATAGAGCTTTCTGAATGATTCTGATTGGCTGTCTCGATTGACGGTTGTGATAATTCCTGGCAGATCAAACGGCTGAAGATAGATGAAATTGAAGGAGAAGATAGAAGAACCCTAGAAACAGATTTTTCTATTTTATTATGAAAGAGGAAAAAGAAGAGAAGATAAGAAATCATCTTTCTTTAAAAGAATAAAAGAAAGATTTAAAGCTAATAAATAATCAATTAAAAAAATCAATTATTTATTTGTGGAGGACATTCAGCTTTTCTTAATTAAATAAAATATTTAATTAAGCTTTTAAAAGAAGAAGAAAACTTGTGGTGGGAAAAGAGTTTAATCATGTTTTATTGAAAAAAGCAGAATATCTCATAATTAAATAAAATATTTAATTATGATATGAGAAGATTGCACAATTAGGTTAAAATACCTAATTTTGATTTAGAAAGAAAGCATAAGATATTTTTAATTAAATAAGATTTATTTAATTAAATCACTTTTATGAAAATAATTAAATGAAACATTTAATTAATTAGAAGAAGAATTAAAAATAGAAGAAAGAGAAAATATTTAAACTTAATTAAATCAAAGATTTAATTTAAATTCAAACAATGATAATTAATTTAAATAAATAGAATGTATTTATTTAATTAATTAAGTGGACGTATGAAAATAATTAAATAAAATAAATTTATTTAATTAAGGAAGAAGAATAAGATGAATGAACAATATAATTAAATTAATTAAATTTAATCATATGTAGAGGACCTTAGAAGAAATAATTAAATAATAAATATTTAATTAATTGTCAGGATTATAGACATGACCATTTTTATGCATATAAAAAACTATATTTATAATCTACAAAAAAATGTCACAAGTCACTAGTTGTCATCATCTTCAAACTCCTCATGGTTTAGCCGTTGTAGATGCCCGAAAGTGAAGATTTAGTTAGAAAAAATCAGTTCAGTGTCCAATTTGGCCAAAAATTGTAAACCAGTATTGTGGGATCATTCCACATGACTAAAACTTCAATCCAAACCTTATCTTCTCATTCAATCCTAGCCATTCATCATGAATGCATCCAAACCCTCCATTTCTTCCATCTTATTTCTATAAATGAGAGGCCTCCCATCCCATTTACATCAGTATATTTTACGCTAATGTCATGCTACTAGAATTTATATTAATTCATGAGCAACCACATTCAAATATTCAACAACTCAATATAATGAATTTAATCTTTTGAGGTTTGCATGTGTTTTGGTTTGATTTAAGCTATTTTTATGCATATTTCTATTCTATCCATTTTACATGCATATAAAAAGATTGATCGATAATTATTCAAAGTACAAATGTATATTTATACTATGAATAAAATATACAGTTATCATAGTTAATAAAATTGCTAACTAAATTCTTGTAGCCACATAAACAATTTGATGTAATATAATAAATCTATGTGAACATTAACTCTTAACACATTAATTTAAATATTTGGTGCTTATGGTGATGGAAAATTATTATATCCCAAAATTGTTTGATTATATCAAAGTAAGACATATAAATCAAAACTTTAAATCAGATTTTATTTTTTTATCACCCATAGTAGCTAAACCATTAATAATTTGAAGATGATGTGAACTAATGATTTTTTATATTTTTTATGTAGATTGTACATGTATTTAAGAGAAAAAATTAGACATGGTTTGTGATTTTTTCTACATAAGCTTGAATGTCTTAGTTTTCTAGTTAACAACATTTTTAAAAAGTGACATTACTTGAATAATACTTTACTTTATTTGTAGAAAGGATAAAATTATATATTTTTAACATAGATTCCTAACATCAATATCTAGTGCACATATATTTTTTCATAATTTTTATTGCATAATATATTTTTTTTATAACTTTTTGAAGTGCGATTAACTATAATTCAACCATTGGTTATTTCGGTAATGCATAATTTTTTAATTCATCAAAAAAAAAAAATTATTTTATTGAAATAAGAACATCAATACTTAGTGTACAAATATTTTTAAATTTTTGTCTTTATTTTATTCACATGTGTGAAACAAGGACCTTGATGTTCAATGTAGAACCTACATTCACTATAAATAGAAAGTAAGTATAATAATTAAATTAAATATATTTAAAATTATACAATTTTGGAAAGCTTATAGTAAGAGCTACATACTTACAAGAACAAATTTGTAAATGACTTTATTTGATCACCCAAAAGGTGAATCAAAAGTGGTTTTTTGTCTACATTGTGATAGATGCAGATGAGACTCTATTGAGGGTTTGATTTAAGACTATAGGGGTTCTATCAAAGGGGATTTGATTTAAGAGGGTTTTATCTAACTCTCTTCAATTAAAAACCTTTATATTGAACCTTGCAAGGCTTGAATTATTAAATTTTCTAATAAGTATGTGATTTTCAACAAAAATCAGAATCACACACAAAGTAGACACATTATTGTGACACCACCCAAAAACAAAAGAAAATGATTGTTCATCATCCAATCTTAATGATAGATTATTATTGTAATTTAATCTAGTATAAATAAGCTCATAAAAATTCAATTGAGTATTTCTATATGTATGTATGTATGTATGTATGTGTATATATACATATATACATTCATATACAAACACATATATACACATATACATACATATACATATATAAACATTTATATACACATCATAAATATATACATACATACATATATATACATGTACATGTGTGTGTGTGTGTATATATATGTACACCAACAATTGTCAAACAAATGGTGAATGCATTCAAAACAAGAGAGAAAACCACCTCTATCCAATAGGGTTCCACTGATGGATTGGTCTTGGGCTAGCCCAAAATAGAGGAAAGAAATAAGGATATTGGGGGTTCTAAACCAAATGATGACCAATGCACCAATGGTGTCCTGATGGATAAAGATGAATTGGTGCTCAATCCAAAGGATGAGGTTAACTAAAAAACATAATGTTAGCCAAGGAAAGAATAAAGAGTTTATTGAAGCAACCCCTAGAGAAAACTAGGGGTCTAATAGAAAAAAATTAGGGGACAAAATGGACCCTAAAATTCCCTTGTGTTCAAATGAGTCCAAGTGCCTTAGAGGCCCTGAGCCTTCAGGGTATGTAGAGGGCTCAATTGCTAAGGATGTCAAGAAGGGGGGTTTGATCTCAAAGTAGGGAAGTTACAAAGAAAAGGAAGAGTGCAAAAGAAAGAAAAAGAAACTTTTATCCTAGTAGGGAGAGGGAGCCTCAAGCTTCTTGCCAAGTAAAAAAAGAAAAGAACATTGTAGTCATCCTAAGCCCCACTACTTAAAGAATGAAAACAAAGGAATGGGTACCTAAGTGTTTTGATAACTTCATACTTGAAAAGGTATGTTCCACTAACATAGAATCCAAATGACCCTTAACTACATCTCATGGAATGCAAGGGGATTGGAATCCCATGACAGGAAGCAGATTGTAAGAAGATTCTTAAACCAGATTAAGAGTAAGGATATGGTGCTCATTCAAGAAGTGAAAACAACAAGGTTTTCCCTTGAAACAAACCTTAATTTTATTTGGAGGGAGGTTGTGCACTGTCACTAAACATGATAAGGGGAGGGGGCATCCGTCCTCATATCCAAGGAATGGAACCAATTTGTCTCTAGATCTGGAGTCTCTCCCTGCAATAGGGTAGTTTGGGTTACCCTAAAAAAGGAGGAGTCTACATTTGGGATCAGTTCCATTTAAGCACCCAATGAGTACAAGGAAAGGATCAAGCTATGGAAGTGGCTAAGTGAACTAGAATGTATACCATGGATTCTAGGAGGTGACTTCAACATGATTGAGAATTCTAAAGAAAAATTTGGGGGATTGACATGGAATGGAAGGGGAATGAGAAATATTTTTGGATGAAGATGAAATCCAAGTTAAACCTTGTTGATCCTATGGAGGGTCAAAAAAAGGATTATCCCAGTATCTAGTACAATTGGTGTAATGCTCAAAGGGGTAGTAGGAGAATCTATTATCGACTAGACAAATTCTACCTAAATAAAGACCACTTCATTATAAACTCATTTAGAGATGGAGGAAAGGTAGAGGTGCACCTCTACACATTATCAGATCACCACCTAATTAAATCAAGATTCATCCTCAAAAATTTGAATGGAAATGCAAGGAAAAAAGGGGGAGGATTTCTCCTCAACACAAAACTACTTAATGAAGAAGATTGTACAACTGCAATAAAGACCCTCAGGAACATCAAATCTTGGATGTATAAAGGTTTAAGCGCAACTGAGATATGGGATCTCAACACCAAGTGGTGGAAAATATTGTTCCAAATAGTGGGAAAGAAAAAGGCTATGGATAGGAGAAAAGAAGAGGGTCTCTTCCAGGAGAACCTTCTTCAGGCAGAATCATATCTTCAAGAAGATCCAAGAACTGAGATTATGGGTAGTGAGCTCATGTGTATCAAAAAATCCTTATGGAGGCTGCAAGAAAATAAAATCAAAGGGAAAAGTGTAAGGGCCAAGCTCAACTAGCTTAACAATGGGGAAAAAGGGACCATTTTTTTCTTTAGAATCCTAAAAGAGAAAAATATTAAGTAGGAGATTGAGAAAATTCAAGTAGATGGGGTGGCATATATAACTTGATCAAGAAGACATAAAAAAGAACTTCCTCATTTTTTATATGAACTTATTCACCTCTGAAGGGTGCATAGAAGGTTTTTCTAAATCAAGGAATACTCTCAAAAGAATCATTCCAAAAAATATTGGAGAAAAAGATGTAAAAGAAATCCTTAAAGAGGTATCTAAGAAGGAAACTAGGAAAGTAATTTTATCCCTACAAAATGATAAAACACTTGGGGAAGATGGCCTCCCTGTAAAATTTTACAAAGCATTTATAGAGTGGATTGTTGATGATTTGTACCTAGTATACCAAGAAGCACAAGAAAAAGGGTCATTGGGTAGGAATATCAACAAGGGGATCATAAAATTACTTCCCAAAGAAGGTGATAAAACACTAGTAAAAAATTGGAGACCAATAACATTGCTAAATGTATCTTATAAAATACTTACAAAAGTTTAGGCAAGAAGACTGCAAAATATACTGTCAATGTTCATAAACAACATCCAAATAGGATTTATCAAAGGAAATTATATCCTAAATAACATAATCACTAGTTGGGAAGCAATGGAGTGGGAAAGATACTCCAAATAGGATGCAACAATGCTACTTCTTGACATCAAAAAAAGCTTATGAAAGGGTTGAGTGGGCATACATAAGGTTAACTTTTGAAGCATTTGGGTTTCCAAGAAAAATTTGTAACATGGTTAGTACAATGTTCAAGGATGCAATGGAAAAAATAGATGTTAATGATTCTCTCACCAATGAATTTAATCTGGAAAGATCGATTAGATAGGGTTGTCCCTTGGCCCCCTCCTTTTTTTTCATTTTGTTTGATTCCTTGCACTACCTTTTAAGGGTCAATGATATCACCCCATGGGTGAGAGGTATAATCTTACAAGATAATAATGAACTCCTCAATATATAGTTTTTTGATGACATGCAACACTATTTCCCACCCTAGATGAAACTAATATAACAAACTTAATGGTCAAGCTAAATTAATTCTATGCAACATCAAGTGCTAATATTTCTCTTGCAAAATCCATCATGTTGAGATGGTAGGAAAAAAACCTAGACTAGCTAAGGAAGTTTGATATTCAATGGCCCCCCAGAAACAAGTTAGGTACTTGGGCATCCCATTTGCAGTTTGTCTAAACCTGAAAGGAATGTAGTTTTGGATAAAGGGTAAAATAGAAAAGTAGCTTGGGAGCTTGAACATGTAGTACCTTTCTCTGGCTAGGAGGGTGCAAGTGTCCCAAAAAAATATTGTCATCTTATAGCCTATACTTTTCCTCAATGTGGATGTTCAATAATTACCAAGTAGATGAGATATAGAATTTAAGATAGGAAGCTTCCTATGGTTATATGGGAAGGATAAAAGGAAGAAGCATTTTTTCAAATGGAGTCAATGTTGTCTAAGAAAGTTTGAATGGGAGCTTGGCCTGAAGGGCCTAAGGCTCCAAGGGATGGCTTTGGATGCTAAGTGGATATTCAAAGCCCTGGAAGGGAATGAGGCCTGGAAGGTCTTGGTTAGGAAAAACATCAAGAATGCCACCCCTAAACACACAAAGGCTTGGAAAGGCCTCCCCTTTTATGATCTTCTTAGTAATTGCAACCCTATATTCCTTGAAGGTTCAATTGTCCTCAAGAGCATTTGGAAAGCATGAGAACACATCAAGGATAATATTACAAATTGTAGCTTCATCAAGAACAACATAGTGTCCACCCATAAATCTATTTGGTGGAACCTTGAGAATAATGGTAAACGACTAGCACTACTGCAAGGGTGCTTAATAAGAAGTTGGGCACACAAGGCATCAAATACTTTAAAGATATAATAGAAAATAGCCACCTAAAAGACCAAAATGAACTATATATTGAATACAATCTGCCCAAGTCTAACTTGAGAACCTATATAATATTAAAAGAAAGTTGTAAAGAAATGATTTTCCCAGTTGAATGCAAGTCTAACCCAAATCAGTTCCAAGATTTTTTGTGGAAAGATGGAAATCAACTTTCCAAAATAAATGCTAAATTAATCTTTAACACTTTGACTAATTATATGGAATTCATTGAGCATGTAAACAAAGTTTGGTGCTCCAAACTAAGTAAAAAGGAGTGTTCAAAGGTATTCAAGAGTAACTGGGTAAACATAATTGAGCCAAAAATGGGTTGCTTTAGATGGATTTTGATTTTTCATAAGCTTCTTGTAGTGTTGAAAAAAGTATCCCTTTTTCACACTTAATTTGGGAATAATTAATATTAAAATGAGCTTAATTGTGCCTTGATTTAGTGTTGTAATTTGTTTTACACATTCATATTGAGTTTAGGACCCTTCTTAATAAAATGGACTTTATTGTCACTTATTTAGCGTGTCGTAAAGTGTATCTTTACACTTTCACACTAATATAGGGGTATGTGTAGGATCATGATGGGCCAAAAAGTGGCAATATGATGGCTATGTGGATGATGAATTTTTTTACCCAAAATTGATGAAACAAAAAAGGTTTTTAAAGGAGATTCTCATATTTCCACCAATATAAATTATTCTTTACTTTGAATTTAATAAGTAATTATTATTCATTTTCTATTCAAATTACAACTAAAGGCCTAATTGATAGACTGATTGAAAAAAATCTATAACTTTCAAATGATATCACATTTTTTTAATCCAAAAAATGCATCACATTCTATGTTTCACATACTATAAGATTAAAAAAAGAAAAAAAGAATTTCATGAAGTTTTGACCAAGTTAAGGTGGTCAGACATACAATTTTTTTATATTTTTTAAAAGTTGTAATAAAAAAATTATAATTAATTATTTACTTAGAAAAAAATTTACAAAAATGTATGCATCACATCGAGACATGAGTCATATACTTATATCTAAAATCTTATAAAAAAATATTATCATTTTATTGTGGTTAGGGTGGTCAGATAGACACCTACTTCTTATTTTTTCCCTAAAATTTAAGTACTATTCCATTGAAATTTCAAATTTTCACCAAATAGATTTTTTTATTTTTTTTAAACACACCTAGTAGTTTAGAAACTACATTCAATTTTATACAAATTCTATTCTCACATATTATTGAAATAATATAAATAACTTATTCAAATTTTTACGTCAAGTTTCCTAACTCTGATTTTTCTTTTTTTTGCCACTTAAGGGCCTATTTTTTCCATGATGGTCCTGTACATACCCATAGGAATTTATTAATTTAAAATTGAGGTTAATTTTTTTAATTCACCCCTTTAATTCAATTCCAAGCCTAATTAATTACAGATTTCAAGGGATAAATCTCGAGATTCATTAATGATATTACACAACACTTAATTTTTGAGGGTGTGTGTCCTAGATTATTGACCTAGGACCCATTCACCACCTGGAAAATGGGTTCTCACTAGGTCCTACAACCTTACTTTCATATGATCTTTCACATTGTATGAAATGTGTCCTAGTTAAGTGTGCTAAGACCCATTTTCCACATGGAAAATGGGTCCTTAGTTCAACCTAGGACCCCTCTTTGAAATATGTTTTTGGTGGTAAATTTTAATGATCTCAAATCCTAGATCAGATGTTGACTAGTGATATTTGAATTTTAAGAATTAATGATAAGATATGTATAAATACGAGGCTATTTCACTTAGTTTCACCTAGAATATTTCAAGCAAGCTAAGGATATTCAAGACTAAGCATTGATAGAGCATTCAAGAGCATTCTCAAGGCATTCAAGGGCAAACTTGAAGAAGTTTATTACAGCAATCAAGAGTCATTTCATCATATCAAAGGCATAATGTGTCATGCATCTTGTTGAGCTAATGTGTTGATGTAGCATTGAAGATCAATTCAAGAATATTCAAGGCATTGTTTCTAATCAAGTGTTGTGATCAAGATCTACATTCATTGAGGCCACTTCATGCTAGTTTGTATATCTACAATTAAGGTTTGGCGAGTTATTACATATTGTTTTTTATTCATCATTCATTTTATGCATTGTTTCATTTCAAGGTTTAATTACCAAAATGGGGTTTGACCAAGGAAAACCCCTATTCCCTAACAAATAACACTTTCGCTCCTTTGATGTGTAATTGTAGGTTTTAGGTTTAAGAGCATTTGGAGAGAAAAATTGTAGAAAGTTGCAAAGTTGTCAAAGTTGTCACCTTTCTTGCAAGATCGTGAAAACTAAGCTACAAAATTTATTTCTAAGTTTATGACTAGGATCTAGAAGTGTTCACATTGAATAATAGAACCCAAAAAGCATTTTTCTAGAACCATAGCTAGGACCCATTCACCATTGGGGGAATGAGTCCTCAATGAGGCCCAAAAAAGTACTTTTTGCAACATGTACATAACATTTAACCCTCTTAAAACCTACCTTTTGATTGGTATATCAGTTAGGCTTATTTTTTTATACTCAATTACACACTATTACTTACATATTGAATGAAATAGAGTGAAAATTAGGTTCATCATTTTGATTAATTCATTTTGGTGGAACCTATTTTTCTATATTTCACTTCCTTTCAAAACAAGTTCATAAGACATTGGAATCTATAATTTATGCAAGGTTCCAAAAACAATAAAACACATCTTCTTTGAATTCCTTTATGCAAAGGAATTACGGAAACTTTTCTGTGAAAAATAGAGCATATGGGATGAAAATGGAAAACTCAAAATTGTCAGAATTCTTTTTAATGATGGATTTAATAAATTAGGAAAATAAATCTCTTTGTTTTGGCTATGTATCTCAACTGAACTTTTTTTGGCTATATAGAAATCAAGGAATGATAAGAAGTTTGAAGGAACCAAGAGGGAACTTACTGAGTGTGTTAAAAGACACACTATATAATGTTGCATTGCAAGGTTCTCTTACACTGAAGTTCTCTAAGTTTAATTTTCTCAAGTTGCTAGAAGAGGGCACATTAAAGATCAATTTGCATGAGGTATGATGTGGTCACACATGCAAGGATGGGTAGCCAAGTACTGAAATCTTTATGAAAGCCTTGGAAGCATTCCCAGAGGAATTTAATGAGAAGATTTCCAAAGAGGGTCCAAGTGCAAAAGATAAAGGATAACTCAGCAGTGAATACTTCACCAAAGAGGAAATAGCATAAGTTGAAGCTCTTCTAAGCTTTAGGAGCCTAGCATAGGAGGATACAAGACCTTCCAAGGAAGGATAAATACGATATGCTCATATTTCTAATGTTTTATAATTTTGTATACCTTGTTAAAATTTTGTATCCTATGTACATTCTTGATGCTCTGTATAAGACAGTAACATTCACAATGTAAGAAAAAACAAGATATATAATTTAAAGGGCAGCAGTATACACAAACCATCCAGTATAAAGACAACAATTTATACAATTTAAAGAGCACCAATATTTATTATGTAAGGGGTAGAAATATATACACTATAAAAATGGTAAAAAGGGTGTAACAAAAGCATACAAAAATGAAAAGACTTTTGTAATAGTACTACATAGCAAAAACAACATATAATTTCTTTTATGTTCTCACTCTGTCTAATTAAAAAAAGGGAAAATCATAAAAATTCAACAAGTTCAAAACTAAAACAAAACAAACACACCTTTTATATCATATAAAAGCTTAATTACATATAGAATTCAAAAGAATTTATCAACAATAAATTATAAGTGAACAATATCATGTGCAGAAAACAACATATAATATACTTTTTTAGAAATGAGAACTATGCATATCACCACCATGATATAAAATTTTCTTAAAAATTAGTGTTAAAATATTATTTTTCTCAATAGGGTATGTGCAGGGTCATCATGAAAAAAACAGGCCCTTAAGTGGCAAAAAAATTAGAAAAATCAAAGTTAGGCAACTTAACGTAAAAATTTGAATAAGTTATCTATATTATTTCAAAAATATGTAACAATAGAATATGTAGAAAATTGAATGAAGTTTCTAAACTTTTAGGTTTATTTAAAAAAAAAATCTATTTGGTGAAAATTTGAAATTTCAATAAAATAGTACTTAAATTTCAAGGAAAATAATAAGTGTTCGTCTGACCACCCTAACCACAATAAAATGATAATATTTTTATAATATTTTAAATATAAGTAGAGGACTCATGTCCCAATGTGATGCATATTTTTTTATAATTTTTTTCAAAAATAATTAATTATGAATTTTTTATTGCAACTTTTAAAAAAATAAAAACTCGTATGTCTAACCACCTTAACTTGGTCAAAAATTCATGAAATTCAATTTTTTTTTTTAAATCTTATAGTATGCAAAACATAGAATGTGATACATGTTTTAGATTCAAAAAATGTGATACCGTTTGAAAACTATAGATGTTTTTCAATCAATCAATCAATCAGGATTTTAGTCTTAATTCAAATAGAAAATGAATAATAATTATATATTAAATTCAAAGTAAATCATAATTTATATTGGTGGAAAGCTAAAAATCTCCTTTAAAAACCCTTTTCGTTTCATCAATTTTGGGTAAAAAAAAGTCATCAACCACATACTATACACATACCCATCATATCGCCATTTTTTAGCCCATCATGATCCTACACATACCCAATAGTCAAACCATTATATGTCATCCACATCAAAATATGATAAATATTTATCCATATTTTATTAACTAAAATAATTAAAATATTTTAAAATAACCAATAAATTTCAATTTCATATTCCTATCGCTACTTACTTTTACAAATAATTTTGACTATTTTCCACCACAAGCATTATTGTTGAAAAGTTGAAGTCCAAGAAAATAGCTTTGTAATTTTCAACGAACATTTCATTATGGGTGGGGATGAGTAAAATGTTTTGCTTGGTATATTGGCTGTGCATTTCTAAAATTGAATCTGCCATTGAAATCTATCTATTGTCGGTTATCCATCCAGTAGTGGCTAAATTATTAAATAACTACACACTTTCGTCCTCCATCCCATCTATCACCATCCATGCCTGCCATTTCCTGTGTCGTGCTTGAATGACCACATTTTATCTATCGAATAGTCTCTTCCACCTTCAATGAGTGGTAGAGAAAGAATGTCCACCACCTGTTGACCACTGCCACGCAAAAGGATCTTTGAAAAATTAACTTGTTGATGTAATACCACAGTCACAGGGATTATGGAGAAGCTTCATCATTGGCGATTCGGTGTAAAGATGGGTTGTCCGGCTCGATATGAGGAATTCAGTTTAGAATAGAATAGGATTATTGTTTCTTTGTTTGCAGGGTGGCGAGAGGCGGCGGCCCCATCCAAAATACCCTCCCAGTATTTCCACGGCCTTTTTCTAAAACAAAAGCTGTTGTGCAGCGTATTTCCTCTCAGATTTTGGTAGGGTTGTTTGGAAAACAAAGGATTGGACCGAACAACATGTAAATGGAGACAAATCCCTATGATAGAACAATCACTCATTTGTAGGTTCTAGAGTTCAATTTTCTCCATAACTCAAAATAAAATCCTATTGCCAAATTATCAGTTATACTTGGAGCTAAATATTGAAATGGCCGCATTAAGCAATGTACTACTTAAAACATCAGATATTCAAAAAAAAAATGTAACTTTTTCTATCTGTATCCATTTTTCCAATTTATTGTCTTACGGATGACACTATCAATTATGACCCTTATTTGTGATCATTTAAACTAAAGTAAATTTATTGAGGATCTTTCACTGTGGTTTCTTTCTCGGTACAGAAGGTGATGGTTACCCTGATATGGTAAGGAGTGGTTGGTTATTTCTTGAGAGAGTTGTACGAACAAAATCTAATATAGATATATTAAGACATGGTTTCTAGTTCTCTTTCTTTTGCATTTGATTACTTTAGTATTGGATGTCTTCTAGTTGTATTTCAATTTTCATTAATGTGAGGATAACAATGAGTAACTCATGGAAACAGAGCACCCATTGCCTGAAACTCTTATTAGACTCACCGACAGGCCTGCCAATGGTTGTAGAGCTTTAGAGAAATGTCTTGATGTGCAGAGACCTTGACTCGGATGGATGTTCTCCTCCATCCCTGGCTGCTGCAATTTCTACATCTCAGTGGTTCTTCCTGAAGTAGAGAGCTCTTCTCGTCACGGGTCTTAAATATCGAGGAACGTTAGCAGCTTACCCATATGCAAATCCTTCTTGAATTTGATTCACAGTACTCATATTTGATCCAAATCCAATCAATGCCTACTCTGTGAGAACAAATGCTCTTATTGTAGAACCCCATTTTATTGCACCAAAAGTGTGCCTCTAAATTTATTGATACTAGAGTATACCATGAAATACATGGAAGAGTTTAAGGGGTTGAACTTAATTAGTTAAAATTGAGTTTTCAATGTGGAGACTCAATTTCAAATTTCAATAAGATATGTAAGATGGAAATTTAAATTGTGACTCTTGGTCTTCCATAGGTGTTTCTAGAGTGTTGCTTGAAAGAAGCTATTCTTAGTCTCATGGTTGTGTTATCAAGTGCTTGTTTGGTCTCATGTTGATGCTTGTATGAGCAGAAAGTGCCCTATTCTATATATTGTTCTAGTGCGATTGCTCGAAAGGAGCTATTGTTATTCTCATGGTTGTGCTAGCAAGAGCTTGTATTGGTCTCATATTGATGCTTGTATGAACAAAAAGTTCCCTATCCTATATATTGCTAAAGTTCCAGTAATATTTACTTCAAATCAAACTAATTTTATTAGAAAAGTATTTTCTTCTATATTTGCATTTTGTAGAAAAATGTTTTTTAAAGTTGTTAGTATTTTTTAGGCTTGTCTCAGGTCAGCACTCAAGAAGTGGTGGATATTGCAAGGCCTTTCTATATAGAACAAAAGAAAAAAAACAATAACCTTTCTAATCCATTTAAACTAGAAGAAGCATAGAATGAAAACAATAGCTTCCCAACCAAGGCAAAGAAAATTTCTTTGATAAATTTCATAAAAGTCATGAAAGCCTAAAATTTGAACAAGGTATCAATATAAAGATAGTCCCATAAGTCTTCCATAGGTGGGTTTTAGTGTGGTTTCTCAAAAGGAGCTATTATTAGCCTCATTAATGTGCTAGCAGAAGCTTATTTTGGTCTCATATTGATGCTCATATGAATAGAAAGTTCCCTATTCTATATATTGCTAAAGTTTCAATATATTTACTTCCAATTTAACTAATTTTATTGGAAAAATATTGAGTTCTAAATTTGCATTTTATAGAAAAAGGTATTTTATATTTGTTAGTATTCTTTATGCTTATCTCGGGTCAACACTCAAAAAGTAGTGAATATTGGAAGGCCCTTTTTTATAAAGCAAAAGAATTGGTAGAACAACCTTTATAATCCATTTAAAAGCATAGAATGAAAACACTAGCTTCCCAATGAAAGCAAGGAAAAATTCTTTGGTAAATGTCTCAAAGGTCATGAAAGTCTAGAATGTGAACATCAAGGTTAACAATATAAAAATAGTTCCATAGATCTTCCATAGTTGGTTTCTAGTGTGGTTTCTCAAAAATATCTATTATTAATCTTATGGTTATGCTAGCAAGAGTTTGGATTGGTCTCATATTGATGCTCATATAAGCAGAAAGTGTCCTATTATATATATATATATATATATATATATATATATTTAGAGAGAGAGAGAGAGATAGAGAGAGAGAGAGAGCTAAAGTCTCAATAATATTTAGTTCAAATAAAACTAATTTATTGACAAAATATTGTGTTATGTATTTGCATTTTATGAAAATTTTATTTTAAAGTTCTTAGTATTCTTTATGCTTGTCTTAGATCAACAGTCAAGAAGTAATGGATATTGCAAGGCTTTTTTTATAGAACAAAAGCAACAACATAGTAACCTTTCTAATCCATTTAAACTAGAAGAAGAATAGAATGAAAGAAATAGCTTCCCAGTAAAGGAAAGGAAAATTTCTTTGGTAAATGTCTCAAAGGTCATGAAATCCTACACAATATAAAAATAGCCTTGAATATTCCAAAACTATTTAAATAAAAATTAAAAAATCAAAGTACTTCACACTCACTCAAATAAAAATAAAAATAAAAATAGCATCACAACCCCCATAGTCTCACCCATTTAAGTTTATTCTTTCAAGAGTCTATTTCAAACTCCTTTGCTCACTTTCAGATTACTCTTATCATCATTCTTCATGATATAATATAATGTCACTTAATAAAATCTGCCCACTTTTACTTAATAGCTTGTCCCAACAATTTTGTTGTAAAGGCTTTGTAACAAGCATTTATTTGATGTTTTCTAGTTGATTTTGTTTGCAGGTACTATTAGAGCTAGTTATCAGCAGTACACATTGTAATTTTTTTTTTTTAAGACCTGGTTATATGGTAGCTAGCAAAAAGCTTGTGCAACTTTCCATATCCAGGAATAAAACTATGTTACAATAAACAAATCATTAAATTCTATGATAAGATAATGTATATTCTACAAAATCTTTATGCTCTAACTTTCTCATAGTTGTAAAACCAAAAATACTGGTTTTGAATATACACAATTTTTTACAAGTATTTTCTATAATGTTGTCTAGAGAAACAATCACTATACCAACTCAGGATTGAAATGTGAATGTTTCCATTCACTACCCAAGTTAAAAAGAATCTTACACCAGTTTACCTTTGTCTCCCCCCAGATGATATTGCGTAGGCTTTGTATTTATGGAAGGAGGCACAATGCTTATGCATAACTCTTACTTTTCTCAAACATCTTCTATTTCTTTGGAGTACTACTATTGTTGTTGCATTGTAATTTTGGCAATAAAGGCAACAAAAATTGTCATTGAGAATTAACCATGCTTTCTCCATCCTGCTCTGTAAATATGCATAGAGATAAAATTGGAACTATCTATGCTAATAAATATAAATCCCCAGATAAATTTGGAAAAGATTCTTACAAATTTTCCATTGAATCATCTTTCATAGAGAAGGTTAGCACTTGTATTTTTTAATTCCCTCCTTTTTAACATTTCCATTGAATTCTCACATTGAATGTCTCCCATATCCAACAACACCTATGCATACATTTCTTTTCACATCTCATCTACATGCAGTGATTGCCAATATGTCAGTTTATGAACAAACTATAAACTGTGATTGGCCAACTGTCTAGATAGGTGGTTATTTTAAATATAAAAATAGATAAAAGAACCACAAACTTTGATTTTAACAAATAATTGTTGCACAAAAAATAAAAACATAACACAATAATATGTGGTTAACTATTAATAGCTACATCCATTGAAAAGTAAGGCAGTTTCTATTTTATTATTTGTTACAATTCATACATGTGCATCCTCATCATTAATAATATAAATGTTTTAAAATTCTTCAAATACGTAAAGGAAAAGAGAAGAAACAAAGAGGTAGGAAAAAAAAATGGTTGTTGACCATTGGATTTCACACACTCAACAATCTTCCCCTTGAAGTTCAAACCACTGCTGCAAGTAATTACACTCAACAAGATTCAAACTAGTATGTATCTTCTCCATGAGGCCAAGAGAAGCTCTGCAGATCTTGAGCTTACCCTTTATGAGTACCATAAGTGCATCAACAAAATTCAAACTAGTATGTATCTTCTCCAACCTTAGCTTTCCCTCTTCAAGAACACTTCATATGAAATGATATCAAAGGACTATGCACTTTGTGTGAGAATGAAAAGTTGACTTTTTTCAAATGAATCACACTATTGGTGTCACTAATCAAAGTGAAATATTGTTGTTTACAACCCAATTCACCCAATAAATGTTGCAACCATAGCACTTTTAGTGAGTGCAACATATTTTGCTTTAATAATAGGGAGTGCTACCACTTGTAATCTAGAAACCCAATTGACCACTACCCCTGCAAATGTGAACACATGTAACCAGTGGTAGATCGCCTTTTGTCCAAGTCACTAGCCATATTGGAATAAAAAAAACCTTGTAGTTGAGTCTCTTTCCCTATAAATCTCAAAACATTATGTGAAGTGTCCTCAAATATCTAAAAATCCAATTGATTTCTTGCCAATGAATCTTACCAAGATTATTCAGATACTTGTTGACCACTCCCAATACATAAGCAATGTTGGGTCTTGTGTAGACCATAATATACATAAGGCTCCCAAAAGTAGAGGAATTGGGTACTCCTTTCATTCATATATATATATATATATTAACATTGGAGTGTTAATAGTCTTGGAAATCTTCATGTAAAACCTATCCAAAAAATTCAATATACTTTGCTTGTGGAAATTTTAATTCTATTTTCTATCTATCTCTTATGATTATCATTCCAATAATTTTCTTAGCAACCCCTAGATCCTTCATCGAAAACCTATTAGCTAATTCATATTTTAGATTGCTAACAACATTCATGCTTGTTCCTCACTAGAATTTCATCAACATATAGAAACAATAACAAAATGTGCCATTTTCTAAAACCTTGTAATAAATACACAGATCATATTCACACCTAGAGAAATTTCGCTCAACCATGAAGGATTCAAACTTGAGGTACCATTTTCAAAAGCTTGTTTCAGCCCATATAAAAAGCATTTAAATTTAAACAAACTAGATTTTCATATCATTTTTTGAAACCTTATGATTGTTGCATATAATTCTTCTTCCAGATCATTGTGTAGAATTGTATTCTTTACATCAATTTTTTCTAGTTCAAGATCGTAAATAGTACCTAATCCCAATATTGCCTGAATAACTAGTCATTTTTACTATAGGTGAAATAAATTTAGTGAAATCAACACCCTTTTGTTGTTCATATCCTTTGACTACTAATCTAGCCTTGTATCATTTCTTTCCACCATCTTCATCTTTCAACTTGTATGCCCATCTATTTTTAAAATCTTTTTGATTTGGAGGAAGAGAGACCAAATCCTATGTGTGATTTGTTATTAGCAAACCCATTTCTTCTCTCATGGAATCCATCCCAAGTTTGTAATATGAGGCATTACACACTTCTTCAAAAGTAGTGGGCTCAACTTGATCAAAGATAACAAATGATGAATAAAATCATCATATTTTGACAAGGCTTTATGCTCCTTGGAAGACCTCCTCAACTAAGGAATTTGTACCTCTGTAACACCCTATGCATTGTTGTTATTAATTTTTTTATTTAACTATAGGGGTGATTGAATTGTTTTGGATGGCTGAGTATGTGAAAGAGGAGGTCAATTTGAATTAAGAGGCAACATGATTTTTGTTGGAAGATGCTTCTCATTTACTAGTTGCAAAATATTTAAGTGAGTAGTTGACAAAGAGGTTGTGCTAGAATTTCCACAACCCCTGGTAGAAGAGAATACCCCTATTCTAAGTGAGAAAGGTGATTAAGGAGTGGTTTATACTCTAAATTACATGGTGGAGGAGTATGTTGAATGCATTATGAATAAGGAACCAAATTTTATGTTGGGTGGAAAACAATGTGTCCAATTTCCTTCTTGTTATAACAACAATTGGGTAGGACATTGTGGTTTAAATGCAATAGTTGTAATTGTGATATCATCCAATAGAACACATTATTTTGTAGGAATACCCTATTTAAATTGCAAGCTTGGCATTAACTTTTCATTGAAAATTACATCTCAACTTCAAGTAACTTGTTTAGCAACTAGATCCCACAACATATAACCAAATTATTATTCTCCATAAACAATTAGAAAACACCATTTAGAATTAATAGCAAGCTTCATTCATTTTTTTGTAGGGTATGAATGAAGGATTCACACCCAAATACTTGCATATGACTATATGAAATTCTCCTTCCCTTCCAATTCTCCTAAATTTAAAAATCCAACTAAGAGGATGGACCTTGATTAATCAAGTAGACAATTGTATTAATAGCCTCTACCCAAAACAAAATTCCCAAACCGATGTTGGAGAGAATATTGTGAGCCCTTTCCAATTTTTTTATTCAACCTCTCTACTACACCATTTTCTTCAAAGGTGAAAGGAACAATTTTGATTCTGTGAATACCATTATCTGCACAAAAATGATCAAATTCTATGGAGCAAAACTCACTATCACTATCAATTTTAAGCACTTAATTTTATTTCCAGTTTGATTTTTTTATATTCACTATAGTTTATAAAAAAAATAGATCATAATGATTAGTAGTTACATTTTAATTACAATGTTGTCATCCTAGAGGAGGATATTTAAGCCAAACTATTTATATGTCCCCATAGGGATCGTAGTATCTTCTAACTATCATTTTTGTTATCAAAGGAGTATTTACAAGTATTGTCCTTTCTACAAAAAATCCTTCTTGTCATGTGCATAGAAATATAAGTTTGATTACAAAAAAGGAGTTGGTGTAATACTCTCTTTTAGTCTTTTTTTTCTTTATTTGCATTCTTGATTTTTTTTATTCCTTGTTGTTCATATAGCCACTCATCTCTAGATTATTGATGCCCCTGTGATACAACCACTAGTTTACAAAAGCCACCTCTTGTTTGTTGATCTCTATCTTTCCCCCCTCCAACTGCTTGAATTTCTCTTTAGTCACTTGCACTATTATGGATACCTTCACATATACATTATCAATGTTGAGTCTTCTATAAGACTTAGTAAGATCCCTTCTACATCCATGGTAAATCTCACTATTCCTAGCTTTCCATATGTACCATAAAATTTCTATAGATAGGACAAGCAATAAAAGATTATTAACTTTCCTAATTCCTTGTATTTTTCCCATAATAATTTCTATTTTCCTTTTATCTTTCAATTCCCCCCCACCCACAGAATTTGTTTTAAATGAGTTTCATATTTATTTTGCAAAAAAAATTCAAAGAATGTATGCATTATAGATTTATATTTTTTACCTGTAGATGTTACAAATAGTTGGGTTAATTTTTGAATCAGCATTTGGTAGCCTTTGCAAGATCATCATCCATCTGAATGTTTCTTTTTGGGATCCATTACATTATCCCAGTTGTGACAGAATATTTTATTCCATTGTTTTGTGTTAAATTTCAAATTTCATCCTTTGTTCAATGTTTCAAAGAGGTTCAAGGTGTTGGCAATCATCCTGTAAATATATTTTATCTTTATAATTGCAGATTTATTATCATCTAGCCATTCACAATCCTACAAATTACATTTATCAACATCTTTGTTAGAATTCAGAATCACAATATGTTTTTTTATCAAATCATAGGTTATTTTCTGAGTTTGAGGGATATCAAACATAGTCCTACGAGATTCCCAGTCTTTTAGTTCATCATCTTTTAAAATTCTTTGAAAATGAGATAACCTAAATTTGGTTCCAAGCTTAGCAGAGCATCCCTATAAAAGTGCTAATGGCGTATTTTGTGGAATATATTCCACCATATAGATCTTGAAAGAAATATTTTATTATAGTCATCTTCAATTTGGCATTTCTTCATTATATCATTTTTACAATCTTCTCAAGCTTTCCAAATTCTTTTAAATATACTCTATCTAGCAAGGGATATTGTGAATTTACCAAATATTAAGTCACAAAGGGGCGTATGTTTCCAATATTTGGCTTATTTTGGTACAACCCTTTCTATGTTATTTTTTATTAATATTTTCCATGGCCCATTCTCTTTGAGGGCCTTATAAATCCATCTTGTTGTCAATGTTGTACCTTTCTACTTTAAATTTTTTTAGCCCAAGGCCACCCTTTTGTTTTTCCATACAACATACTTCCCAACTGATTGCATTCTTTTTCTTTTTTCCTTTGTCATTTGACCATAAGAATTGCTTAATCTTTTTTATGAATTTCCTCAACCTAGTAGCTTCTAAAGAGCCAAATAGATGTGTAGTATATGTTGTAGGATGCTAGTATTTTTTGACATAATTGAGCTCTACCTGCTAATGAGAGATGTTGTTTATTCCAACCATTTAGTTTCTTTACTAACTTTATTTTCACCCAAGTGACATAATTGAGCTCTACCTGCTAATGAGAGGTGTTGTTTATTCCAACCATTTATTTTATTTTCTAACTTTATTTTCACCCATTCCCACATATCTCTCAAGTTGAGGCGCACTACAAATGGTATCCCAAGATACCTTAGAATTTTATTTGGGCCACCCCATTGGAGTTCATATTCTATAAACCAATTTGGCTAGGTATCTTCCCAACTTAGCATGGTAGATTTAGATTTTGAGATTCTTGCACTTGCAATGTGTCCAAAAAGACTCATTTTTCCCATTAGTTTTCTCACACTTTCTTTTTCCTTATTTATGAAGAGAGTTGTGTCTTCTAGAAATTGCAAGTTGATTAGTTCATCCTTATCAGGGAGAGTTAGCCCTTTGACTTTAGGTCTCAAATATGGGTCCCTTATAATATAATGTATTCCATTTGCAACAATTTGAAACAAAAGATTTTGGTACCCAAATCCTTCGTGCACCTTCTAGGGTATTTCACCTAGAAGGTAAGAGAATGTTGTGGCCAAAATGTTCACTTCGTTAACATTCAAGACTAAAGGATGGAAGAATGAAAAGAAAACATGGAGTGTGTGAATGTGTCTAAATGTTGGAAACTTAATGAAAATGCAAACTAAAGAGTGTAAATTGATCTAATGTAAAAGTGTTGGAAAACAAAGTGTTGAATGCAAACATGAATTAGAAACTTAAGTAAATGAAAAAAGAAATGAATAAGACTAAAAAAAGTGCACCTAGAGGTAGAATGATGTCACTAGAATATTTTGGAATGTGTTAGAAACTTCTGTAAATGTCCACTGGGACTAATTTTCCATGCATGGTGAATTAGTCCTACTTTTGATGAAATCTTCTAGAAACCTGTTTCTGACTGTTGGTAGTTGAAATCTGAGAAAATCACTTTTCAGGCCTACAAATGGGACTCATTCACCATAGGTGGTGAATTAATCCACCTACAGAAATATAGAAAATTAGAGGAAGATTTTGTGGAGTTAGATTTGTACTTTTCTCTCCCACAGGTCTCTGCTTCTGAAACTACCGGATCTGGATTTGAAAATGACTTTTTGTTGATGATTTGACTTGAATGATGAAGAGAGGACTTGAATGAATTTGAAAATTTATCTCCAATTATTTTCAAGCTTCCAAAGGACCTAAATCTACAAACACACAAGAAGAAGAGAAGAAATTTTGATTGTTAAGGCATGGGGGTTTGCCTTGGTCAAATCCCATTTAGCTAATTAAACCAAAATGATGTAAGAAATGAATGAAACATGCAATAATGGAGTTGATTACCTTACCATGATGATTTGATCTTGAAATTTTGTAACATAACATGTAGAATCTACCCTTAAAAGTTTGAAAATTGATCTTTAAATGCCTTGAAACCTAAGTTGCTTGATAGAACATTGATGGATAATGATAAGAAGATTTTAGAGGATATAAGATGGGAGATGATCATGATCATGATAATTAAGGTAAAAAAATTTATTTATACAATCTTGTGTCTTACTATCCATTCATACCTCATCACAGGTTGACATCAAGTGATTTTTAAATAAAAACCCAAAAATAATTTAAAATATTTTTGAAATTAGAGTCAAGAAGGACTCATTCACCACCCATGGTGAATGGGTCCCGCCTTGGACTCAAAAGTGGGTTTTGGGGGTAATCTTGCATTTAATATTGTTTTTCAGGTTTACAATCAAAGATACACTTAATTAAGACATGTGAGGGCATAAAGGGGTCAAATAAGTCATAAGGAAGGTGTAAATAAGGAGAAATTCTGCCTAGAAGAGTGTGAAATCTTGTTATAAGACTTTACAACACTTTAATATAGGACTTGTTGATGAGTAAGAAGGAATATTTAAATGAATTATAATAAAAAGAGTCTATAAGAGTGTAGAAATGTATTACCACACTTCACAACACTTTCACAAGACGTCCTTAAATGCATTTTATTTAATTTGCAAGGGTCCAAGACCTAGTGTGGATGCATAAAATACTTCACAACACTAGATTAAGACCTCGTTTAGTCAATTTAATCATGAATTAATCCATATCAAGAAAAGGGTCCATTTTTCTATGGAACACAATTATAAATAGTTAGGGAGCTGGGGGCAACCTTGCCTTATGGATATCTAAAGATCGAATTTCTCTGTTAAGTTCTCTTTTCTTTCAATTTGAGTAGCTTCATCCTTTATTAGGGCTTTAATCATTCGGAAAAATCTCTTTGATAATCCAAAATATTCTAGGACCTTCATTATAAAAGGCCATTCAAATCTATCATAAGGCTTATCAAAGTCAGCTAGTAGCATTCCTATATTTTGGTTGGAGACTTTGGCCCACTCCATTGCTTCCCAACCTGTTAGAAGGTTCTCAAGAATATACCTCCCCTTTATAAATCTGGTTTGGGTGTTTTTTATGATCTTTAGGAGTATTCCTACAATACTTAAGGCTATAGCCTTTGCAAAAAAATTATAGGAGACATTTAGGAGTGTTATGGACCTCCAATTGTTTATTAGGGCCCTATCTCCTTCCTTGGGGATAAGCTTAATAATCCCAAGGTTGTTTTAAAAAAGTGTCTTAAATTTATTAAACTTTCCAAAAACTTCAAATTTCCTATTTAGCATATAAACCCAAACCTTCCTAGCATAATCATTTAGAAAACTAACAAAATAATTAGATCCACCAATTGAAGTTACCTCTATGGGGACTAAAAACATGCACCAACTCCAATGTTAGTGTCTTCTTATAATTTCCTTTAGTATATAAGCTAATCATCTTTTTTTTTCAGATATACAATGCTCACACAACTCTAAATTAACTGATTTCAAATCTGAAAGTTGATCTTATTCTGTACAAAATCTCAAGGCCTTTCTTGCTCATATGATTGAGCCTCTTGTGCCAAAGTTCCATGTCATTGTCTGCAATTGTCATTGCATCTCCCACTTTAGTGTGACACTCTAGCACATACAAAGTGACTTATTTTCTTCCCCTTACAATTACCAAGGCTCCTTTTGTGACTTTCCATGTACTTGATTCAAAAGTGATACTACATCCTTGAGCATCCAATTTCCCAACTAAAAATAAGTTTATTTTGAGTTGAGGGACATTTTTGACATCTTTCAATAGCCAAATATTTCCATTTTTTACTTTCAATAAAATATCTCCTTTTTCAACATTATCACAAAGTTCATTATCACCAAGATAAACCTTACCAAATTTATTGACTTGATAGTTCTTGAAATATTCTTAACATGAAGTGGCATGAAAAGATGCTTTAGAATAAAGCACCCAAAATCTATTGTATCTTCTCCAATAGTTAGAACAAGACAACCCACATATTTTTCATATGTTGTATTTACCTCATATTCTTTAGACCAATTTTCAGCCTTCTTGAAAGACCAACAATTTTTCTTGATGTAACTTTCCTTGCCACAATACCAACAATTAATATTTTTTCCTCTTGACTTTGACCTCTTCCCATACTTTGATATTATTTTGTTGTTATACCTCCCTCATTATTGTGATCTCCCACTATTTCCGATTATCAATAGTTATCTAGTTGTAGTGATTTGATTCTTCCCTCTCATATTCTCATTGAGAAGAGTCTCAAAAAAATTACCATTTTTTAATACACTTCCCTTCTTTCTAGATATTGAGTTGTAAATATCCATAACAACTCCTTCCCAACTATTGGGTAGATAACACAATAGGAAAATGGCCTTGATTTCATCATTTGGTAGTTTATGATCACAAAATTTAATTGGTTGATCACTATATTAAATTCATTTAAATATTTTGAAATGTTAGCTCCTTCTTTCATCTTCAAGTTGTACAATTTCTTCATTAAAAAGAATTGTTTTGTATTGCCTCAAGCTGAGTTTGCATACAATTATTTAGTTAAAAAAAGTATAGGTAAGACTCCATTTCAATTTTTTTATGGGAATAGCCCAAGGGGTATTTTAGAATTAAGGGAGCTTGCAAATACTAAGAGGTATAAGAGAAATTTTGAATGAGAGGAATTTACCAAACATATACAAGATTTGCACCAAGTAAGAGGAAAACTTAATTGGAACAACCAACAATATAAAGAGAAAGTTGATATGAAGAGGAAAGAAAATAATTTTGAAGTGGGAGATATGGTATTGGCACATCTAGGAAAGGAAAGATATCCCATCCATACCTACAATAAGCCCAAGTAGAAAAATGTTAGACCATGCAAGATCATCAAGAAGTTTTCACCAAATACCTACGAATTGGAGTTACCTCACTAACTCATTTGACTGCAAAATCCAATGAAATATGTATAATTTGATGAATCATCGGGTGCTTGTAAAATTTGATGTGTAATTTTCAATTTTTTAAAAGTGTATCCCCGACGTTCATCAAAATTTTGACAAACATGAAAAATAAGAAAAAAATTGAATTGTGGCCAACATAAAGAAAAGTGAGTTCATTGATTTATTGCAACTGTGTTTTTCTCTACTTGAGATAGTTTGTGGACAACTAAGGATGATTTTCTTGGGAAAAAATAGAAAAAATTCAAGAAGATATTGCCAGGTTGAGGGTAGTCATTGTCTTTTTGCAAAATTCAGTTGTGAAGTTAGATTTGTAGTTCTAGGTTTGAAAATCATATTTTAAAGCAACATCTCATTAGATTTCATTTTTAGAGGTTTAGGGTTTTGAGAATTTCATGTCCATATTTCTTTGTGTGGAATCACCATAAGATCACAACCAAGGAACAAATTCTTGTGACTGTAATTATGTGATCCATAACTCTATTGGTCATGTGGCATAGTTGTGCTATAACAAATACAGGATGCATTCATTTGTGACCCAAGTTTAATGTGGCTATGTTGTGATAGAAATGGAGGAACTCATATAATGTAGTTAATTTAGGTTGTATAATGTAGGTTTCAATCATCATTGGGTGCATTCAAGTTGTCTCAAGTTTAACAAGTTATGATGTAATTATAACATGATCCAAGAGTGATTACCTCTTGCTGCAATAAAGAGCCTATAACTCTGGTTGATATGCAGAGTGGTTGTGTTATATCAATTATGTAATGCATTCAAGCACAACCCATGTTTAATGGGCTATTCTAGAGATTGATCAAGATTTTCTAAACCTTATGAATGTAACTTAAAAGTATATAGCTTAAACTACAAACCAAGTTTGTTACATACTTGAATGCAATCTTGGGTTACCGCAAACTATAATAATGTGATCTTTTAATAACCATTATGGAAAGTATTAAAGCAAGACCCATGATATATAGGATACATTTCCCTGATCAGGTTTACATACCTTAATGATCAAACACAAGCTTCCCACACTCTAGGATACAATCCAAGATCATACCACAACTTTGTCAAGACAACTAATTTTCTGACCCAAGATTTAAGGTTGTTTTTAATACCAATAGAAGTATTGGTAAGAGCATGATTAGGGTACAAACCCTAGGCCTCCATAGAAACATAAACAATAACTATAGCGGATTAGTGAGGTTGCAATACTAGAAAGATTGAGACATTGTAGCTAATAAAAAAATCTTGTAATTTAAAGATTGTAGCCAATAACAAGCACACTATGTAGCTTAGTAGCATTTGTAAATGAAATATATAGTAAGAAGAATGACATTCACTTGAGATGTGATAGTCAAAAAGAGGCTGAGCAGTGACAAGATAATAAAGCTCAAACCTTGCATAGTAAAGTGGATATTTTAACAGTGAGTTTCCTTAGCCCCTTGCTGACCTTAAGGGTTTTTCAAATGCTTTTGGTAGTGTTAGACAAGGTAAATGCAATCAGGGAATGACTGTCCAAATTAAGTAACAATGGTAATCATACGTTCAATGTTTCTTCTTAGCCATTAATGTATAATGGAGGTAGTGGATTGCATGTTTGAGAAGTGTTTTGAGACTTATCAAAGATGGGAGAATAGTGAATAATACCTTGTGGACTATGAACTAGTGTCAATAAGGTTGAAGGATCTTAAGATCTACAATACCATGAAACAATGAGTCCCCTATAGTAAGTAGGCAATCTATAGGACATAGTGTGATTTTATAGAAGGATGCTCATGAAAGGAATCTTCAAGTGATAGTGAGTGAGCTGTTTGAGATTGTAGTTGAGGTTGCAATACCCAGTCTTAAAGGAAGTTAGTAAAGCAGTAAATGTGCAAGAAAATCAAATTGTACACAACAAACAATTCACAATGTTATCTTGCATAATGCCTTTATTTTGAAGACAAAAATCTCATTGTATCTTGATGAAAGTGGTAACCTTAATAGTCAATCACTGGCAACCATGATTTTAAAACATGTTATTGTGCTTATGGAGGCAACATTTTAAGCAAGGCAGTGAGTGGTGGTTTGGAACAATGGTAGGTATGAAGGACTTGCTTTATATGCATACTATGCAGTCTAGCTTAAGACAACATTCTTAGAAGAGATTGAAGGTGGATTATGGAACTCAAGGGTTACCATGAAAATGATTAAAGAAAAGACTAAGATCTATTTAAAATCCATGGTCATGAAGATATTAAAGATGTCACATGCAAAACCCTAGTAGCTGGAGTAATGAATATAGTGCCAATGAGGATAATGCGTTGGGGCAGATTTAGGAGATCTTGAAATTATCTAATTACAAGGAAATACATCATTTATTTATTTATTTATTTAAAAGAAATCATTCTAAACCCTATATAGGATACATTGATACTTCAAAAGCCTCTGAAGGAATTTGAGATTATACAAATATATGTCAAGTAAATAACTAGATTACAAATAGTAGCAGGAACAATGTAAGATTTGTTGAGTAGAGTGGGAATTAGATAAGCAACAATGAATCCTATGCCTCCTTTCACGCACATCTCCTCACCATTCTCTGTTATTCTTTACTGAAACACTTCTCCATTTTGGTGGTCTATGCTTGAAAATAATGTTTTGACGAAGGTTTTAGAGTATGTTTATTAAAATGAAAACTCCATTCTGGTGGGTTGCGCCTAAAAATAAGATTTTGACAAAAGTTTTAGGGTATGTTTATTAAAGTTGTAGAGTATTTTGGCAGGCTATATTCTTGATTCCTTAAATGATTTATTCAAATGGATTGTGACTAAATCAATGACTAACTATTTAGTCATTTTTATTTGTGTGACTAAATAATTTTTAATCAACGACCAAACTAGTAATTTATTTACTCATTTATAGCTGAGTTGCAAAAAATTAGCAAAATTTAGTCATTTTTAGTTGTTGTGATTAAAATTTTTAGTCACCTAGTCATTGATTTGCCAAATTCTACTAGTGTGTGCTTCCTTGTGTGATTAGGGCTCTCTCAATGTTGAGGGCCCTAGGGATAAGCTCATCACAAGAAGTGACACATTGCATCTTTAACTAAAAGGATAAATCCATATTGACATTAGCAATGATGATTTTGACTTGTTGCTCCTTAGGAATGGGTCACTTGCTCTTACTAGCTTGCTACCTCCATCGTTGTAGGAAGTTTGCGATCAAGTTCAATATTCTGATTTTAGGAGTCTAACGGTTGGAGATCATAGTAAAATCAAAATTTAATAATTTTTGGAATTAGCATTTTAAAGTTTTTTTTGGGTTCAATAACTTTAGACTATCTTCTCTTTTGCAGGGGTGGTTGCATGCCAAATTTTTTTGGTGTAAAATATCAAAATTATTAGATTTTGTTACCTGTCTATGAATAAAAATTATTGGATTGTGAGTTTGATATTTTTTGAAGATCTAAATAGTCAAGCTTGGTAAAGAAAAATCATGTTAGATAATATTAGTCCAAAGCAAAATGAAGAGACACTTGATAGATTGTGGGCTAGATTGAAAAGAAAGGGTGATGGGAAATGTTATTGTCCTTGCAATAATTGCAAGGGCTTAAAGACGAGATGACTTTTAATCACAACAGTTGAGAAAGATTCTAGGCAACATGGTCACGTTGAAGGGGGGCACGATTATCGTCCATTGGTAATTTTTTCATTATATGTGTTTATATTGATTGAATTTGTAAATGTTTATATCATTTTAACATTATATATATATAATCACTTGATCATGATCATGGTTTATTTGTGTCTATCATTATTATAAAGGTGGGGTACCCTAGGGCAAATGATATGGATTATCACAGCCTAGAGAATGTGGTTTTGCAAGTGGACGAACATGGATCTGTGAATATCAAAGATGAAGTTAATGAACCTATGGAAGAAGATGATCATGCACCAGAAAACATAATTGAAGATTATGGTACAAATACATTGATCTATGACACATTTAGTGGAAGAGCTGATCATGATGATCGAGATGACTTTGATGATGTTCATGATTTACCTATACTTGAGAAGACATACGAGCCCCTTTATGAAGGCTCCCAAACAACTCTTCTCTCTATTGTATTGTTACTATTGAACTTGAAGGTTATGAATGGTTTAGCAAACATAGCAATCTCACAGATGTTAAGGTATGTCATATATGTCATCTTTTTTCATCTATTTTAATTGTTGTTAGTTCATCACTAGTAAATAAAGGATGAAATATGTATGATTAATATTCTTTATATTAACAAATTATTTTTTGTTGTAGATTGATTGGTGAATTTTTGTTACCACCATCAAATATTTTACCTCACTCATACTAAGATTTATCTGGAATTATGAAAGATATCGGAATGGAGTATCAAGCAATAGATGCATGTCCCAATGATCATATTATATATCATAAACAACATGAATTTGCAACAAAATTCCCAAAATGTCATCTCAATAGATATCGAACAGATCAACTAACAAAAAAGGTGCCTTGCAAGGTTCTTCATTATATTTCCATTATTCCACGTATGCAACGATTATTTAGGTGCGAAAGCTTAGCCCAATTTATGTATTACCATGCACGGAATAGAAGTGGAGATGACATTCTTTGAATGCCTATGGATGGTTCTACATTTAGGGACATGGAAGAAAAATGGCCACACTTTAAAGAAGAACCTCGTAATCTCAGACTTTCATTGGGAGCGGATAGTGTCAATCCATTTGGAGAGCTGAGATCTATTTACTCGGTGTGGCCTATTTTTGTTATCAACAATAACATTCATCCATGGATGTCAATAAAGAGGGAGCACATAATGTTGTCAATGATTGTTCTAGGTATTTGTTTACATAAATTTTCTTTAACGTAGTAGCATCTCATTTATCTTATTTGTTGCATAATGACTTATATTTTTTTCATTCAATAATCATGTACATTAATTTATATATATTGCAGTAAAATGGTTATAATAATTATGTAATGTTTCTATTCATTCAACTAGGTAAGTACCAAGTTAAAGATATGAATGTATATATCGAGCCTCTTATTGACGAGTTACTAAAGTTATGGAATGGTGTCACTATGTATGATGTCTTTAGACCAATAGGACAAAGACAATTTCAATTTCATGCAATGCTTGTATGGAAAATTCATAATGCCCCAGGGCTAACACATTTTTGTGGTATGTTATAACATTCAACTGCACTTTAACAATATTTAATTTTATGAAGTAGATATCATGCATGTTTCTAAAATAATCTATTCATTATATATAATTATAAAAATTGACATATTTAATCTAATTATAGATGATCTTGCAAGTCTTCAAACAAAGGGAAAATTTGCATGTCCAATTTGTGGTCCAAAGTTGAAATCTCATTGTTCAACAAGTTTAGGATTTAGTAGGTGTTTGATGAGTATAGGCACTTCCTCCATAGAAATCATAAGTATCGAACTACTGAAAAACATCTTTTCAATGGGAAAGAAGAGACTACATCAAAACCACGAAGAATGACACCTTGCCTATGGAAGTTGGAATATAATAGAATTAATCGTCAAAGTTATACATTAGATCAAATTGTTTATTTATCATATATGATATATTTTGAATTTATATTTTTATATTGTGTTGTGTTTACTCATGATGTAATTGAAAATGATTGTCGTTGTTAATTTGTTTAACTTATATGCTTCATGAAGGTTGTCAAGGCATTAATGGTCAGATTCCACAGGGACTAAAATGTTATCCCAAACAATTTAGTAGGTTTCCCTATTATGAGAAACTACAAATTGTGCATTTGTTTGATACAATGCATATCAGAAAGAATATAATAGAAAAGTTATGAAAAATATTGGATGGAAGGCATGACAAAGAAAAAATTGTCAAAATTTGTAGTGACATTCAGGAAGCCAATCATGCAATGAAAAATGTCATTCAATTAAATAGAGATGGAGATAAAATTAATATAAGTGCCCTTCCTTGGTTATTAATAGATCAGTAAAGCAATGCTACAAAAGAAGTCATACGAAAAATTTGATTTTTCATAGGATTTGTTGCGAACATAAACAATATAATAACAAAGAAAGGTGAATTTTGGGTCAGGGATGAAAATGCATGATTGGCATACCTTCATTAAGGTAATTATTCTGGTATATTATATACACTTGTATAATGCATGTACTTTTTAGTGTATTATGTTTACTACTTTTGGAATAATAATGAAAATATCATTTTATAATTGTTGCAGTACGCTCTACCTCTATCTCTCCTAGACAACTTTGACAACAATGTCAAGCAAGTTATATATATGATCTTGGAAAATATATGAGGTAAGTAGCGATATTTGTTTAATTCATTGTATACATCTTATAATTGCCATTTATTTTACTTGTTATGTAATATACTGTATATTTTTGTTAAATCTCATTAATATATTTGCGCCTTGAATCACTTGTAGATGGTTGTCATCTAAAGAAATCCATAAAGAAGATATAAATTATTGGAAGAGAAAAATTCCTCATCTAATCTGTGAAATGAAAAAGTGTCTACCTTCAAAAAATTTCAATGCACAAGAACACTAACTCATACACCAAGTTAAGGAGATTGAATTGTATGGACCTATATACACAAGGTCAATGTGGATGGTTGAGAGGCACTTGAAATTTTTGAAGGATTTGGTTAGAAAAAGAGCACATCTTGAGGGTTCTATGGTGAAGGGATATATGGCATACCAAACCATGGCATACATTAGTGAATATCTTCCTAAGTTTATAGCAAAGATCCATGTAGATTGCATTTGGGATCCCAACTCCATTAACAAATTCGAAGGGGAGTACCTAATGGGGAAAGGTAGATTGATGAAAGTGAGAGGTAATTATAAGATGGTCATGGAGATTAATTGGAATGCATTTTACATATGGCTTTTATTTATATTGTACTTATTGAATTTTCAATCTTCAATATACATCAATTATAAATTAAGGTCGTATACTATGGTATTTAACTAAATATACATCATTTGTGAATTTCAATTTTTTTTGATACAGTTGGTCAAGAGTGGGATGTACTACATTTGTACATCACAAACAATCTTGATTGGATGAGGGTATGGATTGAACAATGTCAAAAATCTAGTCGTGCATTAACATGGGAAGGTGTGGCTTCATCAGTTAAAGAAGCTCATTGTAATGGAGATTCCAATGTTACACAAAGGGAAATTGATTTAGCATATACTTTAAGAGATAAAAAGGTACATATAAATATATTAATCACCCATATTATTTAATTATTCTCAATTATATTGATGTATATATATGTTGAGATTGTTTTCTTTGCATACATTCGGCCAAGAATAAATGTGTTTATCAACTGATGATATTGCAATAGTTTTTACATGTTTGACATATTGTAGGTGAAACACCACAAGGCTATGTGGTGAAATGGTCTTAAATTTTGAATCAAAATGTTGGATGACATGAAGAAAACTTGTGATTCTAGTATAACTGCAGTCTTTTAGGTGACTAGTGTTTCATCTAGAAGTCTCAGAAAATCGATACTATGGTATTTTGGATGATATACTTGA